>OZ010584.1:1458985-1831485 GCA_963932145.1 Acanthosepion lycidas
CTTAGTCATACTTGGGATCAGCACCATAAGGGCAGCAAATGATATCACCATCATGCCAGCTGGAGTAGTAAACTTTTTGGGGAGGAAGGTGTGTGCAGCAATCCAAATTAATGAATCAGATTTCTGCACAGGGTTTGACCAAACTCAAAATTGTTGGACTGCAAAGTGAAAGTAGTTGGGTGGATGCACGCGCCAGAGGCTCTGTGCAATGAAATATTGCAGTTTTGCATTCTCAAACACGTCAGGTGGAGCTATGAAGCTGAACTTCAGAACTGGATATAAAATGGATGGCTGCTGTCCTACTCCAAAGAAAAACATGGTCCCTGTAAAGGACTGGTGCCTCTAATGGCAATGAGATCCATCACATCAAATGAAAAGTATACCCAGTTACGAACTACAGGGCAGACAGTCAACACATGTATGGCTAATGCTGATGTCTGTGCATCCAAGTTGAGGGAATGGTGTAAAAAAAAGTTGCAAATGTGTTGTTTCCGGATTTGAGGAAAGCCTGTCTTCAGGTTCAAATTGACAAATGCTTGTGATCATACCAAACGGTAATGATATGTGCCAAAAGATATTGCCTGACATTCTTGTAATTTGGTCTCAACACAGCTCTTATGATAATAAAAGCAGTTGCTGAAGCTGTACTATTTCAAGAAGACAAAGGAAAGAAAACAGCAATGACAGCTTTGTTAATGAGAGCGTTTGCATTGGCGATATATATCTAATATCATTTGTCATGATTTTAACTTGACACCAGAGATTCAGAGCACCTAAAGGAAGGTACAAAGGTATTTAAGTCTGAAGGGAGGAGAACACCTTCCAAGAGAATATAGTTCCTGATAATTCTAACCTAATCTCATGATGGAATATATTTTCTCTCTGTGGAATATTTGTTGGACATTTCCTCATATATGGTTGGTTCAGATGGGGTCACCAGATTCTTAAAACAGTGGGTGAACATTATTCCTCATGACAGGATTGAAAAGTCAACTGATGCTACATTGAAGATAATGATACTGGAAACAATTGCTAGAGTGAAACAGAATGATCCTGTGAATGGTGTGCTACCAGCCAGGAAATGGATATGTGTGTTGATGCAATCTCACTCACAACTGAGGTATTGCTGGAAAAAAAATGGAACAGTAACTGAGCAGTAACTGAGAATGAGCTCAATACGGTATTAAAGGTTGTCAATCTGGCAAAAGTGCTCCATCTAAAAACTGATTCCTTGTGCACATATCATTGGCTTAAGAGAAGCTTGAGTGGCAAGGCAACCATGCATGCCAAAGCAGCTGGGGAAATGTTGGTGAAGAGGGGAGGCTTCAAACATTCTCAGAGTTAATTGAGAAAAATCGGCTCTCGATGTGAAATCAGAAAAGAAAAGAGTCAAAAAACTAAAGGTGCCACAAAAATGCTTCAAGGATATGAAGAAGGAGGAAGAAATATCCCTGAAGATTTGCACTGTTGCCCTGAGTGAGAGCCAGATATTGGAGATCCACCTGAACCACAGGATTGAAAGTGAACTGCATGACTGCACTCAGCAGTTAGTGGAAGTTGATGAAGTTTATCATAGCACCCCCTGCTACTCCCGTTCATATTTATGTCGGACGAGTTATTACTTTGGGACCTTTGCCTTTTCTTTGTTGCATCACCCCACTTTCTTCTGTGCAACAAGGCAGACTTATTTAGATTTTATAATCAACCACATTTCTCTTAGCTGAAATGTTCAAAGGGACTATTTAGATTGTGCTAATAATAATCAAACAACAAAGAGAAATGTGGTTGATTATAAAATCTAAATAAACCTGCCATATTGCACAGAAGAAAGTGGTGTGATGCAATGAAGAAAAGGCAAAGGTCTCAATGTAATAACTTGTCCGACATGAGCATGAACAGGAGTAGCGGGGGCTGCTAGAATAAATCATTATAAATGATTAAAATATCACAACAAATACAAGTGACAACACTTGATTGTCATCTTGATCAACAATTACAACAGAAATAAGGAAAACTTCTAATATTTAGAATTAGGTCTAAATAATAATAATAATAATAATAATCACGTTTTTCTCTTAAAAACATTTAATAATTAATACTTTGAAGTTTTGCCATATTTTAAATATTCTTGAAGTAAATTTTACCATTTATTAATTTATATTTATCAGTTTTAAATATTGTGTCTTAATAGATCTTTACTCTATGAAAAACAAAATTAAATCAATGATTTCTGAAAAATCATTCTCTGATTTTTGGCATTCTGATTTCAACCTAACTCACTCGGTTCATTACAACACTTGCACTGGACGGTACAGTTATTTCAGCCTATCTTCAAGTATCAACTTCCAGCATTTCCTGTCAACCTAACTCACCTGATTGAGGAAATTGTTTCATGCATATTGTCAAGGCTTCAACTAAGCTATTCTGTACACTTTGCTTAAATACTACAAAAGGCCCATCATTTTACTTCACAGGCAACTATTCCACATTTAAACTGAACTTGTAAACTGGATTTTCAACAGTCAACATAACTTACCTGGACTCTACTTTTAACTGTTAGTCACAGTTATATTATCTTTGATCATCTATCCAGTCAGTATTCCAGCATTTACTTAATTTGTCCTCCATTTACTTCATTCATTGCTGTTCATGTTTCTTTAACTGAAACACTACTTTTGTATATTATGGACATAAATTTTGTATTAATTTAAGCTTATCATTTTTGTGGTCCTATTGTTGACCAGTCAGACTTAAGTCATTTATTTTTGAATGTTTGCGGGCCTCCTGTGACTCATATTTACTTGGGTGCACAGGCTATATCCTATATCATATCATCCCCACCTCCAGGGGCCTGCAAAAAGTTCCACATCATATAAAAGATGTGCATCCCTTCATAGAGTCATATTCATCAGGAAATGAAAGCAGCTCTGAGGGAAGAGAAAGGCAGGTAGGAACAACCTCAGCAGAAACCAATGAAGATTCATTTGCAGATGAATCACCTGCAGATAAAACAGCTTTACCAAGTAGTCTCCCTGTCACCAGCCATCAGGAGGTTGATACAAGAGTGCCTCATGAACTCCTAGACAACCAAGCTGGAGCTATCTACCTCATAAAGAGTATGCATCTTTTGTGATCACAAAATCAGGCAGGAGTGTGGTGGAATAGAACCAAGAAATTCTAACCTACCTGTGACTAAGAGATCATGATAGCTTGCCTGTTCAGTCAGAGGTGACATTTGCAATTGAGGTAAAACACATGTATGGTTCTAGGGCTTTTAAAACTATCACTAATTTGTATGCATAATCAAAAACCTAAATAAAAGGTGTGCAACATAGACAGGGAGAAAGATTGTCAGAATTTGACCTCTGCTGAACTGACTCATTGTGGCTATCAGCTATAAAAACTTGTGCCATAATTGTTGGTAGATATTTTGGAAGATTCCAAGAAAGCTTTAAATTTCAAAACTTTTGATTCTCACAAGAGATTCTCAAGAGCTGCAATTAATGAATTGAATTGTTTTATAGTGGTTTATCAGTTATAGTGAAGTCTATGAGTGTTGAAAAAGATTAGTTTGATTTGGTCTTGTTAGTTAGATGGCCCACCATAAGAGGAGTATAAAACAAGAAAATCTAATTGTAAAGTGAAACAACAAATTTATATACATATAAATCAATTAAGGTCTTTTAAAATAAAATTAATGTATTCTGGTTGATACAAGGTCATCAAAACATTCGTAGTAGCCCTTGCAAGAATGAGTTTAGGTGTACATAGACAGGAACGTATGTGTGGATGGATGTATGTATGTATGAGCATTAACGTAGAGTAGGAATGTCTTTGAAGTAATTGCTCAGTCTTAAAATGTTCCACTCATTTATCAAGTATAAAAGAGGTGAGGGAGAAAGGTAGAGATATTAATAACGATTGCTTGACGCATCACAAACTTCTTAGAAATGATATATTCAAACTTAAATGCACAAAATTAATAAATTGGGTTGGACAAGAATGCCGTCTTGTATGAAATGATTAGTGCTAGTTTTCATGTAAGTGATCTCTACAGGACATGTTAACAACCAGTAAACGATGCCAACCTGGCTTATTGTCCTACTGACAAGTCCTCTGTTGTTTGTAACAAGGTTTTCAGATCATCATCTGGACTGAGGAGGCACATGGTGGTAAAAAAGGTGAATTTTAGACCATAGGAATCCACTCAAATTATGAGGATACAGAGTTTGTCATATGTGCCTGATAAAAATGAAATTGAGTGCTGGTCTAAAGAGTCATCTTCGGGTCCATAGATGCCAAAATGAAATAAAAGCTATCATAAATGATGCGTGGGATGAAAGACAGGCTCTCACCTGTGTATGATGGGGTAAACATACACACACACACACACATATATATATATATATGAAATGGGACACTGACGTCAACACCAAGCAGCAACAATCTGTTTTATGCTTGAACGTAATCTTGAGACTTTGTGTGTTGTATTTTGTTTTGTTTATTTACATATGCTGGTCAATGGTGCATTATGGGTAGCAAGGTCTATTGTATTATTCTAACAGTTATTGGGTGGACAGTAATGGTTATATTTGAAATTATTCCAGAGGCTGTTGAATAGAAATAATTGTTGATCCAAATGCAGTTATTCATATCTTATTTGTCAACATATTTACTCATTATTTATTGTTGATTATTATTAGATTTACTTGTGTTTACATGTGCATCCATAGTTTATTAACTTATATAGTTACATCATTTGTTTATTTATTGAAATATTTTGTTTATCTATTGCATTTGGTGGGGGTGATTATACTATTTGTTTAGTATAAAGTATTGTCTCTGTCTAAAATATGTTACATTATCTCCATTTTATATAGTGCATATGTTTACATCATGATAGTGTTTTACATATTATTTGGCTTTAGTTTACAATTCTTAAGTAACATCGTTTATTTAGTAACTTATGTTGATTTGGGGTTGTGATTATAGCCATCTTCTTCTCCAGACAGAGCTTACTGTTTTTAGATTTGAAGAAGACAGACTGTCCATATATTGTTGAACATTGTGAAGCACTGTGTCTTTTCTTTTCTTAAATCATGTTCTATTTGATGAAGAATTGTTTATGCTGACATCCAGTGTAAAATATATATGTGTTTATGAGTGTATCATCATTTGTATTACTTTTGTAATGAAGCAGTTGACTCTGCTTTACTCAGATTAATTGGGATGTAGAACTTTACTGGTCCACAACCTACATCCAACTCTCACATATGGCTCTAAGATGTTGCACAGGCAGATCAACAGCCACACCCTGGTTAACAGCATTGACTTGCCGGCTAAAATGTGATGGTAGTTGGAGGAATTTCCTGACCCAATTGGTGATGGAGAACACCACTCCTCTACTCACCTATGTCAAGCAGTTATCTGTCAGTCACCAGTCTGGGTGTAAGAGCTGTACCTCAGAGGTCAACTGTCTTATCAGTGCCTGGAGAAACTTTTGACAGTAGGAACAGGGTAACCTCAATATCTCTTGTGCGAAAGAAACTGGCAATCCATTGCACTATTTCACTTTAAATATCATCAGGAACCACAGTTACAACAGGAATATAAATTTGGTGACCACAGCAGTGTAATAATGCACTGACTAATTCAATAAATAAATGAATGAATATTGTGAGAAATCATTAATTTAAACTGGTGTAAAAGTTTGGTGAATTATTCCACTTGGCTTTACCAAATGCCCATTATGTGGCACTGTTTAAGTCTAAAGAAAGACAAACTTTTCCTTCATCCTGGGTATGAGGATAAACTACATCTGGCTGAAAGGTCTCTGATAAGGAAGTTTTGAGCAGCATAGAACCAGGTTCACCTTAACCTGGGGTGGTAGCACCTTTTAGGGTCCCAGGCATGGGCAAATAGATAATCACTATAATTACAATGAACATATAAAAGTAGGTTTTAATACCAGCAATACATTTTTGAAAAAATATATTACCAGCAATATATTTTTGGAAAAAAAATATTGCCAGCGTTAAATAACCCATTGACACTGATATGCTGTAAAACAAATGAAACCAGAACAATCCTTCTTCCTCTTGCTCCAAGATGATGTAAGTAAAGGATATCCCTGCTAATCCTTATTCATTTCCCTAGTTGACTGACAACTGAACACTTACAGATATGTTTTAATCACACATACTAATGAGCACATTCTTAATAGCTAAGTTTTCCGTGTCTTTTCCTTTCAATTGTCTACTAGTGTAATTTCGTTTTGTTAATACATGCATTTCATATTTTTGTGTCTTATTTTTATCTGGACTCTCATGAGTCTGCCAGATATTGTTTGCAATACAAATGTACCAGGAACCATTAAATATTTACTAAAAAATGTCTATACATTGCAAAAAATGTGGAGATTCCTGAACAAATTTCTCCTGATGTCAAATAAGTCATTTCATGTCAGGTGGACAGTTACTGAAATTGTGACACATTCTGAAGACACAATTTCATCAAATTCCTTTACAAGTTATATATATGTATATATATATATATATATATGATAGTCTTTCTTTATAAAATTATTGCTATTCAGAATTTCATCCCAAGTAAGGTGATAATGCCACCATGGATGTATATGGTTACTTGACATGAAAGAGAATGAGCAGACTTTAGTTAGGAGAAAAGACAATAAAATAACAGAGTTCAGGAACATAGAAGATCATGATGAGCATTGCATTTAAATTTTTGAAGATTGTAGGTGGCAAGAAGCAAGAAATTGAAAGAAAGTTCCTCAAGTGAGAAGTACAATAATAGAAACTTTTAGAATAGAAATGGTGGATGCATATTGCTAGTTTAACAGTAAAATTTATTTGCATGCTTAAATTTGTGCAGTCAATGCAACAAGGAGGAAAATATTTGTGGAAAAGATAGAGAGAAGCCACATTACATTGGTGATAAAGTGACTGCAATTGAGATGCCAGGTCAGTACCGATAACATTACAGACCCTTCTTTGAATTTTAACAAGAATCTCAAGAAATTTAGTGGGAGCACCAGACCAGATATGGCAGCTATATTCAATGCATGCAGAAATGGTAGGCTTATAAATGTGAAAGAAGGATTCTGGCAAAAAGTATTTGTCTGGCATGACACAGTGAACCACCTTTCCTAGAAGTAGACCTACCAACTGATTCAACATAATTCTTCCACTTCATGCCAATGGAAAATGTGAGCCCAAGAAGTTGCAAAGTGTTGCTCTCCTGGAGATAAGCATCAACCATGTTGATGGCTGGCAGAAAACATTTTCTGTGGTGATTAAATGAAGGCAGTTTTGTTTTGGAGTCCTTAAAATTTACAAGCCATTTCTTGCCTACTGATTGGGAGTCCTTTTCAAAGCAGTTGCCAGTTTTACTTTGTCAAACCCTATCGAGCTTTGCTACTAAGACAGGAGTAAAAAGTTTTCATCTCATAAATACCAAGTTAGGAACTGATGAACTTAGGAGGGTCATTGATTAAAAGATACAAATGTAGGACCAAAGGTAAAGCCCAGGGGACTCTTCAATTAATATGAAATAAACTTGAAGGATGTTCATTCAATGTGACCTCTATTACATGATTTGTTAGGAATAGGTAGATTAAGCCAAGTATTCATCAAGAGACACTGTAGCACTTGAGCATGTGGAGAAGACCAGCATGCCAAACCCTGTTGAATGTCTTTAAGGTATCTAGAGCCACAGACAAAGCTTTGTCATTCTAATTAATGTTTTATTGACAAATTCAGTGGTGGTTGTTGAAACATCACTGGTAGACCTGGAGAAACAGAAGCTATATTTTATATCTGAAAGTAGGCCATGTGAAATAAAATATTTTAACCAATTCAATCTTGACTAGAACTGCTAGTACTTTGTCAAAAATAGGTAAGAGACTAATTGGGTGATAATTTGAGGGATCAGGTGCAAGAACCCAGATTTTGAAAAGGAACTACAGTGGAGGACTTTCAACAAGCTGCAAAGCAAGAAGAGTTTAGAAAGAACAGCATCCTGTTCAGGAGCACATTGGTTTTGGATAATATTTTTTTAATCAATTCACCCCAAGCAAGGCAGTAATGCTATTAAGATGCAACGACATACTGGGAGTGAATCAGCCTGAAGAAACTAGAAAACCAAACATAAACAAGAAGCAAGGATAAACCTCTACTCCTGTTCAAAAGACCAGATAAGATGGATAGCATCTAATCCACAAGTCATTTGGAGATCTATTTTAGAAAAGATAGCAGAAACCATGGACAGAGTTATAGACATAATACTTAAAGACTCTGTTTTGTGGAAAAATTAGTCAGATACTGGAGTTAGAAGAAAATTTTTTCCATCAAAACATTTTGCTTTGTTTGCAGTAGATAACAATCCTTGAAATTGAAGATTAGAGGGACTGAAGATTTGTTATTGTTCAATAGTCTTACAGAGGTGCCAGTATTCTCTAGATCCAAACGTGACTCTGCTTCTTTGATGACACACTTACTCTCATTATGGGTGGTTACAAAGAGACATTGGTATAGCTTTCACCCAGACAGAGATCTCAGTGGTACATTTTTCAACACGATGATAAAAAAAAATTCCAGGGAAATAACAAAGAAAATCATAGTGAGCAGAAAGAGATATCTACAGACATTATTGGAATTGGAATTACCAATAGGACAGCCAAAGAGCACAACATTAATCTGAGGAGGAGGTAAGGAAGAGATCAAATAGAGAACCATGACAATCAGAACTACTAGGAAAACAGGTTGGTAAGGCTACTGTTTTAGTGAGAGAATGAGTAATCATGAAGTTCAAAATGCTAGCAAGATCAGTAGCATTTGAATATGAAATTCAAATGATTGCCATTGAAATAACTGAATGCATTGTTATTTGCAGATGAATGGAGAGAGAGGGCCTTATCTATATTATCTGAAATTCTATCAAGCAAGCAACACTGATGAGAGGAAATCAATTTGGTCATGATATAGTTTTAGGGTGGAAAATTCTAAGTATAATATTCACTGCCGGTTGTCAAAGTGAACATCAGCTGGTTGAAAATTGGTACAGACTGCAGCATAGTGTGGCCACAGGGTTGTTCACCGGAAGTACTTGCAGGGACACCTATTCATGTCACTGCAAGAACCTTGGATATTATGTAATTGTTGATTAGAGCAGCCACACTAAGTGCTACCTAAGAGTTTAGGTTCCTTATTACCAGCCAAAATGCAACAACCAGAAAACTGCCAAACTGGTACCCTCTGTATGAAGATTTGTAGCCTCCAGCAAATCATATCCCAAAAAAGTCATGATATCCACCCTTATTAAGGCCTCAGAAGAAAAGACCTAGAAACCCCATCTTAAACAGGAAACAAGGGATAAATTTCTACTCCTGTTCAAAATATAGGGGAGGAATATGTACTAGATGATAGATCTATCTACTCCTATTGAAAATAAATAAAATAAATAAGTGGATAGATTTGAAAATAAAATCATGGTATGTAAGTAGGCATATTAAAGACAGACAGTTTTTTTAATCATTTCACCCCAAGCGAGGCAACAAACCACTAAGATACAAGGTTTTACTGAATGTTAGAGAATATGAGAAAAATATACTATTAACAAGAAAGGACAATAAAAGAACAAGAATTAAGAAGACAGAAGGAAATGATTGACATTGCATTTAAATTTTTTTGAAGATCAGTGATGACTGGGGATCCAAGAAGCTGAAAGAGATTTCCATGGGTGATAAGAGCAAGAGAAGAAACTCTTAGCATAGAACACTCACCTAATGCGCAATTCAAGTGTAGGTGGCTGCAGTTTCATTACAAATTAACTTAAAAATTAAGTTTACCATATTTATTTGAGAATAGTGCAAGTTTTATGATCAGTTTTTTTTTACACAAAAAGTAAGGATCACACTATACAGAGGTAATTTTTTTTGAAAAGGTTAAAAATCATCAATTTTTGCTGACCTGTTGCACTATACAAATTTATTCTTGAGGCCTTAAGCTTCATGCATTTTCAGTGACTATAACTTATCTGGTAGGTCTACATTCTCATTGTACCTGTGGCTAACCTTAACTTAGACACCTATGTAGTTTTGGAGAAATTGAGGTTGCTTGAATTTGTGCTGTGTTGTGGAAGCAGCTCTCTCACATGAATCATAAGTGTGGGACTAGCTGTGCTAAGTTGCCAATGTATAAAATGTAGTACTTAACTACTATGGTTCTGTTGTATTATGTATACTTTCTCTTCATTTAACAAGCATAAAAATGTAATCCATCATTTAATAACTGCTTTCTGTAAAATTTTGAATGCCTAGATTGTTAAAATAAATGTTCACCACCATAGGTTGACCAACACCCACTGACCAGCAGCAGCAGTGAGCTACTCTGGTGACACACTACAGCACACATTTAAACAACATCAGTTTCTAGCAAAATAAGGCAAAAATAACATATATGTATAGAGTACTTTTTACTTAGAATGACTTGATTTATTATAATCCAAAGTATGTACCACAACTCATAGGACACCCTGTCTTATGTAACTGTAATCCTGACAAAAAGGTTGTCATTGGAATGGCAATACCTCAGCGATGTAAAAACTTTTGAAACGAAGATGAATGCAAATTTTGGATAGGAAAAAATCTATTAATTCTTCATTTATATAAGATATTTTTTGATTTTAAGTGACATCCATAGTGGATATCACTTCGCAGCAAAAGGAAGAAACTTAGGCTATGTAGGAAACAGGCCCAATGTAAATGAACTACCATAGTAAGCATGAACAAAAACAAAAGTATGGTACCTAAATTTCCATATCAGTATGATAGGCCTACTTGCATTGTTCATGATCTGAGGTCACATTATACATGAGTTATATGAAAAAGTCAGGTTTATTGCAAAACTTCAGGGGTCACACTATACGTAAAATAGGCTTATACACAAGTATTTACAGCAAACCTGATGCGTTGAATTGTCTCATCATAAAAATAAGTGAGTAATGTGCTTATGTTCCTAAATATAGTGTTTCAGGATAAAATTTTTCTTGTTCAGTTAAGAGCATTTTTGGATAGGTGTGTAAAAATTAGAGCAGGAAAAACTCATGATGACAAGAGATTGGCAGCTGATCTCTCATCTGATTTTGCTCTAACATCTCAATGGTGGGGGCGGAGAACTGGCTGGTTACATTTAATGTCACAAAAATCAAACTAGGTACCTTCCTTCCATCCTCACCAACTAGATACTGAACTACTACCAGTCCAAATGAATGGATGTCCCCTCAGGGAGGCCCCAAACCTTGAGTGACTATTGGACCATAAACTCACCTCAGACCTCAAGTGGAACTCGTACATATGATCCATAGTTAATGATGTAGGATATATAGTTGGTTCACTGTACCTTTCCAGAAATACCTGATTTCTCATGCTATCCTCTACCTTTACAAGAATTAGATCAGGCCCAAAATGGAATACTACTGTCATATTTAGGCAAGAGGTCCCCAGTCCTCACTTTCCAGTCTCAATAGAGTCCAAAAGCGTCTTTGCATCCTTATGGGTAAAAAATAACACTTTTCACTAAAGTTAAAAAAAAATCCAATCTTAAGTGCTTAGAAGTGTCTAATTGATTAAAAAATATACAAAAAATTCAAATTTCTGGCTAAATTTCTGGGATGAGAAGTTATTGTTATTTACATTCAGACTAAAATCCACGTCTTTTTTGTTACAATGACAACGATCCTGCCATTATACCCTCGAGCCTTCATCAGTTCTTTGTCAAAGATGAGAAATTTTAAGTTTGATTGATAATGTCTGATTAATTCCTTTCTTCTGTTATAAATTAAAGTTTCAATTAATAAAACTATTTCAACAAGATAACTGGTCCGAAATACAGTTGTTAGACATGAAATAATGAGCCCTTATGATTGGCACAGTTTCATTAAGTAAAAGTGAAAGTCTTCTCTCTTGATGGAAAATAGCTACACTTGCTTTTGTCATTGGTAAGAGAGCTCTTTCATTAAATATCTATACAAATTAAATTAATCTCATTAATCTATATAATAAAGGCAAATGTCAGTGTGTCACACTTATTCAACTTTACTCCGAGAAGCCAGAGCCCAATATATCATACCATTTTGGAATCAGGTTGACTCCATGAGCAAATTCAAAATATTCCAGGACGAATGCAGACCTGCAATCCTGAAATTGCTAAGTTTTCATTACTGCAATTTTTTGTGATTTTTTGCAACAATTTTTTTTTGTACACTAATTTATATAACTTAGAAATAAATTTGTGAATAACTGAAATTAATTGCAAAATCGAATGAAAGAAACCCATGAAATAAAAATAATAGTTTGTGTGGAAAGTAAGGACCTACATACATCAAATTGTGTTTAAATTAAGTTGTGGCAGAAGAATTATCATTAAACCTTTAAAAGACAAGCTTATATATTAATGCAATACTTAAATGCAGCAATCAATTTTAAGTTCTTCTGTAGTTTATTGATGCCTATCATATCTACTCCTCCCTATCTAATGTGATGAAGGGTTAATGAAAAGCCCTCTGCAGGAGCTAGCTTAAATGCTACCCAATAGGGTTTCTTTTAAGCTAATAACCAATAAGTCAAAAAATTATGATAAATTATGATATCTTCTACCTTAAAAGATACAAACTAGTGATATTCCACCATTGCTGATCAAACCCAGAACTTTCACCAATTATGATGGATGGATGTTCCCTCAGGGAGGGTCCCATGTTTGAGTGATTATTGAGACTTAAACTCAATCCAGATATCGATCAGACCCAGAACTTTCACCAATTATGATGGATGGATGTTCCCTCAGGGAGGGTCCCATGTTTGAGTGATTATTGAGACTTAAACTCAATCCAGATATCGATCAGACCCAGAGCTTTCACCAATTATGATGGATGGATGTTCCCTCAGGGAGGGTCCCATGTTTGAGTGCCTATTGAGACTTAAACTCAATCCAGATATCGATCAGACCCAGAACTTTCACCAATTATGATGGATGGATGTTCCCTCATGGAGGGTCCCATGTTTGGGTGACTATTGAGACTTAAACTCAACCCAGATATCAAGTGGGTCTTATACATAAGACCCATCACTAAAGATTCCCTGTATTATTCCAGCAAATACCTGACTCCTCCTGTTATCCTGTATCTTTACAAGATCAGGCCAAAAATGGAGTACAACCGCTGAGTCCTTGCTTTCCAGTCTTGATAGAGTCCAAAAGTGTCTCTACATCCTTGTGGGTGACAAATTATTTTCCACCCTGCAACCCTTCTTTCACAGACATGATGGGGCAAATTTTTGTTTGGCCCACAACTCCTATTGATGTTGGAGATCAGTCGTACTTTTTTTTTTATCTTGTCTTTAAATCAGAATGTTACAATTACCTAAATGTATCCCTTTTGTATGCTAACATTATTCTTTCTTTTGTGTATTTTTACATTATTACTACTGTTTTGCCTGCTTTTGTCTTGTATATATATATATATATATATATATAAAAGGCAGGATGTCTCTGTGTGTGTGTAATGAATGCACAGCTGTAATTTTCAACGGATTTGCACCAAAATTTACATGCACATGCTCTTAGTCAGAAGGCCAAGACCAACTTTGCATTTCCCAACTCCCATCGGTAGTGGAAATAATCGATTTTTTCATGCTTCTACAGCAGTTTTCATGTATTAGGTTGGTGCAAAAATAATGACGTAATAATGTCGTTTTTTGACGTAACGTCAAAAAACGACATTATTACGTCATTATTTTTGCACCAGCCTAATAGTTTGTAGCCATTTTCTACTGGCCAGAGTGAGAACCTATAGCTGGCTGCCACAAATCGGCAGGAAGATTCTATTGGCCAGAGTGAGAGCCAACAGCTCACTGAAACTAATGTTAACTAGCATGCTAGCATGCAAAAAAACTCTATAACTGCATTTATCACAAGTGGGAAAAATTTAAATCAGCATGGTACTTTACTCCAATTGGCTCATTCACTTGCTGAAACTCAACGTTGATTCTGATTCTGCAGAACTGGGTTGGGTGTGAAAAAGTATTTTTTGTTAACATTCTTTTTTCATTCGGTTTTTCCAGTTACAAGTCCTTTTTTAAAGCTGATCGTTTTGTGTTCATTTTGTTTAGTTTTTTTTTCGTAAAAGATTTAATGTTTAGCATAGAGCTTAGAATAAATTTGCAGTGTCACATAGCCAAGAAGTAAGGCATGCTCCTTTAAAGGCAAGGAAGGACAAAAATATTTTAAGTCAAGTCATAGCGATTTCTGTATCAGTTGTATGATTTTTGAATCAAGCATGTGCAATGCCGGGCCATGCTGCTAGTATATATATATATATATATATATATATATATATATATATATATATATATATATATATATATTTATAGTTTGCTTGTTGTCATTTTACCATTGTTTATTTCTTTTGATTCTTGGAAACTTTATCAGTTCCATTTAACTGGGCATTTTGGCAAATTACTCTAAAATTATTGTTTCGGATTTAAAAAAAAAACCAACAAATTCTTATTTAAAGATTTAACAAGAAGAGGAAATATTAAATGTGATAGAGTTTGACTCTAGGGTACACTGAATTTTGATTTTAACCTTTAAATTATCATTACGACTGAAACACAAAAGCCTTTCTGAGCATGTAACATGATGCTATTTCCTATGAGACTAAAATGTTAAAGTATGAAATATAATATTCAAAATGTTTAGTTTAATTGTATCAATGCAAAACCAACCTGCTAGAATGGCCCTATTCTCTTGTTGATGCTCTCATAATGGCCAGCCCTCATTAATGACAGTTTTTGCTTAGTAACAATCATTTGCAATATTCCTTATATTTTAGTTTTGGAAACAGCCCCAAATTGATTCAAGTTTAAAGGAATTTAAAAACTGTCTCCAATAATAACTATAAAAATTAAACCATTAAAAGTATTATGTCTATTTTTAATAAGAGATGTTGGAAACTGAAACAACACAATATACTTGTATCAGTCAGTTATGTGCCATGCATGATACATGCTTAGGTAATCATGTATCTTTTGATACATGACTGGCAGAATTTTTTTTCCCACAGTAGGTTGCCATTTCTTTCTGCAATAGACCAGTTGCCATCTATGGCTATAGAACCTGATCTCTCCTGCTATTTACCCATAGCTGGGTGGGAGAAGAGGATTCATACCTTTCCCAAGGTTATTTGCATGTAAGAGAATGTAATGGATTCGACAGGAATTCGAACTTGGCTCTGCGATTCCTCGATCAAAAATATTCTCTTACCATCAGGCAAGTTGTTTTGCAAGATGAAAATCCCTTATGAATGGGAAGAAAATAAATCTTATTACCAGAATAAAAAGTCCCATTGTATGTGATAGTGCATTCATCTCAAATAACTCTTGTGGAGTTTCTCTTTGAAATACCAGAGAGAAAACACTTGTGATTCAGATACTTGAAAGAATCCACATATATACTAATCTATGAGGATCTCTTCAGTAAGCCTAACATAAAAATAGATAAATAGATACAATATGGGAGCCATTAATAAAGAAAGAAGAATAAATGTCAGCAAGGCTTCAGCAACAATAGCAGCAGCAGTAGAAAAGTGAAGGCTTGGTAAATGCATTTATGCATGAGAATCTGCAGTATCAGCAGCAAGCAGATTAGTTTTAGGCTACAAAGTCTACACTGACAATTATCACATGGCACAATAGCCTAATGGATTAAAGTATTAGTTCCTGAATTTGGTGTCAGTAATTGCAAGTTTGATCCTTTGGCCAGGTAGTATGGACTTAGACTCAGTCGAAACAGAGTGAGCAATAACTGAGCAGTACTAAATAAGAATTAGACAAGATCTTGCTACAAATAGACAACAGAAAAGGTTTACTCCTTTGGATTAAATGAAGGGTTCAATTTGAAAATCTTGAGAACTTACCTGGATTGACAAGCATTTTAGGAAGGTTGAAGGTACAATGACCAAAATGTTGTGATAATAGCAACGAAGATGAGGACACATGTAAATAACCTCTGTAGAGCATTTTTAGCATTTTTTTTATCTATTCATCCCAAGTAAGGTAATAATGCACCTGAGATACAAGGAGCTACTGGGAATGAGAAGACTTTAGAAGGAACTGGAAACCCAATCCTAAACACAAAACAAAGGTGATTTTTATATCTAGTTTTATTAGAATAATATTTTGTTCTTGTTCTTACAAAATCACAAAGAAAGATCTGTACCAAATAACAGAAACCACATCACTTGAGGACTTTCAACAGCAGCAACAACTAAAATGGATAGCACATACAACTCAAAAAGAAAATAATGAAGCCTGAGTGTCTTGGAAAAGATCATCCTTCTTTGAACCTTGTGGACTGGTGCTACAGAATCACAAAGAAAGAACTGTACCAAATAATGGAAGTCACATCACTTGAGGACTTTCAACAGCAGCAACAACTAAAATGGATAGCACATACAACTCAAAAAGAAAATATTGAGATAATCAAGATGCTGATGTTCCACACTGTTCAAATAAAACATTCAGAAGAAAACCCCCATCAGTAGGGAAACAGCTATTATTACCATTACCATTGTGTGGAAAAAGATTCCATAATTTGTTTGTGAATTCCAAATAAATTTTGACACAAGACTTATTTCAAGGAAAAGAAATTCTGTATTTAAAACTCTATAGACAACAGGAAACCACTCCACTATATTTCTCAAGAAGTTAGTGTAGTTTATTGATAATAAATGGGATTACCATTGTTACAGGAGTATTTTATCAGTAAAAAAAATTGGAATAGCCTTTAACCAAATCAGCTTGGTTTTATTTCTAATAGAATGAATAAGAAGGCATTTTTTTTTACATCTGTTTATTTTAGACATTCATTCTTTATCTCTAATCCATAATAATTTTTTTCTTTTTAAACATGTCACAATCCCTGTCTATATCTCTGAAATGAGGTCTCATGATTACTTCCATTATTTACATTATTTGGATTGTTATCCTCATCTTCATTGCCATATTCACAACGTTTCAGCTGTTGTATGCTCTGACCTTTATGTCTGCGTCTCTCTATATGTCTGTCTTAATCTCTGAGATGAGGTATTATGATTACTTGCATAATTTCCATTATTTGGACTGTTATCCTCTTCTTGATTGCCATATTCCCAATGTTTCAGCTGTTGTATATTTCAGCTTTCTTCAAGTGATTGGAATTTCGAACCAAATCCTTTATTTTGTCCACTAGGGTAGATTGTTCTAGTTCCACATGCCTTGCCTCTTCCAGATGTCTCAGTTATTTTTCTTTTAATTCAACTCTCCAAGTTTTGGTTCACCACTGTTACAGACTGGAATTGAATTCGTAACTCTTTGAGTCTAGTCACTGAATCTAACCAAGGCCATTATTCACTGGGTCATATATTAAGGACACATGACCCAGTGGATGAAATAAAGGGTTTGGTTTGAAATCCCAATCAGTGTACAACAGCCAATTTGTTGTGAATATGGCAATGAAGATGAAGATAATAGTCCGAATAATGTAAATAATTTACAACCCATGATTAACAGTCATTCTTTCCATCAGGTTGTGTCAAACATAATCTATAATCGATTATAAATCCTAAGATAGAATTATCTTAACTTTTCCAGCAGTTTAGACTCTCATCCTCATCTTTGTTGCTATTATCACAACATTTTGGCTGTTGAATCATCCAACCTTCATAAGATGCTTGTTAATCCAGATGACTTCTTGACATTTTCAAACTGAACCCCTCATTTAACCCATAGATGTAGACTGTTTGTTTTGTTGTTCATTTGTAACGAGATCTTGTCTAATCCTTATGATCAAAATTATAAATAATCTTTGTATTGAATTGATGAATATAAGAATGAATCAACATTGATTGTTTTGTTTATAATCCTAGCCTCTTTTGAACTTGACAGAGTTTAATATGAAGATTTAACAAAAACATTTCTAAGTTGTTTTTGTCTGGTCCATATGGAAGGAAGTTATAACTACTTTCGTATCTTTAGATGAAGAACATGCGTGATTCAATTCACTTTTGCTCAGCTTAGATTTTAAATGATTGCTAAGTTTACTCACAATCTTGACTTTAAATTAAACCCACTAAATAAGCATGACCGCCTTTTCTTCTTTTTTTTTTTTGGTACATACTTTTTTATCTTGAATTTTTCTTGCCAATTATTAACAGATATTGGAATCACTTGGGCCTGAGGATATAAGATCAGGAATTATGAATACCAGTTGTTAATAGAAAAAATATATACTTAGATTTATAAACAGAGAAATATATGTTTTATATATACAGACAGACAGAGAGAGAGAGAGAGAGAGAGAGAGAGAGAAAGGTATGTTAAATATTTTATTGCATTTTCCAATTTTTGAACTTGGTGTTGTCAGTGTGGTAGACAAGATTTTCTGGGATACATCTTGGGAATCTTTTTTCTTTAGTGCTGGGATTCAAACAAGTCCAATGTTGACAATATCCAGTTCTTAATAATGAATAAGGCAGTCAAAAATCATTGAACAAAAACAGAACAGGGCCTTTGACAATTTAGATACAATGTTGATCAAAATGTGTCTTATTTGAAAACTGGAAAAACACTATTTATCTCCAGTTCGAAAGAAAAAAAAAAACAGGAAAAATGGAAAATTAAATGTCTTTGGCTAGATGCGATAATAAATCCGGGTAACCTTATTTTCATTTTCTTTTTAGAATAGACAATGGGACTTATACTAAGTTAAAACTTAATGTGATAGGGTATAGCCAAGTGTTATCCACGACTCCTTACCTGTTATCTCCCCCGCTCAATCCTTCCCTCTGTTTGTGTCGTCCTTTTTTGTGTTATCTATAATAGGAGTAGGTAGTCTCTACTACCACCCGGTCAACACTCCTCCCCCTTCTGTTGGACAAGAGTAGAGGCTTACACCTTGTTTCTTGTCTAGGAAGGGGTTCCTGGTACTCTTTCTCTCCCCGGCCTCTGTATTAGTGCAGCTCTGTTTCTCCCATGATGTGTGCAGTCTGTGGCATCACCTCTTCATTCTGAGGGTACATGGTTAACAGTTCTCTGGTTTCTGTTTCCAACTGGTAGTTAGGAGCCCTAACTCTTGTCTAGTGTCTTGAGCGGCCGCTCTGATCAACAGTTGTATAATACCAGGGTGTTTGTAGTGCCATGTCATGGATAGAAAGGTGTCCCTGCAGTCATCTCCAGTGGGCAGCCCTGAGGCCACATAATGATGCAGATTTTACCAACTCCTCTCTGCCCATGTCACGGTCGAAACTGTCTGTTTCTTTTACTTCGGGCCTTCTCATCTTACAAACAAAATTCAACATGAGTTACAAAAACCGAAAGATTAACCCTAAATCAGCCTCTCAAAAACCACCTAAACCCCTCAACATTTCGTTCTTCAACATCCGGGGTATTAGGACAAACTTCTGCAGTCTGGAATCTTTCCTCACTACAAACGGCCAGGATATACTGGCTCTCTGTGAGACAAACCTTGTCTCGTCTATCCCCTCTTCTGATCTCTCGATCCCCGGCTATCTTCCTCTCCTCAGAAAAGACTCTCTAACCCACATGCACGGTCTTGGTGTCTACGTCAAGGAACATTTCCCTCTGGCCAGAGAGTCCTCTCTCGAATCGCCACTTCTACTATCAACAAGCTAACTGGGATGCATTCCGTGATTTCCTCCGCGATGTCCCCTAGGATGGAGTCTTTAAGCTCCCCGTCCAAGAATGTGCTTCTGAAGTCTCTTCCTGGGTTAAAGCTGGAATTGACGGTTTCATCCCATCAAGGAAATATAGGGTCAAGTCGCACTCCTCCCCCTGGTTCTCAGCTGCTTGCTCAGCCGCCATTGCCCATAGAAACCACTACTTCCACCTATTACATAGCGACATGTCTGACTGCAATAGACATCTCTTTCCCTCCGCCCGTAACAAATGTAAGTGTGTCCTCAACGATGCTAAGTCACTATTTGCGGCTCGGATGAAGGAACGTATTGCATCTCGCAAATTCAGCTCCAAAGATTATTGGCGTCTCTGCAAGAGCGTATTGAACAATTGCAAACCCTCTATACCTCCTTTATTCAACCAGTTCGAAGTCCTGACCTCCTCTACCGACAAGGCTGAATGCTTTGCTCAGAAATTTTCATTCAACTTGATGCTCGACTCTTCCGGTGTACCCATACCCGACTTCCCTCTTAGAACTGAGGCCATATTGAGTGGGTTAAACATAACCCCATCTTTGGTACTGGGTGTTATCTCCAATTTAGACCCCAACAAGGCTAGTGGTGGAGATGAGATACCAGCCATTGTCTTGAAGAAATGCGCGCCTGAACTGGCGCCCGCCCTTTCTAAACTATACAACTACTGCCTCAAGGAATCTTGTTTTCCTGACTGCTGGAAGTCCTCTTCGATCGTTCCTGTCTTCAAGAACTCCGGCGACCCCTCTGACCCTTCCAACTACCATCCTATCAGTCTCCTTCCCCTCTTCGGCAAAGTCTTCAAAGCCCTAATCAATACCGGGGTGGTTAACCACCTCACATCCCATAATCTGCTCTCAAACAAGAAATATGGTTTCCGCTTTGCCCAATCTACAGCCGATGTGCTTACGGCCATCACTGAAACAGTCTACCGAGCTCTTCAAAATAACGGGGAAGACCGAGCCGTGGCACTAGACATCTCCAAAGCATTTGATAGTGTTTGGCATGCCGGCCTTCTTCGCAAGCTCCAGGGTTATGGCATTACGGGTCGATTATATAACCTAATGTGATCATTCCTGTCAAACCGTAAATTGAAGGTCGTTCTCAATGGATTCTCCTCCAGTTCCTATCCTACGAACGCAGGTGTTCCTCAAGGCTCCATCCTAGGCCCCACTCTATTCCTTATCTACATAAATGACCTTCCTGATGCAATAACTTCCCAAGTTGGCATCTACGCGGATGACACCACAATTTATTCCTGCCTCAAAAACAAATCTAGTCTCGCTGGCCGTGTGTCTTGAAAAGGACCTCCTGTCGATTGTGAACTGGGGCATGAATTGGCTGGTCAACTTCAAAGCTTCCAAGACAAAACTGCTCTCTGTTAATCACCACAGAGATCCTTCCCTTCCCTCCATTAGAATGTCTGACGTTCAACTTCTCGAGAGCAACTCTCTGCGGCTTCTCAGTCTCACGTTGACTGCTGACCTGAGATGGAATAAATACATTGAATCAATTTCCTCGCCCACTGCAAGGAAAGTTGGCTCCCTGAGCCACGCCAGGAAGTTTTTCTCCCCGGAGTCGATCCTCCAGATCTACAAATCAACAATTCGCCCTTGTCTGGAGTATTGCTGCCATATATGGTCTGGTGCCCCTTCTGTTTGCCTCGGGGTTCATGATAGGCTCCAGAGGCGGATATGCAATGTAGTTGGCCCTGCCCTGGCGTCTCGTCTACAGTCACTTTCTCACAGACATGCCGTCGGCTCTCTCTGTCTGTTCTACAAATACTTTCATGGAAATTGCTCCGAAGAGCTGCATTCGCTGGTTCCCAGACGTCATGAGTTCCAGCGCCTTACGAGGCTGGCATCTCGCTCTCACCCCTTCACTGTTGAAACTCCTAAATGTAGCCATCTCTTCTACTCTAATATCTTCATGTCTCGCACCTCTCGCCTGTGGAACTCCCTTCCCTTTTCCTGTTTCTCTGTGAGCTATAATCTCCAGCTATTCAAGTGTAATGTCAATCAACATCTCCAGTTGCCTTGATCTATCCACTACCCTCATCCTTTCTTCTATCACTCCTATCTGATCTTGCTCTAAATTTTCTGTAACCCCTTGCGTCCTAGTGGCTTCCCGCCTTGCTTAGGGTGAAATGCTTTAAAAAAAAAATATATATATATATATAAAATTCTGTGTCTTCTGTTAGTCCGGCTGTCCAACACACCCGGTAAAATAGCCATATATTGACCACTTGAAACCAAATTTTGGGTAGAAGTGCAAACAGGTAAGATGGTACAAAGTACAGTTGGTTTTACTAAAGTGTATATCTTAGTACAATAAATTTTTATTATTTTTTTTGGAAAAATTAAGAGTTTTATTATTTAACATGCAAAATACAGACAATAGGGAGATGGGTGGTCTGTTAAAGCCGATTGTTCGGCTGTATTATTCGGCTAAATACTATAAACTTGTATATATGGCATAAATAAGTATATACTTTATATTGATATATTAATCAAAATAACAAAAATAATAGCTTTCTTACAACTATTTTCTCATGTATGCACTAATCATACTTTATACACTGTCCACTCATCTTTGTTTACATCTTAGAGGGCTGCCACTGCCGCCAAGTGGTCACTTTGAGAACTAATACAACTCGTTCTGCTAAGTCCGCAAATTTTGAAATACATCACTGATGATTTGGAAGTTCTTTCCTGTAGATCTTTTTTTATTTTGCCTGCAGATTTTGTCCATTCTATCCAAAGTACACTGATGGGGCTCCATAGATGATAGTTTAGTCTTTACTCCTACTATTTTAAAAACAATTTCCTGATTAAAATTACAAATATTTAATAAAAATTGTTTGTTCTATATCATTTCTTTAAATTTTTATATACAAAAATCCAGTTTCCAGTTCACCCTGTGTTTGCAAGAATTATAAACAAATCTCAAGGCCAAAGCCAACCTTAAAAATCTGTGGACTAGCAGCAATTGACATTCAGTACGCATCACTTTTTAACAACATAATGGCAGACTGTAAACCCATAGCAGTAAAATCTCGCTGGTATTCACACAATGACAAACAATTTATTGAAACCAAAATAAAAAGAATGCTTGGGGAGGGAGTTATTGAATCAAGTGAGTCTCCATGAAGAGCACAGGTACTCATGACTTCTTCTGAGAACCACAAAAATATGATTCATTCAGTGAGATACATACCCACTGCCTTTGCATCAATGCAATGGTGAGTGAAATAGCCAAATAACGGTTTTGATCTTTAGAACATGTACCACCAAGTAGAAATCAAGCCAGAGGATTTACCCTATACAGCCTTTGAGGCAAACAGCCATTTGTATCATTTTTGACAGATTGAATATGGTGTGCATTGAGTTTTCAAAGAATTATTGACAGTATAAGCACAGAAAAATTGAAGGACACATTTAAATACATTGATAATGTAACAGTTTGTAGACTAAACCAGTCAGACCATGATTGCAGACTTAAACAGTTCATGTAGGCTGTTAACAAATACAACCTTACATTAAATAATGCCAATTTTTTCTTTGGGGTGAGAAACCTCAATCTATTAGGGTGCACTATAAGTGAAGGGAATATGAAATGCAACCCTGATTAAAACCTCTGCTCAAGCTTGAAACATGTGACAACATGCGTGCAGCTTCAGTGAGAGCTATGAGTAGATTTCTTCTTTTTTCTTCATCAGTTTAAGTTTTTCTTTATTGTAAATATTGTTGTGGGGTTTTCAAAGGTTTAAGAGTTTCTCTCTAGAATGATATCACAAACCCCACATCTTGTTGCATTTTGTGATCCCTGTATTGTTGACTAAATCTGCATGAGGTTAACCCTTTTTAGGATTATTGATTGGTGTTTGCTTTTAATTATTTTGGTTGTTTTTAGTATATTTTTCATTTTATCATTCTTGTTATGTAGGTCTAGATTTGTTATTTCTGTAAATAGTTCTCGATTGTTCTTGTATGGTTTCTAGGTAGTCTGAAGGTATTTTTTCGGCTAGTTCAAAACCTTTGTTTATTAATGTTGTTGTTGTGTAGCCTCGCTTTTTGAGAGTTTTATGTAGTTCTTCTAAGCGGGGTTTTCGGAGGTGTTTGTCAGCCACTATAGTGCAAACCCTACATGCTAGGGAATAGGGGATGGATTTTAGATAGCTTTTTGGGTGATGGCTCCTGAAATGAAGATATTGTTTGGTGTCTGTAAGTCTGTGGTAGATATTTGTGATAATGTGTTTGTTTCTATTCTAATGAGTATATCTAAGAATGGCAGTTTGTTAAAATTATATTCTTGGGTGAATTTGATTTTCAGGTGTAACTTTTGGAGTAGAATGTGGAATTGGTTAATATCACCCTATGAGGATTTCCAGAAAATAAAGCAATCATCTAATTATCGCTTCCAAGATTTAGTGAAGTGGGTTTTTATATTTTCCCCATATATTTGTTCAATCTTTTCATAGAGGTTTTCCGCTAGGTAACCTAATTTTAAGGTGACATATGTCATTTTCATTCCCATCACAGTACCTCGGGTTTGGATATAGTTTTTGTTATCAAATTCAAAAGTACTATTGTTCAGAATTAGGTCTATACTATCAATAATGAATTCTTTAGCAAATCTAGCATGTAGTATTTCTGGATGTTTTTCAATCCAGAATGAGATTGCCTTTTTACCTAATTCATGGCATATGTAGCTATATACGCTACTGATGTCAAACATTGCCATGAGTGTTCCTGGATCTACTTTTTGTTATACGGAGCTAAGGAAGTGAATATCGTCTCTGTGATGTAGCTTTTAATCTGCTTAGAAAATGGTTGTAATATTGTGTCTATTAAGTTACTGAGTCTGCTAGTTGGAAAGGCTGGTCCTGCTACTAAGGGTCTGAACATAAAGGTCACTGGGGTTTGGGATGTTAATACATTCAGATTTTTGTGCCTGAATAGCAGCTTTTATTTCACTCAATTTGTGAATTTTTTGTAGTCCATAGAAATTACTTGTTTTGGGGATGATGTTTATTAGGAAAACCTTTTGGAGTTTTGGAATTTGGGATATAATATTTTTGTCTATATTTCTGTCAATTAATTTATATATTTAGTGCTGCTAGAATTTTTCTTTTATAGTATATTTTGTTTATAATCGCTACAGTGCTGTCTTTATCTGCTTCCTTTATAATTATGTTGTTATTTCTTCAGATGTTCTCTAAGGCTAGTCTTTCTATGTAAGGTTATTGAATGGTTTGGATTTTTCTTGTAAGTTGAGGTTCCAGAGTTTTTCCAAAAATTACGTTTAGCACATTTGTATTATTTTTTACTCATGAGTCATCTATAATGTTTTTGTTATTATTAAATGTTTCTTTTAATCTGAGTTTGAATTCAAATTCTCTAAGGTCTTTTTTTTAGGTCTGTTATATTGCTTTTTGGGTCATGGCCAAATTTCAATAAGTTAATTTTGTCCTTTGTAAGTGCATATGTAGATAGGTTTATTATTTTGGGTTTTATGTTATTTAAATTGGTTTTCTTGTTCTGACTGGGGTTTCTAAAAATGATGATTGGTTCTTTCCACATATTTTCCTGATTTTCTAAGAGGTAAACTCTCACTGCATGTTTTGGGTTTTCCAGACAGTGATAATTTCTGTTGGTAAAGTTGGGGGTTGTTATTTTTAGATGATTCTATATAAGTGTGTGTCGTTTTGTTAGAAGGGGTGTGCCAGATGTTTCTAGATTTGTTGTTTTTGTATGGAGGTTAAGTAGAGATTTGTGGGGAATTTTGATTGTATCCCTTGATATGGGGGTAGGGGTTGTTAACTTTCTATTATTGTGTTAGGTGGTATATGTAAATGTTGGCTTTGTGAATGTTTGTGTTTGGTCCTATGTCTTGATTTATTATGGTATAATGTTGTAAAAGTTTTTTTGTGTGTTGTTAAATGTATTTTGCTAATTGTATTTGTGTGGGGGTTTTTGTGTGTGGTATTATGTATTAGGGTTCTTACCTCTGTTATAAGGTTTTCTCTGTGTTGCATTTTCTTGTGAGTTTGGTTTGTGTTTTTGGATTCTATCTCATTATGCCACATTTCCTTTCTTGGTAATGTTTTTAGCCAGGTTATTTTTCTTTGCAAAATATTCCAGGATTTTTCCTCCTCATCTTTGCATTTTGACTCACATAATTCTAATAGCAATTGGTGAGTTTCTTTGGGATATAGTTCGCAAAGCATATAATAAAGAAAACAATAAAACAATAAAGAAAAACTTAAACTGTATATCCAAAAATGTGATTTATGCACGAAATGCTAGAAGTTATATATAGGTATCAGCCAAGCACTAAACAACAGAATTTCTCTTCACAAAAGCAACATCAAATTACCAAACAACAGAAAACTCTTTGTATCACAACACATCCACAAATGTAATCAAGGAAAATTTAAAATTATGTCAGTATATCAAACAGACAATTATTCTTACCTAAAATGCAAGAATCAGCACTAAACAGATCATAACCCCCTACACATAAACACATAGCATACACACATAATGGCTGGACACACTAGTCAGACCACATGCACAAATATCTATGGAGAACAAATATATACACACATACTAGCAAAAACAAACACACAAGATAGACTGCACAGACACACTATAGGAAGTGTCTGTGTGTACACACACACATATATATATATATATATATATATATATATATATATATATATATATATATATATATATATATATAAGCGCTTAGCCTTGGAGTAGGTATAATGGAGATCAACATGTTTTTAGTGGACTCAGCAATTTTCAATCTGCTTGTCTAAATCATCTTCGAGAAGTGAGAGCAAGATCTAAAAGGTCAGCCAATCTAACAGTGATCTCATCTCGCAATCCTCACACTTGCTCCATATATGGCCTCCTTTGTAAGTCACTAGCAGGTGTTAAGTGTCACTTAAGATTATCACACAAACTTTCATAACTGAATCAATAAGCTGTCAGATCCTCATACGTCAAAACCAACGGGAGAGTCCATTATATATATATATATATATATATATATATATATATATATATACTAATTCCTTATAATGAAACAATATATATGTATGGAGAAAGAATATGTATACACATACTAGCAAAAACGCACACATACAATATACAAAAATGGAGATACATTTTCAAAAGATACAGGGGTCACAAAAAGATAATAACAAAGACCTCCTTTCTATTAATTGTTTTATTATCTTTTAAGCAGAAGAATATTTTCTCTGTAATTTATAGAAAATTTGGATTATGACTACACACAAAAAGCAATGGTTAAACATTGGAAAACATAAAGAAAAATTAATTACTTTACATAATATGTGGAAATAATCACTCTTTGCCTGATGAAGGTTGCAAGACCAAAAAACGTGTAACAAAAATATTGAAAATAAAGTATAATATATATTTTTAAAAATCCACATTATAATTAAAACTTTTGTGGCTTCTCTCTTTAAAATATACACTTTTTTCTTGTTGGAACAAGTGTAACCTCTCCCTTATATATATAATTTATTTGAAAACTATAACAAATATGTTATAAAATCACTACAAAACTTCTGGTGTCTTATCAAGTGATGGTGTTGAATGTAGAATAAAGGGTTTTAAAAGGTTCAAATTGACCAAACACACCTCACTAGGGAAAATGCTGTTACATAAGCTGCAATGACCAATCAAAATACAAGTGTATGAGAATTCAAAAAACTTGACAACAAACCTTGGTTATAATAATTAATGCTATAATGTTAGGGTTAGACTAAAATAGAAATCATTCTAACAATTTAATATTAAATTTTACTATTAAATTGAAAATTAAAAATTTCCAATTTTAAATTTAATCTGTATTAATTTTAAAATATTATAAAACTATTTAAAGAAGAAACTGAGGAAAAAATACGTATGTTTTGTTATTTTGTCTTAATTGAAAGGCAAAAATTCAGTTAGAATAAACTTCAAAATCTAATGTTGTGCTAAGCTTCATTACAGCTTAGGTATATTTGAAGTGATGATATAAGCAGGGGAGGGTGAAATCTTGCAAAAGACAATACATACACAATCAGATTATAATACACAAACACGTAGATTTATTTAGATATATAAACATGCAAAAACACAAATGAAACAGGAAATAGGTGTCCACAACCCTTAAAAAAAACAACAAAATATACATACAAGGAAAGGCATATATAAGCGATCATACACACATATATTAATAAAGACACACACATATACACACCAACAAATATTCAAATAAACACTTTCAAACATACTATTAAAATATAACTTAGATGGGCAAAGATATATAGATAAAAATGGTTCAATAGATCAAATTTAATAGGGGTAGAATAGAAAACCAAATATTCATCAATAAATAACAAAAAGAAAAAAAGCCACTAAAATATATAGAAATGGATAGAAGAATAAATATACACACGCATAAGAAAACACCAAATTCAAATGTCCAGGCAAAAGGTAACATCTAATATATAAGATGAAAACTCATAAACCCACAAATATATATATATATATATATATATATATATATATATATATATATAATGACTAATAAACAAAAGCTAGTAAATGTTGTTAATGATTTTTTTTAATGTTATTATTATTTATTATTTTAGTTTATTTTAAATGATATAAGGTACTGAATTTATCCATTTCTTTTAAATTTAAAAAATATATGCCCATATTAGTTGGTGTGTGAAAGAAATATATCTTTAGGGTGAGGAGATATTTGAATAAATCTGGAGTGCAGGTTTATAATTTGGTAAAATTCAATAGAGGCACTCACAAGAACTAAGTAAGTTACTTTCTCTTTTAATAAGTGTGGCATTCTTTATTCTTTAAATATGTGGTTGAACTTATTTCTATGTATGACTAATGCATTTTATAAATTGTTGCACATCCTTTTTCTGTTCATAAATACATTTTTTAAATTTCTATTTTTACTTCTGTTTATAAATATTTGTTGCAAAATAAAATCCTTGATAATGTCCATCAGAAGATGAAACATTTGTAAAGAAAATATTTCATCTTATTTTTATTTATATTGTCTTTTTACAGATACAGTTTTATTTATATCTGAATTTTTACACACACACACACACACACACATGGATATATTCTTGAATTATTTAAAGTGGATTTTTCTAAGGAAATCCAATGACAATCAAACTCTCTTTGTAGTAATAGTCAACCTGCATAGCCTCATTAAACATTACCTTATGCTTAAACTCTTCATAAATCACACATTCCTATGTGTATTCAAGTGTGTGTCTACATATACACGTACAGTATTTACATTAGTCGGACTATTGTCCTCATCTTTGTCGCCATATTTGTCACAACGTTTCGGCCGTTGTACGCTCCGGCTTTCTTCAGGTTGGAATTTCGAACAGAACCCTTTATTTCGATCACTGGGGTAGACTGTTCTAGTTCCATGTGCCATGTTTGATGGATGTCAGTTATCAGTTATCTGACAGATAGTAAATGGTAAATCATTGCTGAGAGTTATAATGAATATGAAATAGTGGAGAGTCATTTGTTGCCAACAATTTGGACTCAAAACTGACACTGAAGAATTATCTATCAAACAAAAAAAAATGAATTGAAATTGAATGAAAACACACACACATTTTGAGAATTATATATATATATATATATATATAATTTAAATTTGAACATCTTTGCTTCTATTCATATTTTGATACAAAACCATAAACAGCATTTGTTATGTTTCTCTCCCACCACTCTACCCACACCTCTCAGACTGAATTGATTGATAAAATATTTATTAGTTACTTGTCATCTACTTATCCAATATCAAATTTGCTTTCTTTCGTTTTATGGCATCACATCTTTGTCCACATAATTTAATACTGAATTTTATTGTGTTGACGAACAACAGAAAAGTAGATATACATTTGGTTTACATAAAAGGAAAAAAGGTAAACATATGAGGCTCTTATAAAAATTTATGTATATGTATTCTTTTTAATTATATATATATATATATGTAATATATTATATATATATTTTTTTAATTATATATACATATATTATATATATATTTCCAAATGAGAGAAAGAACAGATGGAGTAAATATTCCACTGTTCATAGCATTTACTTTTAAAAATGTGCTCAATACAATACATTATCACCTCAAGAAATACAAAGTATTGAAACATAAAAGACTTTGTGTATTGATTTCCACATATTTTTATTATAAACTCTTATAATAAAGATAATAATAATAATAATATATATATATATATATATATATATATATATATATATATATATATATATATATATATATATATATATAAAGTAGATAATAAAACAAGGACAAATGAAAGAGTACCAATATAATCAGTACAAAAGACATTTATTAAATATTAATTATTAACCAATGCCAGAAATAAAGCACAGTGAGAAAGATTTTAAGTTTGGAATTTGGGGGCACTCCTGTAGCCTTCATTAATGGACCGAGGAATAAACAGAAATGAGAATTACTCACCAACAGATGTTTTGGGAGTCTTTTACAGTGGAAATCATTTATTTAATTAATTAAAAAAAAATTGAAAAACTCCAAGTCATACTACTGGTGAAGGATAATATATATATTTATTAATATATACTTAGTAGCTATGTTATTACATTGAGCATTATTTTATTAACACCAGCACTCACTGCATAATATCTTATATATCCTGCCTATTTTAAATGCAACATATATTTTTAAAATAAAAAATCATAATCCCCGTATAATATCTGGACTGCATCAGCATTGTGTTAACCATATATTTTTATTAAAATTTATATTATGTAAAAGAGAGTCTCTACCCAGTAGCAGAAGATTGCATTGTACATGAAACTCTGAGTTGTGTTGCTGGTGAGGTATAATATATATATACTTATTAATATATACTTAACAGCTATGTTATATTACATCAAGCACTATTTTATTAACACCAGCACTATCTTATATTCACACACACACACACACACACATATATATACATATACATACATTAAAGACATTTTTTTTTATGTTTAACGTTCTTTTTATAGATACAAGTATTTAAGTAAATGCTCTGTTTATAATAAACAGTATTAAATAACATTTACCGGCCTGAATGTCCGAGAAATTTTCATAGAAAATATTCGTCCTTGGACAGGATTCGAAGCTGCATCCTCTACGGAACCGTCATTTTACACTGACGTGCCTAACCGCTCAGCCACCAAGGCTCATTCGGTAGAAGGTTGAAGTTGAAGTTTAAAGGTTGAAGTTTAAAAGCAGTAAATTTGACCTTGCCTACCACAAATGCCTAAACAGAGCATTTACTTAAATACTTGTATCTATAAAAAGAATGTTAAACATAAAAAAAAAAAAATGTCTTTAATAAATTAAATTGTCAGACTTTGTCCATTTCTTAATGTATATATATACATATATATATACATATATATATATATATATATATATATATATATATATATATATATATATATACTGTTGTAATTCTGTTTTTGAGGAATTTACAAAGAAATCTGCAGAAAATAGAAAATAAGACACTTGTTTCGAGGTTAAATGAGTGCATTCACTTGTTTGCCTTCAAACACAGACAAATTTAAAGATTATGAATAAAAAATGATTATTCATAGTTATTTTTAAAATGGTAAATAATAAACACTGTATTGTAGTTGGTTTAGATATTTTGATAATGTTGTAAATTTTTATAAATTTTTGAATAAAAATATTTACTTTCAAATTTGTTTTTTTATAAAATGGTAAATAATAAATTATTATAAAATGGTAAATAAATATAAAAGTGGACATTTAGGTCAACAATCAATGGCAACAGTCTGTTTAATAATCAAATACAATCTTCAGGCCAATATGAAAGGAACTGTCAACACTGGGTATTAATCTCAGTGTCCACTTGTGTGTTGGAATGTGTCATGAAAAAAAGAAATGATTTTGTCTCTTTCTCTCCTGCTGTCGTAGCAACGGACACGGTCTCCATTTCTGAGACTGAAAAAACTGCCCTCCTTCTCATTCCAGCCCTTTACATAGAGCTTGGTAACTCACCTATGCAAAACACCAACAAGTCAGCTACCAATCACAGTTCCCGCGCCTGCCCACCTGCACTCGCTTTGGGGGTTTCAAGTTGACCGACCAACTCATTATATTTATATATGCTCTATTCTTGATATTAAGCATTTAACCTATAAATACAGCATACTTTGTAGGTATCTCCCCTAATTTTTCAATACCTAGGGGTTAAAATGAATTTTTCAAAAATGAAAAACATGTTTCAAGCTTTCATTTTAGCTTTAATTGAAAGCTAAATGATTACATTTTCTATTTCCCGTAAGCAAAATACTCTGGCACATTACTAATAGAAATTATATTGATTGGAATCTCAACTTTTTTGTCGCTTTCACAAAATTGTTTAACACCGGCCATTTTTGACAAATTTATAAAGAAAAATTAATTCTTGGTTTAAAAATCTTCCAAAAATAAAATATACTTTTCTGAAACTTTATTTGAGGAATATTAGCTGATTTAAAGTATAATTAATCTGACACAGAAAAAATCATTTTACTTAAGTTTAAAACAACAGAGAAATGGATTTTTAAAACAAACAGTAGTGGTGATAATGCACTTGTCCTCATTGCTTGTAACTCGTAGATCACTAACAGGCATTACTAAGGTGTTGACAGATTTATTTGTTGTCCCACAAAGACTTTCTGTTATAACGTAATTTAAGGAGATGGTGGGTGAGTGCCTTTTTTATGTAATTTTTAAGTACTCAGTAATCTTAAAAATGTTGGAAAATATTCTTTAATTTAATTTTAGGAATGTTGAATTTAAATTTACAATAATCATCACTCTTATTTTCTGATTATGTCATGTATAGTCGACCATACTTTCAAGCAGCGAAACATTATGTAATATTTTATATATATAAAAAAATTAAAAATGATTTTAAAAATCTTGATGTGAAACGACTGTTATCAAGCTTTTCAATTTTTGATTTGTAAATTTAGTTTTCACTTAATAAAAATATCACCAAGCTTAGGATAAGTAATTCAGAATTTTAAATGATTTATATATTATAAATTATTATAAATAAAATTAAAAAAAAAATTAAATCAAATGTTGTAAAAATTCATTATTTATTGAAATTTTTTTTTCTTAATAGTGTTCTTAATAAATCTTAACAAATAATGCCAAAGTTTTATTGCATTTTATTTTACAATTCAGAGCAAATAGGAAGTAATTTGCTAAAAAAAAATGATGATTTACATTCTGTAAGGTGTCCTGCTTTTAACTAATGAAAAATATTTTCTAGAATAAATTTAATTTCCCAAGATTTCTTGAAATTAAGTAAGTGGGGAGGAACTTATGTGAAAAAAAATATTTTTACCAAGATATAAAAAAAAAAAAAATGTTTAAAAAATAATTTAATTCATTTGGGAATAAATCCTGAATGTTTCATTAAATTATTTGATTTTTGCAATAATTTCCAAATCAATGATTTTTTTCTCCAGAAAAGAAAGGTGCTAAAACACTAATGATAAATATTACTTGACTGCTGACGTAAAAAAAAAATGATTTTTAGCCAAAATTTCGAATGTGCCAGAAATTAAAATAATTAATAAAATAATAAAAAATATTTTGGTCTTTCTTCTTCATAATAACATAAATGTTTTGATGATAAAACTTTGTTTTTATTCATCTGGGGCCATTTTTCATCATGCTATGCTGTTTTTTCAGTTTGCAAGTGGGAGGTACCTACTTAAAACTATATTTTTATCATAAAAGGTAATTAATAAATATTGTATTGTACTTGGTTTATATATTTTTATAATCTTGTAAATAACCATTACTGAGGGAGTCAAAATGCATACAGTAACAGCAGTGTCAAGGGAATAACCATTCTTTTGACATACAGTTTTTTGGGGGCATGAAGTTTAAACATTGCCAATCATTTCATATCTGTCTTTTTTATGAGTTTTATCATTGTTCATAAAGGAGTCATTATTCATCATTTTGAGTTCTATTTGAAAATTTTGTGCCAAAATTGACAATTTTAGTACTTAGCGAAAATCTTGCATTTTGATATTTTTTTATGCTGTAATTACATGAATACCAAATTACATCCAACAGTTTTAAATTCAATATTTTCAGAATATATTTTTGATAAAACTTTTATTTGAAATGTCATGATTCACCAGTTAATCGAAAGTGTCAGGTATCTTTGATTATGTGTCATCTGTTCATCTAATTTGCTTTGCAAAATATTAATGGAATGATATTAAGTAACTGTCATGTCAATTTGCCTGATCATAAAATCATTGTTATTGATAATTTACTCTACGTGTGTTGCTGAGATGAAGCCATTTGCTGATAAAGATGTAAGAAAATTTGTTAGCTGAAAATATTTAGAAGAATCAACTTGAGAAATATCAATTAATAAAGACAATATTTGTCTATATCTCTGAGATGAGGTATTATGATTACATACATTATTTGGTCTGTTATCCTCATCTTCATTGCCATATTCACAATGTTTCAGTCGTTGTGCACTCCGGCCTTTATCAGGTGATTGGAATTTCAAACTGAACCCTCAAGGATACATGGCCCAGTGGATAAAGGTGTTGGTTAGATCCAGTGACTAGACCTAAAGTGTTGTGAGTTCAATACCAGGCTACAGCAGTGGTGAACCAAAACTTGGAGATTTGAGTTTAAAGGAAATAACTGAGATATGCAAAAGAGGCATGGCATGTGGAATTAGAACAATCTACCCCACTGGATGAAATCAAGGGCTTGGTTCAAAATTCCAATCACCTGAAGAAGATTGAAGTGTACAACAGCTGAAATGTTGAGAATATGGCAATGAAAATGAGGATAACAGTTTGAATAATGTAAATAATGTAAAGTTGAAAATGTTTAGCTTATACGTATTTAACTCTATATATAAAAGTAATGTTTGTGTGTTTGTTAGCATAACAGCAAAAATGTATTTCTGTCTAAATTTCTGGGTTAAGGAGTGATTATTTATACTGTTTACATTCAGACTGTTGTCCTCATCTTTGTTGTTGTTATCACAACATTTCATCCGTTGTGCCATCTGGTCTTCCTCAAGTGTATATTGATCTGCATAAGCTACAGGGAATTCTAAACTAAACCCTTTATTTAATCTACGTGGGTAGACTATTCTCGTTCTTATTTTAGTTCTGCTCATTTATTGCTTACCCATTTCCACTGAGTCCAAGTATGCACTTCCTGGACCAGAGATTGAATTCACAATTACATATGTGACCTAAATTACAAGTCAGTATTTAATCCACTAGGCTATTGTTTTGTTAGATCAATATACACCTGATAGAAAGTCAGAGGGCACAACAAATGAAATGTTGTGATGACAACAACAAAGATGAGGACAACAGTCCAATTATAATTAGTGTAAATAATAAAATTAATGCAATTTGATAAAAATGCTCTTTCTTGACGAATAAATTAGGTTTCATTCTGATTAAATTACCAGTTTCCAGATAATTTTTAGCTAATTGACAGAAGGCCCTGTAAGTCATTACTGTTATAGATTCAACAAGAAATATTGCATTGAGTTTGTCTAGATCAAGATAGTCTAAAGGCATTCATCAAGCTGGTCCAATTCAGAGTAGTCATTGTCTCAGACAGATTGTTATTCAAGGCTAGAGGACCCAGTTTCATATAAGGTTGAAACACTGGTTCCTGTATGATCACTGAAGTTAAGTACTCTCAAGTCTGGTCAGTATCTAAATGGGTGACTGTTTAAATATGTGGGTGGTGTAAAGGATAACGGCACCAAACTGAAAATCGGAGAGACTAGTTCCAGTTTGTTACATTTTTAATTACACATCGATAACTTTGGGTAACATATGAATCCCCCTCTTCTCTCCCAGCTATGGGTTAATTAGTAAGACTTGTATCAGTACAATGATTATTATCTCCAAAAAATTCTTAGAATCTACAAAATATTTTCTAGCTTTAAAATAACCTGCAAAACACTGATAAGCTGTAAATCTCTGCCCTGCTATTTTATCCATAGCTGGGGAGAGAAGAGATAGATGTCTGCCATTTCCATGAGAATTTGTCTGAAAGTCTATGCAACAGAATAGCTTGAGATTTAAACTTGGCTTGCCAATTTCACTTTCATGTAATATCACTAATTGCACATTCTCCGGTAGCTTTGTTTAAATTTTTATTTAACCAATATAATTGGGTAAGCATGGTTTTGTTTTGGAAAAGGTGATTGAAGTCATTATCAATTAATCAAGCTGAAAATATAATATATTTATATATAGAGTGAGAGAGAGAGAGAGATATGTGTATATAATAATGAACACCAGTGTCTTCTTTTTCAATCAATATTGTATTCTTGATTATTTTAATCTTTAAAACTGATCTCCACTTCCCCAAGCAATTTGTAAGTTGTTAATCAATTTTATTGGAAATTTCAATAAAAAGGGAAACTTGTTTCTTTTATTGCATTATAGCAACCGTGAAGTGAGAACAGTCGAGGGAGAAAGGTTGTTTCAGTTTTTTAAAACATTGAAAGAATTATAATATTTCTTCTGTTTCACATCATGTCAAACATTTGAAATTTAAAACAAGAAAAAATCTTTTAACACTTTCCAGACAGACTACCATCCTTGTTAAGACGATAAACGACATCCAACAGCAAGACCTCTGTTTTGTCAGATTAGATTCAAGTTTATGGCGATAGGTTAACATTGACTTAAGTTCGGTAACATCTATGTCACCCTCTATTAGCTTACCATATCTACTTGGCAACAAAAAGTATTTTCTCAGAAATTTTAAGGAGTACATTCACCCTCTAGGCCCCCTTCCTCCATCCAGAATCACGTCTGTCTGTCCGAGATGTTTGTGAAAACATCTAATATTGAAAGAGAGTAGAAGAGATGGTTTCATGCAACATTCTAATAGGTTCCAAAAGTCTACGACTTCCAGGACGCAATAGCCGCTTTCTCTTTTTATGTTCCATATCCTCTCGGGACATTGTTGATCATAGCCATCTGCAACATGGCTACCTTTTTTAGCTTTCACCAGTGTTTATTCAATTACTGTTAATCTATCTCTGTTCGGCCATCCATTTACACAACCTTGTTGGGTAGGTTATCTGATATTTCTCTCCCTTATTCTTGTCTTCATCATACCCTGTGAGTGTAAAATTCTCCAAGCCCTCTCTGTTCATATGTCTCAGAAATTTTCTTATATACTAAGTATAGTATGTTATGCCATTTTGTTCCCATTTTCCTTAAAAATTCCTAATTGTTCACATGCTCCAGCCATAGTATTCTCAGCATCCTACTGTAGAACTATATCTATCTTTCTTTGACTCTCTTCTTCATCTGTGAGGAAATTGTCAAGCATTCACTGCCACGGAGAATTATGTAGCAGTTCAGCACTATTTTCTTTTCCTTCAAATTTTTGTGTTTTTAATACTTTGTTTGAATTTTGGAAGGCATCTTTTGTTAATTTAATTCAAAAATACCGATTGTCTACAGCAGTGCTTTTCAAACTTCTCTCTGATTTGGCGTATTGGCAGTTTTTTTCATCAATATGCAGGTGACCAGCAAGCAAAACTTTCCAATCCATATTTTTTTTTTTATATATGACCTATTTCAGGGTCATTTTGAGATTATCTGTAAAAAATATGAGGACATGATGTCATATTCATTCTAAGGCCAGTCATCGTTGACATAACAAGTCTTCCAGTGTGTCAGAGACCAGTACCATATTTGTGCCTGATATTATATAATAACAATCCAGAAAAATATTATTTGAACATTTGTAGTATTATTCATTTATACCAGATAGATTATGAATCTAAAGAATTAAATGCTAATTTTAAAAATGTTGGTCTAAATCCATGTGGCTATTCATTTTTTCCACAGTCCAAGCCAAATTAGAAATATATGTCCATAAAATGGCCTTTAGGTATTCCTAGGTGTTGTTCTCCCACAGTCACATGCTACATCATCATAATGGTGTTGTCAAATGTATTTCAGTTCAGTGTTTTGTATATTTGTTAGTTGTATAGCAATGACTTTTAACATGAGTGAGTCATTGAAAAATGTAACCATAATAAATATAAAAACTGAAATGAAAATGTTTTTAAAAAAAAAATGTGGATCAGATATCCTGGCAGTCTCCTGTGGCATGGAATATGACTACTGTTTCTTCGTTTTTTGGAAACTCTCTATGTACCAGCAGAAGTTGTCCCATATTCTACTCTGGTACCACTGGGTATGTGACCACACTTTAAATATCACTAGCCTACAACATTTGGCTAAAGTATCAATTTCACAAATAAAACCCAGGAAATATTTTTGGAGCCATTTTGAGTAAAAAAATATTGGTCTTCTATGTGACATGTCTCTTAAGGATCATGAAGATCTTGGCTCTCTGCAGCTTCCTATCCTATACTAAGGTTTATCTTTTTCTACTGTTCCTTCTACTTCCTCTTCTGCCATCCATTTACTCAAACCTAACATTCCAGAATACATAGATTAGAAAATAATTACAAATCTTACCATCCTGGCTAGAATTTTGAACTGAGTGGGAACTAGCATTGAACCTTTCAGGTGTGGAATTCTGATAATGACAGATTGTCTTAATATAATACCATAAAACACATTAAAATAGTATGGCTGTAAGAATGGAGAAAATAGCACTGGTTCTCATGAAGGCTTCCCCTCCCAGATGCCTTCCCTGTTGAAGCTTTAGCAGTGATAGGATGGGTAACTATCCAACCTGCTTGCATCTGTTCTCTCATCCTCTCTCTCTTATTTCATTCAAGAAAACAGTATCTACCCTTATGCCCCTGAAATAAAGCAATTTCTGATGCAGTAACAGGGTCCCTACTGCGTAATTGTTGATAGGCCATGAGAAACCAGTGATGATATAACAACAATGTTAACCTCATTATACGATAATATATAAATGTAGGGTATGGGTATATATAGAAGAGTATGTGGCCAAATGGTTAGAACATACACTTTCCAAATATGAGACCCGGATTTCAGTCTCACCATAGTCAATTTGTCAGGAAGATGACCTTGATGTTATCAGCCTGGAGTGGTGATTGCAGCATGCATAACTTTGAAAACTAAACCTCTGATATACCCAAGCCTTGTGAATGAAACTGGGCAGACAGAAGTATTTGGGAGTTATCGATGACTGTGCTAGCAAGTTATTGTGGCTGAGGGTTTGAGGGTACTGGCCTTGTTCAGACTTTTGATCACATCACATGATGCACTCACTCCCAGAAACTGTAAATAAGGTCCACTCAACATAGATGCAGTATAAACCATGGGTGGGCTCAGTGGGTGTTAAACAAAGATAAAATGTGCCTGAGCAGGCATCTGCAACAGGGATTAGTAAGCCACTCTAGTAGACAGGCATCCTCGGATATGAATGGCCAACCATTTTTTATATATACACACCTACATACATACATACATACATACACACACATGCACCTCTGACTTCTTGATAGTATTGTTCTATAGAAATGACCCTAGCAGGTGGCACCATCAAGAAGGGACCAAAAGTAATCAGACACATAAATACCACTGGTGAATTTACTCTGCTAAAACTCTGTGAATTATTTAAAAATAGATGGGAAAAGATGGGCACTGATCATTTAAACATTCCATATCACATCCCAAACAAATCTACCAATTGAAGACAATGATCCTGTTTTCCCTCCCAAGGCCAATGTATTGAAGATGAGGTGGGATTATGCTAATGACATATGTATTCAGAGCTGGAATTATCTTGAAAAGAAAATAAACATGATCTATCAAGTGTTTCAAGAAATAGGACTCAAGTTAAACCTTTCCAAAACAGAAATAGTGATCTTGAACTGGAATGATGACACCTACCCTGAATTCACCATTAAAATTCAGCATCAGTGTATGGATCAGTTATAATAAATTTAATATAGGAGATAAGGAAATTGAACATAGAATAGGCTTCACTTGAACTAGTTTGAACTGTAAAATTATTACAACTTCCAATTGTAGGGTTATCATTATAACACACACTCATACTTGGTATCATGTAATTTGTTAATGTATTTCTACGTAATGCTTAGGCTATTGTCATAATACCTGTATAGTTAGTATGACCACTGACTCTAATACGACCACTAATGAGCTCATCCGTGGAACTCTTTATAGTATTGGATGAGTTCATAGAGTCACCAGGGGTGTACTCTTTACTGCACAATATCCCCTTCTTTTGAGATTACTACTTCAATAAATAAATATATTATGTTTATTTCCTATTTGAATCTCCCCCATCTCTTCCTGGAGTGTTCACCAATGTACTTTGCAGTGTTTCTGCCATGGATCCACTTTTAGTTCTTCTCTACATTTTCCTTGCCTTGAACTTGTCCTTGTTGGTTCCACAATATGTTTTCATATTGGCACATCAAAAATTTCGTACAGCATTTTAACCAATTCTTCAGGTCTTTCATCAGTTAATCTTTTCTTCAACTAATTTTGGTGTCTTTTATGTTGGAATTTTTTCCCTTTCAACATGTAGACCAATTTCCCAATTTTAGCTGCTATAATGCTGTCTTCCCATGTTTCATTTCCATTCTTGTATGCTCTAAAGAATACTTTATCACCGACCTCGGAAGTATTGGTGTCAGTTTTATTCCCTGTATGTGATTTTCTACTTGACGAATGCCGATTCTGGCAAACATTAATTCTGCCAGCAACATGCCTGATGGTGTGTTGGGGTTAGGTGTTAACTGGTACATTCTCAAAAATTTTTAATTTGCCCAGACTTGCTTTTTGCAATTCTCTTTTGAACATTCCCACAAACCATTCCACTTGTCCATTAGACCTTGGGTGATATGGTGGGATCATAATATTTTCTATAAAGAACAACTTGCAACTCTTGAAAGTAGTTTTGCTGCTAGAGCACAACCTTGTTGCTGGGTTGTCATAATTCGTTCCTGTCACACCAGCAGCATCCGTTCAACTCTGTCCCCAGTGTTAACAAAGGCTGGCTTTTATGGTGTCTAGCAAGGTTGCTACACAGATTTTCTGTCACATGAGACATCATCTTGTCCACACAGATTGAATCTCCTGTGTAAATCACAGGCAAACCTTTGTCACTTACACTGGGAGGTGGGTGGGGGACTGGCTGTGTCCACTACATGCTTTTACTGTTTTTTGATATATTGGTCCATTCTGGTCCAGTATACAAAACTTCTCATGAGAGATTTCAATCTTGAAATGCCAGGATGTCGAGAATGAAAATATTTTAATATACATTTTCTGTAACACGCTGGGTATTACAATTCATTGTCCATACATTACAACATCATCACATATCAAGTATGCATTCAATTCTGAATTCTCTTCTTTTTTAGTTTCTCTTAATTGCTTCTTTATTTTAGTAATAAAGATGTTCTTTTGTACTTGTTCTTTAATTTCATCCAGTGTAACTGATAATTTCTGTACTACATTTTACACAGAATGTTTTTAATTTCCATCTTGGTTCTGCATTTTTAAGTATTAAACTTGATAATCTAACTGCATGTCCTGATTGCTTAGATGATTGGTACTGCATCATTAAATTATAATTTAACAAGATGGTACCCAAGCAATGTAATCTTTTAGCTGTATGGGTAGGTATTCTTTGAACTATGCAACACTAATAACAGCTTATCGTCTATTTGCAACATGAAATTTTTTCCATGAATAAATTGATGGAATTTTTTCATAGAAAATATGATTACTAGAGCTTCTTTCTCTATCTGGCTGTAATTTTTCTTTTTCGGTAGAAGTGTGTGTAAAGCATGAGTGAAAGCTTTCATTTTATCACCATCGTATTTGTGTAAAATCACCACACCAATACTATACTCACTAGCATCTGACGCTACTAAAATTTTTGCTTTTTGATTCTAATGTGCTGATGACAAATCAGATGTAAAACATTTTTTTTATCTCATTAAATGCTTTTTGACATTTATAATCCCATTTCTACTTTACTCCTTTTTTCAGTAGGATTGTTAAGTGCAGCTGTCAAATTACATGTATTATCTACATAATTTTGATAATAGCCAGTTCTAAAAAAGCTTCTAAGTTATGTCTGTTGGTATAGGCATATTTCTAATTGCATTTGAAATCGATGGATCCCATTTCCTACCATTTTTATCAATAATTAGACCCAAGTATTTTATTTTTAGCAAAAATAATTCACATTTTTCTTTACTAAGCTTGAATCTGTATTCTCTTAGTTTTTGCATAATTGTTTTGACATGTCCAACATGTTGTTCTTTCAACACACATTCTTTATCAAAATATCGTCCAAATACACCACTGTGAAATCACAATTAACCAGCACAGTATCCATGGCTTGTCAAAAAATAGCTGATGCCACCTTTGTACCAAAAGGAAGTCAATTAAACTTATCTAACTCTCTGTGCATATTTATGGTCATTAATTCAGAACATTGATTTTTATTTTGAATTTTCAAATATGCTTCAGAGAGATCCAGCTTTGAAAATATTTTTCTACCATTGAACTTTGAAAAATTTGAACTTGGTAATGGGTAAGTGTGTGTTTTGACAGAACTATTTAATCCAGTCAAGAAATCTGCACAAACCCAAATTTTGTCATTTATTGTATTCTATGTACACTGCTGATGCAGCTCATTTCAAACAGTTTATTTTCCAAAATAAGCCAATTCTTTTTAGTCTGTCCAACTCTTGATTTATTTGTTCTAATCTGCAAATGGTACATTTCATTTTGGTTTAAATAATGACTTTCAACTTTTTTTACTTGAAAATTTGCCTTGAATTTTGAACACTTGCCCAGTTCATTAGGCAGAACATTAGGAAATTATTCTTAAATACTTCCTTCAGTTTTTCACTGTGACTTTTTAAATTTGTTGCTTGTACACTTACATTTATACAATAAACATTTATTAGCAAATCCCACAGTTCAAATGGTTCCATCCAGTCTGTACCAATTAGATTTGTTGCATTTCTGAGAACATAAGCTTTTGTTTTCAACTGCTTATTTCAAAATTATTTTTGAAATAAGCATGTTATGTTTATAGATCACATGTTAATTCTTCACTACCAAATAATTTCTCACCAGAAACTGAAGTTGCAACTTTGTAAGTCCTTTTCAATGATAGATTTCCAATTTCTTTCCATGTGGTTTCATTTACTATTGAAATGTCATTACCAATATATAGTAACATTTTTCCCCCTACATTATTCATTTGCATGTTAACAAATTTTCTTCTGTTTCATGTGCTTATTTTTTTGTCGCTATATTCTGCATTAATTTTTTCCTGTGAAAATTTTTTTCTAGATTTAGTTTTGCAGTGTGATTTGATATGCCCTGTTTTACCACAGTTATAGCATTCTGCATTTTTCCATGGACAGTCTTTACCCAGATGTAATTTTGCACATCTGAAACAAGGTTTTATATTTCTTTTTGTGCATTTTTCCTTAGTTTTTTCCAATGCACATTTTATATTCTTAAGTTTTTTGCATCATGCTTCAGACTTAGCATTGTTTGACAATCATCAATTATTTCTTCTAGTGTTACGTTATTATTATTATGTTCAGTCTTTGCTAAAATTTGCTTTTGTGCTTCAGCATCTTTTTTTTGCTGTTAGACTTTGTATGAATGTTAAACCCTTCAACATATCCAGAGTCATTTTCTTTAGTTTAAATTGTTCACATTCTCTGTTAATGATATCCACATATGTGAAAAATCTTTATCGTCTTTTTCATTAAATTCATATACCTCCAATGAGCATGGAACAGAAAAAGTTTTGCCAGAGTGTGTACTGTGTCGTTGAAACCTATTTTACTTCGTTTTCATAATAAAATATAATTACAGTACTTTCTGTAGTCTATTGAAACTATTTTTCTTAAGAACAACCTAGTTTTTTATCTTCTTCCCAGTCATTGCCTTCCCGACTAAATATATTTTCCTGTCTGCAAAAATATGCAGCAAACGTCAGTCTGTCATCAGGATTGTATGTCAATTCTGATACAGTGTTTTGCATCGTGTCTGGCATAAGAGACGTTGAAGAATTTTTCCATCTTCTTCCAACTACATCTAACAACTCCAGTTGCACGTTTTATAGTTCCAGCTACTACCGATTATGCTGTTGTTGAATTTTAACTATGTAAGTCAAAATTTTCTCCATATTCACGAGAATATTTTATTTTCTACCCACAGGACAAAAAAAAAAATAATTTTTTAAACCAATGTGGTTAAAATTCTTGTTATCACACAAAGCAACAAGTATATTTCATACTTGTTCTCTAAGCAACAAGTATATTTCTGATGTGGGCCCAAAGTTGGGACCACGGAAGGAAAACACAGAACACGGATTAGAGGTAAGAAAGATATATTAAACAAAAAGATTACAAAAATAGTGTAAGTGTAAGCGGAGCTTACTATGTGCTAGTGTCCAATATTGGTAGTCGTATGCGGCTGATACTACGGTATTAGAATACTCTCTCTCTCCTCCTCTTCTTCTTCTCTCCTAGAGTGTTATATCACATACTTTATATAGTCCTGGAAGAGTCCATGTTGTAGGTATGTTACGGTCTCAAAACAATTTCATATTTGCTCACTCTAAGTGGGTTTCTGAATCATCAACACAATAGTTATAAATTTTCTGAGTTTCAAGTCCCTTAGTGTCACTGTAGAATCAAATTATGATACTCACCTTTGCAAGAAAGTTCCAAACCAACATCCAGCTTGGCAGACAAAAAGAAAGCAGGGTGTAACTTTATACAGCCCACATACTCAAGCTTGCAAAGCAGTCTAATGATGGACCAAGAGAATAAGCTGGCCCCAGTAGCATAATGGAACATCACAGTCTACTATATAGAACATCTACCAACTGGTTCGTTTTTTTTTCTCTTTTGTCAGAGCAGGCTTAACTTGCAATACAGCTGAGTACTGATCTGTTTGTCCAACTAAATCCTACATGATACTGTGAACAGGATGGAATCTGAAGATTGGCAAAACTACCTTATCCAAGCAGGCATCTCTGCCAACTCATCCCAAATCTGTGCTGCAACATTTGCAAATGAAAAGCTAATAAAAGAGACCTTACAAATGATGGAATTGGATTTAATGTTAAAGAAGATGAGAATCACAGCAATAGGAGAAGAGCCCTGTCTCCTTAAGCAAGAACAGTATTCCACAAACCAATAGAGGTAATCTTTGTACCAGCACCTCTTCTAACCACAACAACAGCATTGCTGAACCAAACTCCTCTCAAGATTTCTTGGGTTGTGGTAGCCACTAATATGGCACTCCGGGAACAAGCTTCTGCAAGTTAGTGTATCTATCATGGGGTCAAACATACAGCACTTTTGGAAAGTTTAAAAATCTTTTGAAAGTGTGCCAAGCAAAGAAGGAACCTCACCTAGCCATTGTAAAGAGCGTTGAAATTAGTGAGGTTCCCATGGACACTTTCATCATCCACATTACATTTAATCAAACAACAGACACATACACGTCCACAAGCAGAAACTAGCTAATGGAAATTGATGTTTTCACAATCACATTCTCACCAAATCCAGATCCCAGATGGGCTAAGAACATCCCTAGTGACCACAGTAAGACACTGAAGGTCTTCCCCAATAGTGACATGCTCTTGACATGCACACAACATGAAAAATTAGGCCCCAACACAAAATCTGACAAGGGTGGGGGTCAACTGCCAAATTGCCCCCCTTTTTCTGCATTATAAGAAAACATGAGCAGGCTTAAGGAGTGGCTCCTGAAGTATTTTACCAAAACAGCATTCAAAAACAATGTGGTATTCTCATCTATGTCTAGCCGTGCCACAACCCAATTCCTCTCCGTTTCCACTTCAAAGAACCAGTGAAGTACGTCCTTTGGAAAGAGGCATCATAGCTTCAGCACCTGTTGGCATGCCTACCAATTGGTGTAGCACAATGGTGATAACTGCCAAGAAGAATGGTAAACTATGAAGAACCATAGAAAACCTGCACCTAAATTCACAATGTAAATGGGGAGACATACTGTGCTGGGTCAATGTTCCAGGTTGGAACTGCAAGTGCCACCTAAAACAAAAAAAAACATTTTTAGATGGCATTGATGGCTACCATTCTTACATAAAGAATCCCAGCCACTAACCATTTTCATCATGGAGTTGGGGAGATTCATGTATCTCAGGATGCCTCAAGGTTCTCTTGCATCTGGAGATGCCTACGCTCACAGATACAACAAGATAATAAAAATATTCCCCATTAAGTGAAGATCATGGGCAACAATCTGCTGTATGACTCCAGCAACAAAGAAGCCTTTTATCACACCTTTGATTTCTTGCTGCATTGCACAAAAAAACGGATTGTGCTTGACAGGGATAAATTCCAGTTCTACCAGGATGTGGTACAATTTCGAGGCCTCCAGATAACGCCCTCTGGAGTGACCCCCTCTGAGTCTATGCTGGAGGTGATACTAAACTTTACAGTTCCTAGGACAATCACCGATTCCAGGTTATGGTTTAGGCTGGTCAACCATGTGGCCTAGGCAATACTCATTGGGTCCAGTCATGATGCCCTTTCATGATTTTGTCAAATGAGAAACCCATTTTACTCGGGACCAAAGCCTTACGGATGCATTTCAACATTCCAAACAAGTTATAGTCAACCTAGTTTGGAAGGGTACCATAACATTTGACAAGGACTGGGTGACTTACTTCACTCCAAATTGAAGCAAAGAAGGAATGGGCTTCCTACTCCTACAGAAGCATTATCCATGCATCATCAAGAAGGCCTCAGTCTGTTGTCCAAAAGGCTGGTGCCTGATATTTGCCAGCAGTAGATTTTGCACTGATGCTGAGTGTATGCACCAATAGAAGGCGTGGCAGTGGCGATTGCATAGGCAGTGGAGAAATGCCATATGTTTATTATGGGTTGCCCAAACATCACAATGGTTATAGACCATGAACCACTAAAAGGGTTGTTTGGTGATAGAGTACTGAGCAAAATTCAAAATCCCTTGCTGCTTAGACTGAGGGAAAAAAACTCTGAGATATTGGTTCACTATCTGGCACTGCCCTGGGAAGTGACACAGACGTGCTAACACCGTTTTCCGCAACCCAGTTGCCATGTTGCAGGCCCTCCTCAATGTATTTCCTGCCCAACCCTCTCAGTCAGACATTCTAGAGTCCCATGATATAAGGGACATGGTAGAATCAATAGCATTTGGAGACAGCAACAATATAGCCATCACCTCACCTGACCTCATCCGTGCAACAGGACACAACAATCCACAGTACAGGAAATTAATAAACACGGTACAGAAAGTGTTCCCAAAGACACACAATCTCACTGCACCTGAAGTCTGTGAATATTGGAAGGTAATAAGGAAACGGCTAATATTAACATTGACTGTTTGGAGATTACCTTGATTCACATGGCTGAACATTGTTGCTTTTTGTATTTATTTATTTATTTTTTTATTTTACTTATTATCTTGCTAAATCACTTTGTTTTTCTTTGTGTTAAATAATGAGCATGTTCCTTTCAACATACCATTATTTTAACTTAATTAAATTTTGCATCCATCTTTGTCTTTTTTTAAAATGTGATAGCAATTTTTAAGAAAACTGATTATCCTCAAAACTCTTTCAACATTAAATATAAAAGAACCTTGTAAACTCTACAGTCAGTATTTTCAGCATTAGCTTGGCTGTGTTTTTTTTTAAACAATGTTTTCATCTCTAAATTGAACAACATCGACTTAAACAATGAATTTATTTTCTCGAATAACATTGCTTTTTTATTTTGTTTGCTTCATGTCTTGAAGATGAAGAGTAATTTAATTGTTCTGTTTCTGAATTCATATTTGAATTAGGATGAGGAATCATGGGAAGGTTATTGTCTTTAAAATGCAGCATCATTATTTAAGATATACTGGTTTGATGTATTCCAAATACATTTTAATGAGGCTGTTTTTATGTCATTGCTATTGTTTACTCAAGACTTAGACATTCATTTTATGACTTTTCCAAATTTTTCTGGGCTACTTTTTTATTGATGTCTTTGTTTTCTTTTTGTCATCAAGAACTTACAACAGCATTGGTAATTTGTTATTGTCACAAATGTGGACATATGTCTAAGTAATTAGATTATTAGCATTCTGATTATAACCAGGTTTATATCTTACCATGAACAATTTGTCAAGGTAGGGACATCTTGAGAATATCAACCTGCAGAAGACAACCCTAACACACAGCACATTGATTAAATTATTAAAAACATGTTTATTTCTAAGATCATTGTTGTCTTTTTGTCATCAAGAACTTACAAGAGCATTGTTATCAGTTATCATCACAGATATGGACATGTGTCTAAGTGGTTAGATTATTAGCATTTTGATCATGGGAGCCATGTTCAAATCTTGCCATGGTCAATAATATTGACTTGGAGGGATGATCCCAGCATCTAGCACCATTAGAAAGAAAGGTACTCATTAAAACAAATCCAGATCTTTCTCACTCCTGAGAGGTCAGTCTCCCTGACTGACAATGTAGTCATACTTACTACACTTGACTAATTGCCGGTTGGTGAGGCTATTTAACCCATAGTTGAAGGTTTTGAATTCATACTTGTCCTTCTCTTAAACATATTGCTACCCAAGGCTATAGAATTCAATCTGTTCTACTATTTAATCCATAGCTAGGGGAAGATGAAGAGATGAATTCATACCTTTCCCAAGAGTGTTTGTGCTTAAATGAATGTTACAAACTGAACTGGAAGTCAAACTCAGCTCTCTGATTCCTCCTTCCATGTCTCCATTAGAATGTGACTAAAAAACATACAACAGGTTGATGCAAGCCTTGTGAGTCGAATCAAATAGACAGAAGTGTTAGGAATGTTTTGAGGGTTGTGCTAGCACAAAGTTGGAAGTCATCATGACTGAGGCTTAAAGTGTACTGGCCTTGTTCAAACTGGTGACTATACCAGTTTATGCACTCTGTCTCAGAAGCTGTAACTAAGCTCCATTCAACATGTGGAAATTGAAGAAACAAATGCACCTAACCAGGTGTCTGCAATATGAAGTAGCTAGCCAACATACCAGACACTTACAGTCACAGTTGATTTACATTTTGTACAACAAAGTTTTCGTGTATGAAATGTTTGTAAATTGACTTTTGTGGATGTACAAAGAAAATGTTTTTTAAATCATTTCACCCCAAGCAAAGCAATAAAGCCACTAAGATGCAAGTGAGAGAATGAAAAAATGTTGAACTTTTTGAAAATTAAAGTTCCACAATACTTTTCTTCTGCTTTGCATAAAGTTTCTTGTCACAGTGAAGTGTCATCTCTTTTGGGTCATATTCCTGCTTTGGAAATATCTGAGTCATTCATGCCTGACTTGCTAAAAAGACATGCACTGCTGCTATATATTTCTGGAATTCCTCTCTAATTAACAAGCCATTTCTTGGCCCTGTTAACCACTAATTCAAGGTCATTTTTTTAGATCTGACCTTATTGAATCAATTTATCATTTTGTCAGAAGTAAATAGTTGTGTCGTCAGCGTAGATACCAAGTCAAGAACTAATGACCTGATTGATGAAAATTAGTAACAAAAAAGTTCTAAGGATAGAACCCTTGGTGACACCCATGTTAAAGTAAAAAGATCGAGAAGAAAAGCCATTCAAGACTAATTTCATTTTATCATTAGATAAGAAATATTGAATCAAGTCTAGAATTCATCTACTGTAACCTTTCACTTCATGATGAGGACTAGCATGCAAAAACCCTGTCAAACAACTTTGAGATATCAAAATCAATATTAAAATTAAAAAAAAATTATCCTCTCTCCTCTTTCTGTCTATCTATACCTACATTAATGCATAAAAAAACACAAAATGAACAGAAAATATCTTTACAATCCAGCAATTAACTTGAGTTTGCTGAACTAGACCCTTAGAATCCAAGACAACTAAAATTTCTTGGACACATAATGAGGACTTGGAGAAGAAGGTAGTCAGAGGACATATCGAACTCAAAATGGACAGGGGAAGACAGTGAGCCACCTACTCGAATAGTCACAACACATAGAAGATTCCTGCTTTAATCTTGGTGGCTTCTTTCATTTTCAGTTTCCATGTCTCAGTTGTAGAAGACTTTGTCTTCTTAAGATAAGACATATGACATTTGTATTCTTCATTTCTTTATTCTAATGAGATTCCCCATCCTCCTTAAAGATGATGACAAAGTCAACCAAAAGCATTTGTAGCTTTGACAATATGGTTGACTCTTTCATCATCAAGGGAGTCAGTTGAGTTCCCCTTACTCCCTAGGTATGTGAAGTTCATTATATATTTCAGATTTTTTCCAACAATGATAATATTAGCTATTTCCTTATAAGGAAACATTCAGCATTTATTGATGAAGCAGCCACTGTCACAATCTTTCTCTTAAAACAATTTTTCAGGAAAATAGTTTTGGTAACTGCTATTGTTCTTATTTACACTTTTGACATTGTTTGGATTGTTGTCCTCAATTTTGTTGCCATATTCACAACATTTTGGCCATTGTATGCTACAGCCTTCTTCAAGTGAATCTTTTATATTGTCCACTGGGATAGATTGTTCTAGTTCCACATGCTATGCCTCTTCAAGGGTGTTTTGGTTATCTCCCTATTGCCCTTTTCAGTATTGATGGGGGTTTTCTTCCTAACTTTTTGTTTGAAGTAGGGTGGAGTATCAGTATCTTGATTATGTCATTATTTTCTCTGAGTTACATGTGCCATTAGTTTTAGTTGTTGCTGATGTTGAACGTCTTCAAGTAATCTGGTTCCAACATTTCTGCAAGTCCTCAAGTGATGTAGTTTCTGTGAGCTCTTATAGTTCTTTATAATTCTTTCACATCAGTTAATAAAGTTCATAAAAGACATATAGGCTTCATTTGCCCATAGCCATTTTTATTCATTGATCTTAGAAAGTGGCTGTATGCAGCTAACAGTTTAGAAATTTCTGAATTAATTTGGTGCTATGCATGGCATCCATATTAAAATCTAAATCTGACAAGTCTACAGGGCAAAAATAAATGTGTGCATGTCTTGTTTTTAAAATTGACCAATCAACTAATAACACCTCATTTATTTGTAACACATTAAATGTGTATAAGTTGGAGTTTGTTTTGAGAAAATCATTCTTTGGAAAACATGTCAAAGCTTAGTTTAGATAGTCGACTAGAGCTTGTGAGACTGCAGCAGCAATGATGAGAGTTTATAAAACAAAGAACAATTTAAAATGGTATCCTTTTGCTCTGTCAACAGTTACTCATCTGATAGAAAAGTTTGAAACCACAAAGACACTGCATGATATTCCTTCAGGTGGAAAACATTCTTTAGAAGCTGAGTGCACACCTCAAGTTATGAATAGTCTGTCAATAATTTAATCAAATTTACAACTCCTGGTTATACAAAAAATGAAGAAACCCCATTTCATACCCATTTGTTTCAGAATATATGTTGTTTGCAAATTGCTTAATTTGCATTATAATCGTTTTAAAACTTGTATTCATTTATTTTCACTCTGTATTTATGAACATAAGTTGTTAAATTGATGTTTTGGTTTTGTATCAATTTGTAGTATTGTGTAAAAGTAGTAATGATGCTACAAATGAAGTTATTCTACCAAATTCTTGGAGAAGATAAATGTTTGAAGTAGATAAAATATTTTATAAAATACACACCGAACAACACTGGATATGATCCGTTCTTCTTCGTCATTTACATGCTGTGTTCTTTAAGGGCAGAGGTAATCATTGTTGAGAAAATTCCCTTTGACACATTTGAAAAGGTAGATCTACACAGGTGGCACTGCTGAGTTATTTGCATGGAAATAGTTGTTATTATTATTATTGGCCAATCATTGAACTAACCTCATGTATATATAGAGGTCACCCAGAGAGAAGAGAGAAATGATCTTGGAGTAAAAGTGACTAGAGTGAAAAAGGTGAATCCACAGGGAGTTTAAGAAACCTGGCTCTACATAGCCAATTCTGTATTCAATTTCCTTATATTCTAAATTTGTTCTACATGATTCATATACCAAAAGTTATTTGAAGTTTTTAGTATTTATTAATTTCACATAATGAACTTTTGTCATGGATTCAGGGTGTATGTCTTCACTACTTCCATTCTACTTTCAGATTATAGTTTCTAATTTGGTTCATTGGCACAGAAATTTCTCTTTGGGTAATTCCTTGAAATTCCAGTTATTTTCTTATTGTCATACAAGCAGTTGCTAAATCTACTCCTTGGAAATTTGGTTTGCTGTGTCATGTCAAATAATTTATCTTACTTGAATCTGTCTTTCATTTTTTTTTTATGAATCTATCATTTGTCCATGCATTGAATATTGCTGTCACATCTGGTTTGGTACTCCTCCTATATATCTCAAGATCCTTGACAAAATCCAAAGAAGGGTCTGTAATGTTATCAGTCCTGACCTGGCATCTCCACTTCAGTCACTTTCACACCACTGTGACATGGCTTCCTTCTGTATTTTCTGTAAATATTCTAATGGCTGTTGTTCTAATGAGGCATCCTTCTTGGTACCTCAAACACATGAATTAAGCATACTACTGTATTGGCAGATAGGTCTCACCATTTTACTGTCAAACCAAATCTAATTGTGGAATTCTCTTTTGGCTTCAGGATCCCTTGTCTCCTACAATCTTCAAAAATTTAAATGCAACATCAATTGCCATCTTCTTAAATTTTGAACTTTTATTGTATTTCTTCTCACTAATGTTTACTCAATTTTTGACTTCTCAGTAATCCCTTGTGTCTCACTGGCATTATTCCTTTCTTGGGAAGAAACAATTAAAAAAAAAAAAAAAAAAACATCAGATAGTGTTGAACCAAGCCAAGGAATGAAAGCATGCGTGCTGAGAAATCTCTGTAGGTTTTACCTGGGCTTGAACTTACATTCAGGAAGTAACAGCAAAATACACAACTATTTTTTCCACTAAGTATTAGGTTGGTGCAAAAATAATATCGTTTTCTGACGTATTTTTAACGTCAAAAACCGACGTTATTTTTGCACCAACCTAATAGAACACAATTCTGATTATTTTCTGGGGCACATGGAAACAAATCTCTTGACGCGATGCGTTCTGTCTGTGCTTATTGATGTTATCTGACTAGACAGAACACAGACCTAAAGTGGAAAAGAAACATTATAATCCAGCAGGATTTTTTTTCTTTTTTTGTGTTTGTGTTTGGAAGAATTTGCTCTCGTCTATTTCTTGGATTCTTATAGATTTGTTAATAGAATTTTTCTTGGAGAAAGAATGGAAAAGTATACAACAGACTAAATATTTCATAAAATACACAAAAAAAAACAACTCGCTGGATGTTCGGCATTTATTATATAGGACATAAATAAAATAACTGGAAAAAATTCTTGGAGAAGAAATGTGAAAATATGAGGAACAAAAAAACATATGTTTTGTAAAATACACAAAGTAACAGTTATTATTGATGTTCACACTGAAATTATTGTGGAAAATTCTTGAAGAAGAAAGAACTCTGAAACAGATGTCTCATAAAATAATTGTCATAGAAACATATTAAAATAAAACACCAGGACAGAGAAACAACATATTTTATGGTTACTATAAAGAGGTAAATAAAAAAAAAAACATAAAAAATTTTATTCTCTCTCTCATCAGAGCTCTGTCAAGGACTGAAAAAATGTGCACAGTAAATAAAATAGGAAATACCAAATATTAAATACAGTGTAACCCGGATATAAGATAAATTTTCTCTGGTCCCAAATTAGAGCCATACTTACCTAAACAAAATAGACCAAACCTGGATATAAGAGACTTCTTCTCCGGTCCCAACAACTCTCTTATATCCAGGTTACACTGCATATAATCATCAGAGATTGATAAAATTCAAGCTTAGAAGACACTACTTTTGTTTACAGAGAGGACTGGAAGGACTTGAACTTTCCTAAGTCCCAAGAAACATGTCTTGGCTCGAGGATTGAGCACACTAATGGTTTTTTAACTATTATTGAGCTATCTCTGACCTGAATGTATTGACACACCTATCTGGATTATTCCAGTTTCCTTCCTGAAGATTGAGTGATACATGTTGATTTATTCTTAATTTTAACCTCTTGCCCATGATGATATTTAAAATAGTAAATTACAGAACTAATATGGTGAGGTACGGATTGGTTTTAATTTTGGTTAAACAGTAAAAACAATAAGCAAATTTGGCAGATGAATGACAATTTTTCAACTAACATAATCAATTCAAAATAAAAATAAACAGTTCACAGTTGTGTTTTTCAAGTTTTTAGCCATGAATATTAGACACTACAACATCAAGAGGATAACCATTTTCACCTTTCTTGTAAAATTCAATTTAAATGATTTCTTTTAGTTTTTTTTGTTATCGGCTTACCTTCTTACAGTAACTACAAAATCTTATTTTTTCCTGTTTCTATTTCTAAGATGATATGTTATCGTTGTTTAGATTAATTATGCATAATCTATTGTCTCCATCTTTGTTGTTGTTATTCCAACGTTTCTACTGTTAGGTCCAAGGGCTGTCATCTCTCTTTCCTGTTGTTTAATTTATTTTTGTGACTGGAAGTTGATCGTTTATTAATGATGCTACAAATGAAGTTATTGTACCAAATTCTCTGAGAAGATAAATGTTTGAAGTAGATAAAATATTTTATAAAATACACACCGAATAACACTGGATATGTGTTATGGTGACCTATCTACATTAGAATGAACTCTTCCTCCTTCATAAATACTAACCTGTGAGACTTCCTAAGGAGGTAGTCGGGACGCAGTGTAACATGACAGTTCTGATGGACACTTCTATCTGCTGACTAATAACACTCTTATTTTGTATATATGTTCTGTTATTTCAATATACTTGTTCAACCTACCTTCTTCTTTCCATGTCTTTCTTTCTGGCCCCTAACAGGCTATAGCAATATGATCCTTTCTTCTTCATCATTTACATGCTGTGTTCTTTAAGGGAAGAGATAATCATTCTTGTGTAAATTCCCCTTGACAGTTTGGAAAAGGTAGATCTACACAGGTGGCACTGCTAAGTTATTTACATGGAAATAGTTATTATTATTGGCCACTCATTGAGCTAGCTTCATGTATATATATAGTGGCCACCCAGAGAGAAGAGAGAAATGATCTTGGAGTAAATGTGACCAGAATGAAAAAGGTTAATCCAGCAGGAGTTTAACAAACCTGACTCTGCATAAATTTCCAACTGTTTTCACTTGAGTTAACTTTTAAAGCCTTTTTTGTTTTGTTTTTGTTTTTTGCCATCAGTTTGTACAGAATCTGGAAATATTCACTATTTGCTTCTGTTTGCCTTCAGCATGTCTTATGAGTGTTAAATTCACCTGGTGTCTTTCCTCATTATGTATGTCAGAAATTTCAATTGTCACTTTCTTTGTGTAAATATCAATTTATTCTTGTCATTCTTATTTCCCTTAGAACTTCCTCATTTCTCCCATGTTCTGTCCATGTTATTCTTAGAATTCAGTGTGAGAAGTGCATTTCTACCATCAGGTCAGTCCTTCATCTATAAGGAGATTAACCAGCATTCACTGCCATGAAGAAGGTTAGATGTTACATTGTAGTTCAACATTGTTTTTTCTTTTTGTTCCCCATGAACTATCCCCATCTCTTAACACTTCTTAGTTTTCAGAAGGCATCTTTGCTATTCTTGTACATTTTCAGATTTTTCTGTCACTTGTTTACTGCACTAAACAGTCAAATTTCTGTAGTTGCTTGATTTTTGGCATGTGCCATGCATGATACATGCTTAGGTGATCATATCTTTTGATACATGACTGACGAGGCAGATTTTTTCCCATAGTAGGTGGCCATTTCTTTCTGCAGTAGACCAGTTGCCATCCAAGGCTTCTGAACCCAGTCTGTCCTACTATTTACCCATAGCTGGAGGGGGGAGAAGAAGAGGATTCATACCTTTCCCAAGGGTATTAGCATGTAAATGAATGTAATGGATTCGACTGGAATTCGAACTTGGCTCTCTGATTTCACAATCAAAGCCGCTAACCATTATTCTACCATTCATTTAGATTGAAAAAATTTTTATATTTATTGAGTCAACACAAAACAGCATGAGGTAGCTCAAAAGAGCAATACCCCTGGTTTTTATTCAGCAAATATTAAGAGACAAGTGGTATAAGATTCCAAACACCAAGAATAAAAAAAATAAATAATTAGTCACTGAAAAATCTGTGCTGATACTAAAATCAAATCTCATTTGTGTATATGTATTTTGAGCCAACAGAGATGGAGGGGATGCAGTAGTATCTATGAAAAAATCTGCCTATTAATTTGTTACCAAATGTTTCAACAATAAAAAAAAGTTTAAGTTTTTTGAACAAAGTATTGTAGGATAATAACTGACAACTTATTGGAAAGTCATGCAGTGTGGAAAGATTTATTATTTTGGAAAGCAAAAAGTATTAGAAATTTACAACACTGATGATGGATGATGACGATAGTTTCACTGTTTTTCTTTGGGATCAGACAACCTAGTTGTCTCTTCATAAATCTTTCTTTATTGGCCATAAAGCTCAATATCAAGGACATTGCATTGAGGAGATCTCTTGAATGATATGACATATCAGATGAAGAGAGAAGTCATTATCAATGAATAATGGTTAAAGTTTGAACTAAGCTCCTCATCATTTATATATTGTCAAAATGTTCCTGATACATGTGTTCAAAAATTTCCAAAATTCATTTAAAAAAAAAAAAAAACCCAACTTTCTAGTAGTTTTTTACAAAGAGGGTGCTGAAAATTTTTACACGTACCTTATTTTCTTTTTAAATCCTTTAGAAAACCTACTGTGCATTGCATTTACAGAACAAGTGAATTGCTCCATATGCTGATCTTGTGAACTATCACATCAAAGTAGGTAGGTTACTTATTATCTCCCTTCATTCTCTTGCACTTAATAGATCCTGTGAGTGTTAAATATATTTTTTTAACATTTTAAATATTCCAAAATTTTCTTGATTGGTTGGTTGTTATTTCATGATAAATTTGAGGAGTTAATAGTAGCAGTGGATAAAAACTCTCAATCTCATTCCTATATTTTTGTTCTTTCTGTCCTTGAAGTCAGAAGGCTAATTGACTATCCCTTTTGCATGAAGACACTATTCAACTTTATGAACTTTTTTGCTTCATTACTGCCTTTATAGTTATCTTTGTTTTTGACTTGTCACACACACACACACACACACACATATATATTGTGCATATTTCGGCAGCATATTTTCATTCAAACAGGTTTGGTTAAATAATTTTGATATATCATGTTGATTAGTTTTTGGTGTGATTAATTTTTTGGTAGGTTTAGAAAATTGAGTATGAAAAATATCAAAATTTTCTTTTGAATACTTTTTATTTTTCAAAGTACTTTCAATCTCATCTGAGAACATCTTCAGGGTGTTAAGTTGTCTGTGAGTATGTATGTGTATTTCTGTGAATTTAAAACATTTCAATTGTTCGCTTATGCAGTGTTTTAGATTTTAAAGTTCAAATGTTCTTTTGTTTTTTTTTCTATAGTGAAAGATACCTTTCAGGAACTTAGCAAAGTATTTTTTCATCATTTTCCACAAGCAAGGCAACAAAGCCACTAAAATGCAGGAGGTTACTGAACATGAGAGAATATGAGAAAAAGAAAAAATTATCAAGGAATAAAAACAATAAAAGAACAGAAATCAAGAAGACTGAAGATAATGATTGACATTGCATTTAAATTTTTGAAATTCAAACTTGACTGGAAAGCAGGAAATTGGTGGAAAGTTCCCCAACATAAAAGTGTAAGAAAAGAAATCGTTAGTATAGAAGATATGGTTACATCTAACCATTTAAACTATAAAATGATTAGACCTAGCTGCCAGTCTAGTACTGTACTTAAATTCATAAAGTCTAGGTACCATAGAGGACAGTTAGAAGAATTACACCATGAAAGTATATGTAGAAAAGGTGCTGGAAGATACATTATGGTGGTGAGAAATTGATTGAAGCTGAGATGCCAGGTTAGGACTAATGACATAGCATATTCTTCTTTGGATTTTATCAAGGATCTCTAAATTGGTAGCTGAAGAACCAGAACAGGTGTGGTGGTAATATTCAGTGCATGTAAAAATGGTAGATTTATAAATATGCAATGTGAAGCAACTTTCCTAGCAAAAGACCTTGCAAATTGTTCAATATAATCTTTCGACTTCATGTCAGTGGAAAATGTCATCCCAAGAAAGTGCAACAAGTCACTCTTCTGGCGATTAACTTTAGCCATGCTGATGAAAGACACAGGCTTCTCTCAGATGCTTAATAGAGAGCAGTTTCATTTTGGTCATGTTAAAATTATCAAGCCACTCCTTCCCCCAGTTAACAGAATGTAGGGGATTTTTTAGACCAGTTTAGACAGGAGTAAATAGTCATGTCATCAGCAAAGATACCAAGTTGAGAACTGTCGACATCAGGAAGCTCGTTTATGAAAATTAGAAACAACATCGCTCCAAGAATAGAACTTTGGTATTAATGCAAAAGATCTAAAGAGTGGCCATTCATCTCAACTTTCATGTTATGACTTGAAAGAAAAATTTCAAGAGTAGAGAAATTCATCCAGAAATACCATAACCTTTCAACTTGTGTAGAAAAACCAGCAGCCAAACCTTGTCAAATGCATTTGAGAGATCCAAAATGTCACCATTCTTATTAAAAGCTTGATAAATTCTTTCAGCAATAATTGTTAATACATCAGGATTTGACCAAGAGAAGTGAAAGCCATATTACTTATCTGAAAGAAGACTCTGCAAGGTGAGATACATAACTGATTCATAGATGATTCAGAAATGATTAGAGCCTCTAGTACTTTGCTAAAAAGATGTAGAATGCTAATAGTCTGATAGTGACAAGGATCAGATAGTTTTCTTGAGTTCGGGAACTACAGTAGAGGATTTCCAACAAGCAGGAAGGCAAGAGGCAGCAAGGCATTTATTGCAGAGTTTAGAGAGAAGAGGAGCCAGTTCAGGAGCATATTTCTTAAGGACTATTGCAGGGATACTAACAAATATATATGCTTTAAGATCATAGGAAAATATACTTACAAAGAAAGAATCTGGTGATGAATTCTGAACAGCCTCCTCACTGATGAAAAAGAAACTTGAAGCAATTGAAATGTTATTTACCAACAAATAATAAAGAATGGCATCGAGACCTCACCTTGCTTGTGGTGAAAAGCTTTAAAAATAAAAAAGAAGAATAAGGAGACTTACTTACAATCGGAAAGAGTTGAAATTTTTGGGCTACATTATGAAGAAAAAGGGCCAAGTGAAATTAACACTCACAGGGCATAGTAAAGGGAAGAGAATTAAAATGAAACAGTAACTTATATAACAGGTTTATATCGATGGCTTACAAAAAAGGGATAAAGTGGAATGATAAAATGTCAAATTTACTTAAAACAACAAAGGACAGGAAGTTGTGGCGAGCCATAATTGCCTACATAAAACTATGAGATGAAGTCAAAACAACTTTTCAACCCGGAATGATGGTTTCAAAAAAATGCAGTGTACTCTATTATAGAATATTTAGTCCTGTTTTCATGAAATATGTTTTTAATATATCAGTAGTGGGTTGACAAAATTCTCTGTGTTAATTCTGACAAAAGGATCCTATAGTTGATAGATGCATGAGAGATCCGGTAAGAGGTGATATTTCATATTCACTGGTGACTGTTAATCTCAGTCCCAATATGAATGAAGAGAAAAACTATTGGACAGCTGAAGAATTGAATCATAGAAATTCAAGCAGCCAGTGTTATCCCCAATTCTAACAAAACTATTTAACTGCTGCTTGAAGGGGAAATCTTTCACAAGTCTGTTGAAAGGGTCAATTTTATGCTCTGTATTCAGGAATGCAAGTGAGCACTCATCTCCCTCAGAGTATAGACCCATGACACTCCTCAGCATCATTAGCAAAGTCTTTGAAACCATAATCAACGAGAAGGTTGTTGATCACCTCAGTAGGTACAATTTCCTGAATGACAAGCAGTATGGATATTGATCTGTCTGGTTCACTGCTGATATCCTAACTGTGATTGCTCACAGAATTAGTGAGGTACTTAACAACAAATACATCTCAAGGTGTGGTATAAGGGGTTACTGCTCATATGAAACAAAAAGTATTAAAGAGAACGGTAAAAGAACAGGTATCAAGAAGAAAGAAAATAACAATTGACATTGCATTTAAATTTTTAAAGATGAACGTTAACAAGGAAGCAAGAGGCTGAAAGAGAGTTCCACAAGCAAGAAGTGTGAGAGAAGAAACTTTTAGAATAGAACTTATGGTTACATCTAGATATTTCAACTTTAATATGATGAGACCTTGTCACCAATCTAGTAATGCACTTAAATTCATAAAGTCTAAGTACCATAGAAGAAAGTTTCTCAACAAATTATCATTAAAGTATTTATAGAAAAGGGGCATTGAAGTTATGTTATGGCAGCATGAATATGACTGAACAAAAAGTCGCACAAGCAAGTGGATAGATAAGCTCTCACCACTTAGAATATTGGTGTAACACAAACATTATCCAACTTTATTGACCTTGTGCCATACTAAACCAAGCATACTATTATCATACCTAAGAGAAAGTAAAATCTCTCAAGTGAGATTCTGCTGAGTTAAGAATTGAATTAGTAAGAAACTACTTAACACGTAAGTGCAGTCCTGTAATAGGTTTACTCAATATGCATTATTAGTCCAGTGGATTTAGGTTTTGATCCATGATGAATTGGTACATTAATGATTTTTGCATCAAAGGTTGTCTAAGTTAAAACAAAATTACCAAAAACCTCCAAGACTTTAATCCATGGGCACATTTTTAAAGAGCATGTCAAAGATTTATTGTTTTTGCCACTAATTTTGAGGTGGAGAAATAGCTACCCTTTCAACAATTTCTGATTACCCTTGAAATGCATTGCTCTATAACAAACATTTTTCTTAAATAATGAAATATAAAAAAAAAACATCTGAAAGAAACCATTCTAACATGATAGCGTCATTTTTCATGTCAGCACCTTTTTCAAGTGAATCAAAAATTTTAACATGAGGTTTTTAGAGACAATCTTTGTATCAATCTTTTGAAGTCAAAAAGGAGAGTTGGAAGCTTGGATTAGAACTTATGATTTGTGAAATGACTGAGTATATTTCAAAATATTAAGTACCAATTAAATTTTCCCTTTATCATCTTTATTGATAATATCAACGTGAAAAGAAAGTACCTTGTGAGTAATTTTACAAACTGATCTTTGTTGGTATCATACAAATGATACATATATTGGGTTCTGTAAGCCGGTATATTTTTATACACTGTAATATCAAGACAAGGTTTGCTCTTCTGCAACCTTCTCTTGTGTTCAGGGTCCTTAGTTTTTGGTGTGTTTCTGTTGCCATCAAATTAAACAGATGCCATTCTTGGATTTCATATATGTTTGGTATTACTGAATAACTTCTTTTTGAGTAGTATTTGGTCTCCACATCACTTTGTGCAACAGGCTCTTCCACCCATCTAGAATGAAATAGGTACTACTAGGCATTGTTTTAATTATCCCAAGATCTTTAGTATTTCCACCAGCTGCTTTAGTTTCCTCTAGTGTGCTACTTTTTCAAATATCACCTTATTTGGTAACTTTACTTTCTTACATGACCTGTCATGATTTTACTTGAAGCTTTTCTCTGAGAAACCTTGACAGCTACTTTGGTTTCCTCATGAAGTTATCTTTGAATAAAGATTTTGGCACTGGAGTCACCTTATACCAGAAATGCTTCCTTATCATTTAGTCACTTCAGCAGCAAAATGAGTCTCGTATTCAAAACTAATGGGTCAGTATTCACTGCCTTCTTCTCAATGGTAACACTATAGTGGAGAGATGCTAACAATTTTATTTTGACATTTCATTTAATGGAGGCCTTCCCTGTAGATATACCATCTAGTGTTTCCTAGATTTTCTATCAATTGTTTCAGCTACATCACAATTGATACTTTCCTTAGAAGCAGTTAGCCTAATTGAAAGGGATTACAATCCTTTTAATGTTGATGTGCTAAAGCACATCAACATTAAAAGGATTCTATTGAGAAAATAAATCTTTAATCATCTGAAGATCTTAAGCATCTTCAAAGCACTGGTTTCTATCCATCTCCACATGTTGTTCACTTGTCTTATGACTTACACCAGTTACTGCTGCCATTGATGATGTAACTGTTCAGAAGTGCATACTGTCGACACAAAGTAGCCTTGTGGTTTCGTAATGTCCCAGCCTCCTGCAAAATCTCTAAGTCCAAAGTCTAGCTAATTTGTGATCACGTCTTCATATTGTGAACAATTTTTTTACACCTAGCAGGTTATACAGTCAATGATGATCTGCTGACAATTTCAAAATCTTTTGAACATACAATTTGGCACTTTTTATATAGTGAGTATGGCCTGTTGAAACAAAAACATTTAGTTTCTTACACATAGCAATAAAATGAAGCTCCCAATCAGTCATACATTCTGAGCATATAAACTGCTTTTCTAAATCAATGTGATAGGAGCATAGTAGCTAATGTTTTATTTTTCTAGAGGCCAGGGAAAGTTACTGCATCTTCAATTCTACAACTTGATTCAACTTGGCATTTGCTTTAGATTATCTAATATTACTTCCTGTTTTTCCATCACTTATGTCTGTGTTGAAAATCTTGCTCAGCTCCTCAAAGTCTTTTTGATCCAGTATGGTTCCTCTCGGAGTAACACGTTTTCAGTCTCATCACTTTTTTTGTCATCTGTGGAGGGATTAGTCACGGTTAAATGCAAAATAAGTAACAGAACTGCCAAAGTTTACAATAAGCAAAAACAAGAAAAGAAAAGAAGAACAGGGCCAAAAAATAATATAAAGCAAGCAAACAATATATGCAACACAAGTTAACAGTAATAAGGCAAAGCAACAATAATAAGGCAAAGCAACAATAATATGGCAAAATGTTCACAAACTAAGAATTGGGGTTGACACAAAAGAGCCAGTTGTGATAAGCGAACGTAGCATTCTGAATTCAAAACAAGCGAGAACTGGCTTATTTTATTGACTAGGAAAAAATCCCAGCATGCATTTGTGTGCTTCTGCCTATAAATTGGGGAGGGTTAAGTGTTTTGCAGTTATTCCTGGGGATTGAAAGCAACATCAAGTTTTGGTTGCATGTTGACTATCAGTAGCACTATCAACATGTAAAGCTCTTGTTACTGACTTCATGTAGAGTGGCTAATCAAATGTGATACATGGCATCAGGATATATGACTTCGTCGCTTGCTTAAACAAGAAGCGAATAGTTGCAGGAATATTCTAATGGATTTTAAAATCTGTTTTGGATTGTGGAAGGTGTTGCTTGTGATACATACTGCAAAAATCCAAGCCAGTTCGACCTTTGTCTATCAGCAGTATTAAGGAAATGTATCAAATTGCCATAAAATATCTATGTTAATTGATCATGGTACAGTTGACGAATTTCTTTAGAGCAAAGTAAAAGTGATATTTTGCAGTCCTTTCTCCTTTGATAAGGTGGGGGGCACCTTTCCTAAGATCAGATCCTGTACTTTTGGATTTTGCTTTGGTCTCTGTAAACACTTTTCTCGGATTGACTTACTCTCATCTAAGTTTGTGGATACAGAAGTAATCAGTATGGAAGGCATTATTACCATCTAGGGCTCATATATTGTGATCTATGTTGTCAACTATTCACTGTGTAATTTATTCAGTAGATGGGACATTGTCAACATTAGTGGTGCTGGGGAAATGTTTGTTTATATTTTGTGACTTCCTCATAGGAAATACTAAATCCAAATTATGGCCACATCTCATTAAAACACTGATTCCGGTACAATCACCAAAGCTCAGCAATGTTGAGCCTGGTCATTAGCTACATGAGTGGCTGCTTGGGAATACCAGGTGTTGTATGCTTGGATGTGTTGGTGGTGTAATGGATAATGGCTTAGAATTGTTATTTGAAGAGCCAATTTCTAATTCCTATGAGGTTCATTATATTCAATTATGTGCAAATTGAAGCTAAATGTGTTAAAAAGTTTCTACTGTCAATGGAAAACAGGTTTGTTAGGATCACCAAAGGAAATAATTCATGAGCAATTTGAAAGAATTTGCATTCAAACTACATCTGATTCATACCAGCAACAACAGCTGAAACCATTCACCAGTCATGAGACAGGACTAAGAAAAAAATGTGTCCGCAGTATTTTGGTTTTGCATTATATAGTCTTATATTGTACATCTCAAATAAATTTTGCCTGACCTTATTGTCTTGAAATATTTTGACTCAAGGAGTAGTGATTTTTTTTCTTTCCAGATATTTTATGTGCAAAGCATTTGTGAACTCTTTACATTGATAAGTCATTTTGTCTTTTAATCTTTTTCAGTGTTGATGTGTGGTGGGAGGGTCTTTTGTTTCCACTACACAAATATCCTTGGGGAAGGTATGAATCTACCTTTTTCTCTCCAATCTATAGCTTAATTAGTAAAATTTGTATTAATGAACCATTATTATTTAAAAAAAAAAATTAGTAAGCTATTTTGAGTCAAATTTCAAACCAAACAGCAATGGATGAAGTACAGAAATTCTCATTTGACTTTCAGAAGACACTTTTCAATATTAGCCTGTTTTTAACAGAGATGTGACTAACACTTTCATCAATATTTGGACTCTTTTAGCCAAAGCAAATTGTCAACACTGACTGACCTAATCTCAGTTGCATTTGAATAACTGCTGGTATTTTATGAACATTGACATAAATCAGACGATATCAACTTTTCTGCAGTTGTTGTTATCCATACCATTTTATCATGAATGTTTGTTTTCTTGTCTACATACCATTTTCCATTCCTGACATCACTCACCATGTCTTGGAAGCATATCATATTGGGTTTCCTATTGGTCTCAGTAAAAAAACAAGTGTTCATATTTTTTCTTGAATAAATCTTTTGTCCAGTTGGTGCTGTAGACCTGACCAGTAGAATTGACAGCCAACACTTATTTTGCTATGGAGATCTTGTAAACTCACAACTTCTACATTCTCCAAGTATGAATAGGTTTTCTCAAAATAAAATTCAGCATCAACATCAATTTTACATCCTTTGCTTCCAGCTCTTGTGCCTTTTTCAAGTGTTAGAGCTTTCAAATGAAAAGAGGTTTTTGCACTCAATGTTTTATCTAGCTTCAGCTTGAACAAGTTTGATGCAGATGACAAGTCAGATTTGTACTTGTTGCATCCACAAATCTTCATCCATTTTTGTTTACATTTTTCCAGAATTTTGTCCCTGGTGTGGGGTAGTGCTGATTTAAAAACTTTCTTCTTCTGACAATGTTTTTGAATTGCCTGGAGCTTCTAAGCTACAATAGAAGCACTGATGTTTCCAATCAAAGAAAGAAGATGATGTTTTCGGGCATCTACTTATAAATTGTTCAATGTTCTTTGTGGTGTTTCCTTGTCTCAAAGTGTTGACATAATCATGTCTGCAGTTCTCATAAAGAAAAAACTTTTTGAGGATTTCCTGAATCTTTTTGTTCAGTCAAATATCCAAAATGAGATTCATTTTTTTCTGATTTTACTGGAATCAATGAGTGTGAAAAATTTCTGCTTTCAGTAATTAGACTCTTGAATCTGGAAAAATGATCTCTGATGTAAATGAAGCATAAGTAGGGGATGGTTGCCCTGAGATTCACTTGCTAAAGAACATATGACAGGATGAAATGGAAGAGAATTGTATAACTTCTAGCATTGTTAGTTCTTTTATTTGTTTGCATAAGAAAGTTCTTTATGGTTTGGCAAAGTAAAGAAACTATGCAAAGCATCAGAAACACCTATAGGATATGTAAGCTTAAATAATTAATGAATTCACATGTAAGAATGTTCAGAGATCACCATCCTCTTTTTTTTTCCTATTATAAAACATTTGTCTCACAAAATCAGTTCTTGCATCTTTTTTTTTTTTTTCTTTTTTTTGTGGTAAATCTGCATAAAAATTTCTTTCTTTTGATTCCAAATTTATTCATATGCTATTTACTTTCTGTTCCAGCCTATTTCAGGGGTAACTCAATTCGACTATATAGGCCAAAAGTCGATTTCAAAGAATTGTCTAAAAATTGAATGTTGTGTGTCATTTGGTCCACAGACTTTCTCTTCCTGAAGAGTTTTATCATATATTCAATAATAATAACAAAATTAACCTATTTGCCTATATTTCTGAGATGGGGTAGTGTAATTATTTACATTGTTTGGACTTTTGTTCTCGTCTTTATTGCCATATTCATGATGTTTCCGCCACTGTATGCTCCAGCCTTCTTCATGGCTAAGTGGATAAAAGCGTTGGTCGGATCCAATGACTTGAGCCAAAAAGTTGTGAGTTCAATAACTGGCTACTGCAGTAGTTAGCAAAAAACTTGGAGAGTTTACTTAAAAGGAGATAACTGATACACCCGGAAGAGGCATGGCACGTGGAACTAGAACAGTCTTTCCCAGTGGATGAAATAAAGAGTTCAGTTCAAAATTCCAATCACCTGAAGATGGACAGATCATACAATGGCTGAAACATTGTGAATATGGCAGTAAAGATGAGGACAACAGTTTGAACATTATAAATAATGTAAAATTAAGCCATTACTACATAAAGTTTCCTTGCAATTTTTGCTTAACCTATCTTGCTGGTTAACAGTCATTTTAGGTAAGACCCCTTCTCTCAAAAATCAAATGCCATAAACTAATGGGTTAAAGAGTTTCAGCATTCTAGTTTAATAGGAGTTAATTAAACCAAAGAAGGCATGAAACTTACTAATTATTAAATCTGGAGGATGATCCCCCCCTCACTAACTTTTCACTTATAGTGTACACATAAATATTATTGTTAATATGTTCAGCACTAAAGAACATGAATTAGAGATTTTGTTACTTTATCTGTTAAGTGCCAAGTTACATTATGTCTCCCTTTATGAAAGTCTCTATTTTTTCTTCCCTTTTCATGTTAGGAAAAAATGTTGTCAGTGAAGTTTTTGATTAAGTGATTTTGTAGAGTAATTGACCATGGTTAAATGTAGTTGGCAGAAACTTGTACCTCAATGGCATAGATGGCTGTTCAAGATTTCTATTTTGACAGATTTAAACATTGTTTAAATATGTGATGTTCATCTTGTTAGACATTTTGATGGTCATCTTCGAGTATAGAATCCAGAGGTTAGCAGTGAATATTTCGGAGACAGTAGGAAAGTGTAGTTCAGGTTCGCAGTGGATATCGCAGCAAAGTAGCAGAGCGTAGTACTTCCTTCTGTCATCTTCGCCTGACAAGTTGGCACTGGTCCTTGTGTAGGGTAAACAAAAATGGCCGCCTTTATACACGACGGATAGAATGTTCTGCGGCTTCTGATTGGTTAACCTTCTATTGGTAGACTATAAAGTGAGTCAAGGCATTTGAACTAACTCACTAGTTACAGTATATATACACAAAAAACTGCAACACTTCTTGTTCAAAGCCCAAAAGATACTCAATGTAGAGGGTTACAGAGTAAAAGGCACTGATTTGGCTCTTGTAAGGGAAGAGAATAGAATAAGGAATCAGGTACTTACTGAAACGGTACAGGGAACATTTTTCTAGCATCTTCAGTGATGGATTGTATGTATGAATTCCACTTGAGGTCTGGGTTGAACTCAGGTTTCAGTTAAATAGAATTGGCAGAAATGCCCTATAAACTGAATTGACAAAGTTTGCAATAAACAATAACAAGAGAACAGGGAAAAAAATAATATTACACAAATAAAAAATATATGCAAGGCAAAATAACAGTAACAAGGCAAGAGGCTTACAACAAATTAAGGATGGTGTTTGTGGTATAATCCATCTCCATCATTAATGGATCTGTCCTAGACAGATATATTCAGAAGAACTTTGCTGATATGCAGTGTATATTAAAGCTCAAAAGAATCAGGCTGTTCACTGCCTAGCTTTGCTTGTTGATCTCTCCACCTCTGGGCAGAGAGGAACTTGTCTGGGAAGATAGACTGCTACCCGACCTTGTGTATACAGGCTGTACAGTGAATTTTTGCCCAAGCCTATGGCCTCAGAAAGTCCCACATTAAACCTTCTTTGTGCCACATCCCACTTTATGGGGAGCTCTGTTAAATACCAAGTATATTAAAGCTTACTGATAAGCAATACGTACAGTCTCAAACAATTCTACTACTGTGTTAACACAAAAAAGAGGAGACAGATGAGACCAAGAAGTGGCCTTTCATATTGATTAGGAAAAAATCCCAGCATGCATTTGTGTGTTTTCTGTCTATAAAATTGTGGAAGGGGACACATTTGCAATCATTCCAGTATGGATTGCTAAATTGACTTGAATGGAACAGGATGAGTTCTTGTACTGATTGAGGAAATTGTTAAAGTGAATGAAGTGCGAGTCAAATTAACTAAGTGTAGGATAGAAAGCATCAATCAGGCTCTCCCCACTTCAGCTTTGCTGCACAAAGTATTGCATGAATACATTATTTAAATAAACATTCCAGTTTGGATTGGGGCCAATGACAAATTAAGATATTATTTACATTATTTACAAACAGGCTATTGTCCTCATCTTTTTTGCTATTATCACATTATTTTGTCTGTTTTAATCTCCAACCTTCATCAGTAATTAATAAGTCATTAATACTGAAATTCACCTAAGAGGCTCGAGAGCCACTCGAGATAGTGGCTTTACTGTTAAAATGTTTGTATTTAAGTCAGTGTGAGATATGAATGAAAGAGACATCAGTAGGATAGGAAGTGAAAATAATAAGGATAATGATCGACCCTTGAATTGAAGAGGTTAATATTGTAGCTTTTAGGAAAGCATCCATGTGGGATTCTGTTCTATAAAGTAGCTGTTCTTGAGAAAAATCTGTTTGAGTGGAAATTTCTTCTTAGATTTGGAACATGGAGGAAATGAGGGTGATTTGACTCCATGGAAATGGTATGGCATGTCCCACTTGTAAAGGTTTGAACTGGTGAAACTAAAGAATGGAGCACTAATCTTAACATTTGCCAAGGAAATAATGATAAAGTAGTGAGAGGTTTCTCCTACAAGATAACATCAACAATTTTGAGCTCAGTCAAAACTGGAAAATTAGGATGGAACAGCTCCAGCATCAATAATATAGCAATTTGACTCATGTAAAGATAAAGTCAGCCCGAAGGAGTCAGGAATTCCCTGAAACAATAAAACAAGCTGATTATTTTTCCAACAACTTTAGCAATGAATTGTATATATGAGTTCAACTTGAGGTCATCAGTGAACTTGAATCCCAATCGGGGCTGGTGCAAGTGTCTTGTGAAAACCCCAAATCTATGATGATAAAACAGGATCTGGCTCAATAAACTGAGTAACAGCACTTCATCAAACAATAGAAAAATATTCCGTGAGAAATTTCAGTAAACTTAAATAATACCTAAAGATTAAATCCACTTTGGCAGGAAGGGAAACAAGTAACTGTCACTGCTTAGAACACATCTCCATTAAACTGAGGAATGAGAGTCTAATGTCTTGAAATTTGTTAACCAAGGATGTTGAGTTCAATCCTTCATAAGAGCACAAGTGTCCACATAGCTATCATATGATATGGGGCTTCCCTCTCTACTACTTCTCAATTTTCTTAAGTATTCATATAAAATACAAGTTTTATTGTAACCTAATTATATACAATAATGAATCATATGCAATATAAGTAAACAATTCAACAAGAAATATTGAAAAATAAATACAATGCATCTAAATGCAAATTAGTCACATGTCATAATAAATCATTCTTTTTTAAATAAATCAACAATGTTTTGTGGCAATTTTTAAAATCAATTTGGGATTTTTCTTGTTAAAAAGTTGAATAATTTAACATATTAAACATCATGGATAAAAAATAGTGAATTTTATATAGAATTTTTTCAAGACTTTGCAAAAGCAAAACAAATTCATGGATTTGGATGAAAAAAATCCCAGAGGGAGGGATGTCAAAATCAACAGATTTTTCATCCTTTAATAGTTCTGTTGTGTTTACTTTAAATATGCAACATATATAAATGTATATAGAAAAAAGTAAATGTTGATAAGATGAGATCCCAATCAGGCCTGCACTCTGGTGAGATGATTTTGGGGGTAGTATGCATTGGCCCTGGTGCCAATAGATGTTGAAAGCACAAACCCTCATTGAGGGTGCAACCATTTTTTGCAACTGGAAAAGAGGCCTCTAATAAGGAGGTTTTGAGGAGCATGGAACCACCTCTTAATTGTTTGTTTTCAAGTCTACCCTGATGTCGGGTGGTAGCACCTGTTAGTATCCCAACTACGGGCAAATAGTTAACCCCCAAATTGGGGTCAATATACTATGCAAGTATAAAAATACCTGCCACACATTTTCATAGTAAAAAAATTGCCAGCAATGTAAAAAACAATCAAATAAAAAAAAATTATTAGCAGCAGTGTAAACGAAATTACTAATGTTCGCCAGAAAATAAAATTTTAGCATTAAATGACCCATGAGGACTTGCTATGTCATGAAGCAAACAAACAAGCAACTGGAAAACTTCAGCATCTTGGCTGTATTTTCTGCATGAGTAATCTAGTATTTTTGTATAACTAAAACTAGAAGATTAGTCATGCAAGAAGTTTAACTCTATTGTTGCATGCAAAGTATAATTCTGCTTTTTAAATCAGATAAACAATATAATTCTACCTTTTAAATACTTAAAAGTAATATCCCAAGAAACCTAACACAAAACAAAAGAAATAAAAAATAGTGTATTAAAAGTTTTGGTTTCAGTTTTTAGTAATGAAATACTCTACTGTTATTAAGTCATGTTCACTTCTTTGCAACAAGTAATGACTACTTTTATCATAACAGTGGAATATCTCATTATTAGACATGGGAGGAGGCTTTGCAGAAATCTATTACTTGGAAGGACATTTGGCAGATGGCTCCACTCAGGTTGAGTTATTTAATACGTTCCACGTATGACCTGCTACCATCTAAGAACAATCTTGTTAAATGGAAGATAGAGAGTGATCCCACTTGTCCCCAGTGTAAGGAAAAGCCACAAACATTAGAACATGTTCTTAGTTCCTGTAAAACAGCCCCTGTCAATGGCAGATATACATGGAGGCACAATAGTGTTTTGGATGAGCTGGTCAAAATTATGAAGAAGTATATGAAGTCTGAGTCATCTAATTCAGCCCAGGAATTTGTTGCAGAAGGAAAAAGATATGTCGGCTCTAAGCAAACAAGCAAATGTCATGCTATACCCAGAAAAAATCTCCTTAGTTCTGGTGGCATCTGGGAGGTATCTGCAAGCCTTCCTGGTTGGCGTAATGATTACCCCAAAATAATATCAAGTAAAGGTCTGCGACCAGATATTGTTCTATCAAGGGTGAGCCATAAAATCATCCTGGTTGAATTAACAGTACCATATGAATGCCGGATGGAACAAAGCCACGATTTTAAAACTAATAAATATGAAAATCTAAAATCAGAGCTAATAAAGGAGGGGTATAATGCAATTGTTAGAGCAGTGGAAATTGGAGCAAGGGATTTCGTTTCAGGCACTCTGTACCAATTACTGGACCAAATTGGAATCAAAGGGCGTAATAGGGCCAAAAGTATGAAACGCCTAATAGAAGTAACAGAAAATAGTTCTATGTGGATATGGAAAAAACGAAATACTCTGTGGAGTGTTTCAGCAAACATGATGGCATGACATGACTGATCGTGAATGCATAATGAGGTTCACGTTGCATTCTCAGAATGTGAGGTTTGCCGTTTTTCGGAATTTTCGTAAATTTAATTTCGCCGTTACACATTTGAACTAGTTTATCTACAAACACTTGTATATCGTTATAATGGGGCCTCACATCAGTGAGGGGGGCCGGTGTGCAAATGAAACCGTTGAGAGGAAGGCCCCGAAACGGTGCACATTCTCTCCTGATGACCCCAGTTTAAAATTCGAGAGGAACACATCAAATTCAGTGAAGTCATATGCCGTAGTGAAGCGCAGTGGAAGTGTCATTGGCATGAGGAGCATTACACATTCAGCTCGCTTCAGGTGAGTTTCAATTACTTTCCAGTAATTTCCTTCTTCATAGAGATCAGGCTGTGTGATTGATAAATATATTAAATCACATTCTAAACTAACCTTAGAAAATCATGAGCACTTTGTAATAGTTAACAAGGTTGTCTCACTAGATCAATTATGACTGAATAGTGAGTTTGATTCTCACTGGGTGCCACATGTTTTCAACCTTGTGCCACATCTAAGCTACTCTTAGAAAATTACAATATCAAAAGTGAGGTTGGGTTTTATATCATAAGATAGATACTATACTGTGGATGTTTTTTCTTATTTTTACTGAAAATATAACTGTAAAGGTAAATCTTTGGACTTTTCTTTTATTGAAACTCTTTCAATTGCATGCTCTGGGTATAATGATACACTACATCCAGTAGCAAAGCCCCTGATTGTGAGATTAGAGGTTTTCAGGAGCATGGAACCACCTCTTAATTGTTGTGGTTCTCCTGTCCACCCAGACCAGGGATAGTAGCACCTGTTAGGGTCACAGCAATAGTAAATAGTGAACTCCCAAACAAAAATCAGTACATTTTTATAATAATATAATAAAAAATACATTTTTATAACAAAATGACAATCAATGCAACACTAAAAATGTATAAAAAATATTTTTATAGTAAAATTACAACAATACATTTTATATTATATCTAAAAAAAATATCACTTTACTCTGAAAGTATAAAAGTATGTACAAAATACTTGTAGTTGAAAGCATTAAATTATGTACAAAATATTTAGATTTCAACACTTGATATGCCACTAAATAAAAAATAATCTTTGAGTAGTAGGCAAAAGGGGATTCTATCAGTAACTGTACAGTCTTGTTAGTCTGTAAAGTTACAGTTAGACAATCAAATGTGCAAGCCTTTGATAATATTCTCTCATAATTATTGCTTAGCAACCTTTTCCATCACATTTACAACATCCTTAAACATGATCATCAGAAAGATATCTTTATTACGTCAGATAATATTTGTTTTCAGGAACTACCTCGAGCTGATGTTACTTAGCATGACATCACAAAGTGCCATGTAAATTTTCTTGTGACTGTTTAACTCAGAAAAGGTTTCGTTATGAGATTTTCTTGTTAGTTACATTGAAGTTAGATTTTTAATTTTAATACCGAATCTGTTATAAGTTGGATACTGATTGGAATCTGATCCATTTTTTAAGCAAAGAGTGAATATCCACAGCAGTAAAGCAAAATAATAAAGAAGTAAACAAGTCTTGGAACAGAAGTAAAAGATTTCACAATGAGAATTGGATTGATTTTCATGAAGTTTATTGAAAGATGAAACTTAAAATAGTCTGCCAGCAAAATTTTATTCCTTGATCCCAGTATTTACTGGTAAATAAAACTCATATTTTCTGTCACTATTAGAATTTTATGTCATTCTAGACAAGTTTTCCTGCCAGAATCTATCATAAACATTTATAAGTCTGAAATTCTTTCATGAATCAAATATTGCTGACATATCTGGTACTTCTGTTTTATACCAAGAGATTTTTCACAAAATCCAAAAGGAACATTATTCATCCTGACCTGGCATCTCCACTTCAGCCAGTTTCCCATTGCTATAACATAGTTTCCCTTTGCATGTTATATAAATGTTTTCACAGTAACTGTTCCAATGAACAATATATGCAGTACTAGATTGGCAGCTAGGTCTCATCATTTTACTGTTGAAATTGCTAGATGGAACCATCAGTTCTATGCTAATAGTTTCTTCTCTGCTCGCTTGTTGAACTCAGCTTCTTGCTTTCCAGTCAGTATCGATCTTCAAAAATTTAACTGAACTGTTGTCATCTTCTGTCTCCTTGGATCCTGTTCTTTTTTTTTTTTGTCCTCTCTGTTTCTTTGACTTGCAGTAACCCCCTCTTCTATCCACATTGGCTTTTATTGTCTTACTTGGAGTGAAAGGATTAAAAAAAAATTTGCAATGAATTGAATGTGCTGATTAAATGACAACATGAGACAGTCCTTTACATTTTAGTGAAGACAATGCAGACTATAAAGATTGATTGTTTATAAGAATCAGATTATACTAAAAAAATTTTTAGTATAATCTGATTTAAATATTTTATCATTGGATCCAATATTGTAATCATATAGAATCTCATCCTTTCTATTCTTTAAATATTGTGAAGCAATGAAAAAGATGATTCTGATTCCTATGTTGAAGATACATAACTGGCTTTCAGTGATGCATCCAACCCAACTGTGAGCAAATGAATTAGATAATTACTGACACTAATTATATCGAGTGCGCTTTCATTTGCCAACTGCATTGTATACTTGAAATCCATATTATCATTATAAAGAAGACATTCAAATTAACTAAACTATGTATGCCTAATTAAGTATATTTACACACTGCTTGTATATACCACAAATATATTTACACATTGCTTGTATATACCACAAATATATATATATATATATGCAAATATTAGGTTGGTGCAAAAATAACGACGTAATAATGTTGTTTTTGACGTATTTTTTTACATCAAAAAACATTATTACGTCATTATTTTTGTACCAACCTAATTGATTTCAACATCAAATTTTAGAGTAAAAAAGAGATAGAGTAATAATTGAATATGAGTAGATATTGTCAACCCTACTGGTAGACTGACTCAGTAGGCTGGGTATCAGTAAGCATTATCTGTATGGGCATTTCTTTTGAACACTGCAATTACAACATGTAGAGGCTGAGAACTTTCTGATGTCATGTTATTCTCAACTCAATTGAACAGATTAAGAGAACAGCTCGGTAATAGATTCCAGAGTCAACATTGGAAAAATAGATTTGAAATTAGATTTTATCTAATAGAGAAAAAAGAAGTGAGATAATGGCTCTTCATGAAAAATGATGTACAGGGCAGGTGAAGGGTCTATGATATACCCCCTCCACCCAATCAGGTTTGCCCACTCCCAGTCAAGAGCCCTGATGTATTAAAATATTTTTTTAAAGTTCAAGCACTAAATTCTGACATCAACAAAATATTTAATCAAATTAAATTCCAACCATTTGTTTCAAAATATAACAACAAGACAATCAAATATTCTCAGGAGAAATAAAATTTATAATTTACAGTAATTTTCATTTTTTACCTTTCAGATTTTCACTTTTTTTAAAAAAGAAAGTAAGATATGATTAGATAGTTTAGCATATTCTAGTCTTAATAGTCTAGAATATTATTTGTTAAGACTATTTTATAACTGTAATGGGAAAATGATATATAATTTCTTATACAGGATGCTATGGGTAAATTGTCACCATTTTATATTTTTAATTTTGTCCATGTGCACTGTTTATTTTTTATTTTATTGACTTCACAGTATAGTAGGGTCAGTTGGGCAACATCTGTGAGAAAAAGAACACCATGATGCAATTCAGTGTACCAGAAATTTGGAAACAGCAGGCTGTACTGCTTGGCATTCATGCAAGAGGCTCCAATACAAACATTTCAGAGTGGTTAGGTGTCAATCTGAGGACAGTGCAAAGGATTCGGAAAGAGTTGGATGTGTCTAATGGTGATTACGAAGATATTTGGAGTGATCACTAGAGATGGTAATATTATACCTCCATTCATCTTCCCACAGGGCCTGAAACTCAAAACAGAAGCTTTCATTAAATGCCTTAAAGAGGTAGTGCTGCCCTGGGTCAAGAGGGCGGATTCTGGAAGGACTCTGCACCATGCCACACAAGCTGGAGAAGCCAGTCATGGCTGTCAGACAATTTCTGCAACCACATTACTCCTTACATCTAGCCACCTAACTTCCCAGACTTCAACCACCTTGATTATTATGTGGGTGGGGACGCAGTCGATTGAGAGACCAACAAAACTCCTTGTAACACCAAAGACGAGCTGAAGACAAAGATTATGGCAGGATTCACCAACTTAAACAAAGAGACCGTACAGAAGAGATGCAGAAGATTCCAAAATCGTCTCAAGGCCATGGTTGAAGCCAATGGCGATTTTATTGAATAAATTTACTTTTTAATATTTCGAGATATTTTTGTGTAGTTTCAGTAAATATCTCTGTTAAAATGAGATGTCAATGTTATTTTCATTTTTGTGTCATTTAGATGACAATTTATCCATTGCACACTGTATATGAAGAATAATTTTAGGAAAAAATCCATGATGTTGGAAAAAGATTTTGTATGATCTATTTCATCCTTTCATCACTTTAGTCTGAAGAAGTTCTAAAGGATCAAACATGTCCTACAAAACCTTTTTTGTAATTTGTCATAGTTTTCTTCCCTAAAATAACAATAATACAATGAAATATTCTCTTGAAAATTAACATTTACACTTTAAAATTAAAGTTAAGTCATTCTCTTCTTTATGATCCTGTATTTTATGGCAGGTAAGACATATTTTGCTACAGATATTAGAAGTCCATAAATGTATAATAAAAGCATTATTTACTCACACATATTTGAACTTTATAAATTTTTAGTAAATGCGCAAAAAGAATCTTGTTTTGAACTCAGCCAAACAGAAAACATTTTCAATACCAATTATTTTTTCTTAATGTTCACAAATGCAGAAATGCAGGCTTTCATATCCTGTCAAATATCAATCAGCTTCTAACGTTACCTTGTGTGTCTTTTGGTCTTTCAATTGGTCAGTGCCAATTGAACTATTTTGGGAATTTGAAACCCTCCCCAGTAATAATCGCGATGTTACCCTGTATATTTGACTCAGATTAACAGAAATATGCAGACAGCATTAAAATAAAATATGAAAGTAAAAAGAAAAGTAAAACAGACTTGAGTTAATGGAGGCAAAGAAAAATATATGTTATTATCTGTCTTTTCATTAGAAATGATAGGGAAAAATTTTATTCAAGAAATAAACTTACATCAGTAAAATATTTTAGCAAATTGAATCTGAAATATTTGTTTTAAAATATTTTATGACAATAACAAAAAATTTCTCAGACAATAACATTTATAATTTACAGAAAATTATATTTTTTTCCTTTCATCATATTTTCTCTTTATTCAAGAGAAAAATGAAGCCTACTGAAATATTTAGATTCTTCAATACAATACTGAAACATTTATAAAATAATGCAAGAATGAAAAAAAATAACTGAGAAATGTATGTTTTGTATGGAAATGGTAAAGAAATGCTCAGCATTAATTGTCTGAGCAGCCAATGCTATTTTTAAGTTGAAATTCATAACATCTTTCTTTTAAAACAATTTTTCAGGTAAATAGGTTTTTCTATGTCCAGTAATGGTTATTGCTTTCCCAGTACTTTCTTCCTAACATTTTGCTTGAAGTAGTGTGGAATATCGACATCTTGATTAAATAATTTTCTTTTTCAATTACATGTGTAGTTCAAAAAAGTTCTCCTAGGATGAGATCTCTCTCATCTTTCTCTTAAATCTCATTCCTACATGCAAACCTTTTCTCATATGAAATGAACAAGAAAAACAAATCCCAGCTCCTATTTTCAGAGAAGCTTTATAGCTTTTCTTCCTTCCTATAATTTTCTCTTCTCACAACATTTTTTCTTACTTCCCATAATTCTGAGCTTTTAACATCAAACCATACACATTCCTTCTGTATTCCATTAATGCTTATTTTGTGTGGAGCAAAGGTGAGCGAGAGGCCAACAAAACTCCTTGTAATCTTGTGTCAAATGACGAGACTGAAGAAAATACCTTTGGGTAATTAACATTTTATTCAACTCAAAAAGACATATGAGGTGTTAACAAAGGTGGTGATTTTAGAACTCTTCTATGAAAGGAGAATAATCCCTTAATAAGGGCAGATAACTATAATAATAATAATAATATTATTTTACCACAATCACCGCTGCATTAGAAAAGAAATTGGGTGTACATGCATTGTGATAAAAAATAGAAATAAATAAAATTGTGTCCTTAAAGGTCTAAGTGGTTAGGTGGTTTTGCAACTCAACTAGAGCGACTCAGTATTTGTGGGCTATTTATATGTCCTTTTATAGAATCGTTCATAATTTGTTGGATAGACAGTTCATGATCACTAACTTTAGGGACTGATTTCCTGTCTGGGTTGATATTAGTAGTTCCATGGGAATATGAACGTATCATAATTCAGCAAGGCTGCTGTCCTCAGTTCCTTTTGGGGATAGATGCTTAAGTGAGACAGTTTGCCTCATTATTATCTAATTTCCTGATGTGGGTACATTGTGAGTTTGCTTCCAGGAGTTTCACCTGATTGACCAGTGGTTCATCCTTACTATTCCAGGGATATTTTTTAATCAGTATTTTACTGGGGTGACTTAGCCATGCGGGTAAGGTGGTCCCATTAGTTGATTGTCTGTTGAACTTGAATAGTTATTCATGTGGTGTGCAGTTAGTTGTGGTGAACAACAATGAATCACTAGCATGTAAAGCTTCAGACAAGACTTTTTCCCAATGTGATTCTGGAAGGTTCTTCGTTTTTGGTGCTAGAAGTATTGACTGCCAGACGACACCATTGTATCTTTCTACTTGTCCAGATTAGATAGTTTATGGAAATTTGGTTTCATTATGTTACATGTTTGGCAGTTGGCTATCATTGTGCAGATTTCTTCAACTGAGCATGGTAAGTTTTTACTTCAAATGAAGTGTATCATTCTGGTTACACCTGGGTGACACAGGGATTCATGCAGTTTTAACAGTTTGTTGCCCAGGAAGGTAGCACAAATAGATCAGGTGAGAGTGTCTGCTGCTACATTCTCTTTACCCTCACAGTCCTGGATGCCAAAACTAAAGATTGATTCTCTAATAGAGAATTTTCTTATTTTTTTATTTTCCCCTAATTTTGTGCATCGAACTTAAATCACATGGACTTCTGGTCAGTTTTTAAAATGAAGTATCTACCAATTAGGAGATGCCTCCATTTCTCAACAGCATCAACTATTGCAAGAGCCTCTTTCTCTACTGGTGTATAGTTTAACTCACTGCCTTGTAGTGATCTTGAATAAAAAGCAACTGGTCAATTGTCCTGACTGTACTGCTGACACAGAGCTGTGTGATGCATCAGTTTCTACGACAAATATCAGATTATCACTGGCATCTATCAGGTTAGTTTTTAATGTCTGAAAGGCTAACAAGGCCTCTCTGATCTTGGAAAAGTATGAATTGATTTTAATTTTTTGATTTTGTCAAAATTTCTTGATCCACATTGCATAATATGCAAACATTCCATTTATGTGTTCTAAGAACTTTGGGTTGTGGGGGTAGTTCCATTAATGACACTCTGGGTCAGGCTTGATAATCACTTCGGATATGCAATATCAATTGTCTGGACATAGTATTTGCATTTCTCTTCATTGTATATCCAGTTGTCCAATTTGGCAGTCTTTTAGAAATGTTGAAGGTTGACATCATGTTTTTCCAAAGTAGTACCACAGATTATCAGATTTTCAACATAGGCATGTGTCCTGTGGCTCATATTACCTGATGAATTCATCCATCTTTCTTTGGAAACAAGCAGTTCCATTTGTCATCCTGGTAAATTAGTAGAGCTGACCCCCAGCTTGGAAAGCTGTATAAGGCCTGTCATTAGAATGCAGTGGGATTTGGTGATATGCACTTTTAAAATCTATTGTGCTGAAGTGCTTGTACTGGGCTTGGCTGGTTGACAGTACTTTCAATTTTGGGCAATTTTGGTATGCATCTAGCAGTGTATATTTGTTAACTGTCTGGGAATAGTCAATGACCATTCTCTTTCTATGGTTTCCATCCTCTTTCACAACTAATGGTTGTGCCCTCTATGGTGATAGGCTTGGTTCAATGATTCCTTCTTTTAGTAAATGTTGCATCTCTGAATCAATAAAGTGTTGGTCTGGTCTCAAAAATTTTCACAGTTTGGCTGCAATGGGTTTGCAATTTGCAGATAAATTAGCAAATAGGTTCAGAGTGTTAACATTAATAGTTGTAAGGATGCAAACACCATATTTGATGCTAACACATTCGTGCTGCTCTTGAAAATCAGTTCCAAGGATTATATCAGGACACAAATCACTAATTACATTTAGATGAACATTTTGTACTGACATCCCAGAAGGTTGAGGTCCACAATAGAATAACCTGCAATTTCTGTGATCTGCGTTCCTGCAGCCAATGTGGATTAATCCCAAGCTTGAGCATTGTTTCAATTTAAACTTTTTGGTGACTTTTTGGGTTGATAAAGTTTCTATCAGTGCTTCTACTATCAATTAGGGCTTTCAGTTTTTGTCCTTCATGAGTACCTTAATTCCCCATGTATAATATGCATTTTTTTCGAAAAAATAATAAGCAAAATTACGTGTGCGTATTATGCACAGCTACAAAAAATCTTTAAAAATTTCAGTTGTGAAATGACTACTCACTACAAACATATGACAATTCAAACATTCAATGATTACGACCCCATAGGATGTCAGATACAATCATATGTACCTAACAATACTTATAAAAGTAAAATAAAATAAGAATTATCATAAAACTAAATTAGAATATTATTCTATGTTCAAAATCATTTTTTTTTTTTTTGAAAAACTATATATATGGTAGATTTCACATTTTATCAAACAAAACCAGGTTAATGAGTCTGCACAGTAGACACTATAAGTATTTCCATTTCCTTTTAGAATTGTCATGATCAGAAATTTTGATAAATATCTTCAATTACAGCTTGAATAAGAATAGAAAATGCTGGCCGTAATGAAATTGGAGAGTTACAATTTATAGGGTTTGATTACCAAATGAGGGATGCATGTTATTGGTGAGTAGAAGAGATGCATATTATGGATGAAGGTGTATTATACATGGGGAATTATGGTATGTTAGTGGATACTTTAAATCCAGATTCAGTTGCCACAAAATAAATACTTGAAAGTGTGGGGCTGCTATTGATCGATATTGTGTGGACTGCATTGACAATTGACTGAGTACTGAACTTGCTTGAGTGGCACATTTTTGCAAAATGCGCAGTTTTGGGACATTTATGTCAGGTCACTTGCCTTGCAGGACATTTGTTTTGTGGGTGATGTAGATTTCCACAAAAGCAACATTGTGATTTTGACATGGCTAACATGGCTTCTGCAGATGGTCTCTCTTCTTTGACAGCTGCACTCAAGGTCAGTGTGGATAAATTCTGTTGGATAAATGCAACAGCATTTCTTTGTGCAAGGTCAAGAGAACGAACCAGGCTATAAGCATTCTGCAAGTCCAACATTCTATTCTCCAGGAGTCCAGACCGTTGATGAATGCATCACGAATGGCTTCTTCTTGGTATGCTTCTGCAGTTACTGGTTTGTAGTTTCAGTATCTTAGACAATTCTTACAGTGCCTGTAGGAATTGGTCAATTGGTTCATCAGGTCTCTGGTGATGATGAGATGACATGCAAAAATCTTGTTCATTGGCTTAATAAATATTTTCTAGTGTTTGTATGGCTTAGCCAAATATGGATCCTAAGAGTCTCAAAACAGACATGGATAATTATTTTGATGTTAAATCATACAACATGATCACAAGATAAACTCCTTGAAGGCCCAGTGTGTGGACAGTCTTAGGAAAGTGTACAGGAACCTCGAGAGTCATGCGTCCACTGTCAAAAGATTCTCTGATTAGAAAATTTTCTACACATAATATTTTGAACTGTTTAAATGCCAAGTACATTGTACACTCAACAGTTGATGTCTGAATATCTTTATTACAAAGGTCATCGGCTCAGGTGTTAACCTCTGACAAGAAAAATATGTTCACATTCTGCAGCAATGTTTGAGAAAAATATTGATGTTGATATACTGTTTTGCCATGACTAAACACTAACTACACGGAGGGCAATTATGTTTGGACCCTTGACAGTGATTCTTGTCAAGCAGTCATATGTGTGCAGAGGTTTTGCAAAGCTAAATTTATTGGTTTCTGGACTAGTGTTAACCTAAATCTGCTAGAATCCAACATAAACGACATTTTGGATCATTTCTATCAAGACCTCTCACCTCAACATCAATAATCTCAAGATAACTATCAGATTATGATATCCAACAACTTTGTGCTTAAGAGTTAATTTGTATTAAGTTTGTAACAAAAAAATTGAAAAGTGCATTAAATAAATTATCTATTTTGTTATAATCTGAGTTTTACTTCCATCCATTTTTTATTAATTGGCCAAATCATAAATAAAAAGTGAATTCCAAAGGTTGCAGCAATTTTGTAAAGTAAACATACCAACTTTGAGTGTGAGTTTGTATGGTCGCGTTGGTTGTAATTTGGATAGCTCTGCATAAAAAATATTCATCAACTTCACGAGGTTAATTTTACAATGAAGAAGCATTCATTTAAATTGCTTTTAACAACATTTTAAATGTATTGATGTCAATTTGGAGAAAAGTGATTTTTTTTCTTGTCTTCAATGCAACAACTATGGAAAGCAACAGTTGTTGTTATTGCTGCTTGTCACTTGAAGTGAAAAATTACAAGCAAATTTTATGAATTACACCTGATTATTGATTTATTGCTAAGATATAAGAGACATTATTATCATTTACTTCTTAATTAATATCTGAATTCTTTGTCTATCTCAGACATTTACTTGTATATTAGAACTACTTATTGTACATAGAAATAACTGATTGAGGTGAATGTCCATAAATAATTATCATAGAGAAAAATATATATTCTTTGTTATGTAAACAAACACTCTCTCTCTCAATTGACTGTTTTTCTTCTCTTTTGTTATTTTCAGCTCTTCTTCTTTCATATCACTCAGTTAAATGCCATATGTGTTACACGGTTGGATGATCATGTCTCTTTTGATTCATGACTGAATAAGCAAAAGATTTTCTTGCAGTAGGTTGTCATTTCTTTCTGTGATAGACTGGTTGCCAACCAAGGTTACATGACCAAGTCTGTCTTGCTATTTAACCCATATCTGGGGAGAAGAAAAGCTGGATTCATACCTTTCCAAATGTCAATATCATGTAAGTGAATGTAATGAAATTGATTGGAATTCAAACTCAGCTCTGATTTCTCATTCTGAACCATTATCCATTACATCACAAAATATCCTGCTTTCATATACCATGTCATTTTAAGGATTTTGGTGAGCATGATTCTCCACAACTTCCTGTTTTTTCTTGCTCGAAAGAATTCTTTTTCATTTACCATCTTTTTATTTTTTTCATTTCACCAAAAGTGAAGCAATAAAGCCACTAAGATTCAAGAGGTTACTGGGAGTGATAGAATATGAGTAAAAAAAAACAAAAAACAATTTTATGCTGAGAGAACAATAAAAGAACAGAAATTAAGAAGACAGAAGATAACAGTTGACATTGCATTTAAATTTTTGAAGATCAAGGTTGACTGGAAAGCAAAAAGCTAGAAGAGAATTCCTCAAATGATAAGTGCAAGAGAAATTTATTTAGAAGTCTACCATTCTTCCATGCTTTGAATATTGCTCTCACATCTGGTCTTTTGCTATATATTTAGAGATACTTGATAAAATACAAAGAAAAATCTGCAATGGTATTAGTCCTCAGCTGGCTTCAGTCACTTTTCCACTGCTGTAATGTTGTTTCCCTGTGCCTTTTCTATTTTATTGTAACTGTTCAGATGAACTCCCCTTTATGGTACCTAGACTTGATGAATTTATGTGCAGTACTAGATTCTCATCAATTTACTGCTGAAATGACAAGATGCAACTGTAAGTTCTATGCTAACAGTTTCTTCTCTCACACTTATGGGACTCTCTCTGACTTCTTGCTTTCCAGTCAACTTCAAAAATTTAAATGCAATGTCAATCTGGCTTCTTAATTTTATTGTCTTCTTTCCTTAAGAGTATATCTTATCATTATCTGTCTATATCTCTGACATGAGGTATTATGATTACTTGAATCATTTACATTATTCTGATTGGAATTCCAATCAGCTGAAGAAGGCCAGAGTGCACAATGGCCGAAATATTGTGAATATTGCAATGAAGATGAGGATAACGGTCCAAATAATGTAAATAATGCAAATATTTTCTAATATTCTCTAACGCTCAATAGCCCCTTGTGTATTGTTCTTTCTCTTTAAAACTATATTTTTCCTTATATTTTATCACATTCAGTAACCCCCCCTTTGGTTAAATATATGCTAAGAGACTCGGTGGAGTAACGGGTAGTGGCTGAGATTGAGGAATCAGAGAGCCAAAATTAAAATTTCATTTGAGTTCATTACATTCTCTTATATGCAGATACTATTGGGAAAAGAATGGATCCTTTTCTTCTCCCTCCAGCTATGGGTAAATAGCAGGATAGACTGGGTCCTATAGCTTTGGGTGGTGAACATTCAAAGAGAAGGGCAACATTGAATTCAAAACCTGTGGAGAATTATTTGGGGACCTTGTGACTCAAATATGTGTGGCTAGTCTGGCTGTTATTAAGAACTGAGCTGCTTGACCCTCATATGTTAAAAATAATGGGAGAGTCCAGTATATATATGTGTGTGTATGTATGTGTGTGTGTAGTGGATTCTGCTAAGGGAGAACATTACAAGAAATAGTTATTAGAATCATTTGAGCATGAACAGAATAAAACATATATAGTATTAAATGGTTGCAAAAGTATTTTCGTTTGGAAAAGTAGACAGTGAAAATGGGTATTTTATAGGAAATATCTGCATACGTCTAATTACTTGTCCTTTTTATTTTACATTTGGCTTATTGTCCTCATCTTTGTAATTGTTATTCAATATTTACTAGATTGGTCTCATCATTTTACAGTTGAACTAGCAAGTTTTAATCATAAGTTCTATATATCTATATGGGGGTGTAGACTTTTATCATATCAAGCTTTTATTTGTAGTATTACTCAGTTATTTCTGTTTCCAGTGCCCAGTCAAGAAATTGAACTCACAATTACTATGTCACCAAATTCACAAACCAATGCTTTTATCCACGAGGTTATTGTCCTGAACTTGAAGCCTTAAACCTAACCTACCTGCTGATTAGTTATGTTGCTATTGTACTTTATTTATTAACAGCTCTTACTGTTACTGCCTTCTTTCTTTATTAACGACTCCCATATCATATTTATTTCTATGCTAGGCCTACTAGCACATGTACTGATTCTTTTAGATGTTCTTCCTTGTCCAGTATTTTCACTTCATTCCACAGGGGCTGATAACTACCCATTTTCCTGGAATAACAACAAAGATGAGGAGGTACGGTGACATAATAGAGAGCAGCTTGGATTGAGGAATCAAAGAACTGAGTTTGAATTCCAGTCTGATCCATTACATTCTCTTACGTGCTAATACCCTTGGGAAAGGTATGAATCATCTTCTCCCACCCAGCTATGGGTAAATTCTAGGACAGATTGGGTTCTATAGCCTTGGATGGCAACCGGTCTAGGAGAAGGAAAAACTGTATGTAGCCCTGGTGTAGCACATACTATACAGCTAAAGAAAGGATTGTTTGCATTCGTTTGATGTCTAACTCTCCTAATATTCCTCAAAGGCTGAAAACATCTTTTCATCTTTTCTACATTTTTTCTTTCCATACATGATTAGTCATACCTGATTTCATTGTGTTGCCCCTTACTATGGCTTTTCAATGTTCCTCCAGCCTTACATTTTAAGGAAAGTTTGCTTCACCTTCATATTCTTCATACTCAACTGCAAGGAATTGAGTACATACGTTTTTCGATCATGTTACCCCCCGCCTTAACTCAACATAGATTTCACCATAGAGTGGAACTAGTGCTGAATATTGTTCTGAGGCTGCATGGACTGCATTCTGAATCTTTTCTGATAAGTCCTTGTAGGTAGACAGGCCATATTGTAATTCTTTGGTCTTCCTGCTTGACCTGTCTGTTCTCATGTGTATATGCTGATGTTTGTGAAGTAGTTGTTATTCTGAAGAGTACATTTAATACTGATCATTTCTTCTTGATATGTGTCGTACGATTTTTGCCCAGTGTTGGAGGAATCAAATGATCTCTTTTTTTTCCCCTGTATGAATGGTAGGTTACTCACATTGGTATATTCCTGATGGGAGTCAGAGGGCACAATGGCCAAAACATTGTGATAACATCAACAACAGAGATGAGGACAACAGTCTAAATGTAGATAGTTAAATAATTATAACTCCTCATCCTAAAAATTCAGAAATAAATTTTACTATCTTGCTTAATAAAATCACTTATGTTTCTTACTTCTCCATTTTACATTGAATATATCAAATTACAAGGCCAGACTTTCAGCAGCAGCTGAATTGTATAGTAAATTATGGTAACAGAGAGATTTAATCTGAAAATTGTCTTCTGTGCATATTGATTTTCAAACTCATTATAAATTCAATTTACTTTCAGCAGTAATGCCTATAAAATAAATACCCTAACAATTTTCACTTTTTTAATCATATTTGCCAATTTTACTACAATTATGTCTTCATAGATTTGCTCAATCCAGCTTAATTTCTCTAATTCATATGACATATAAATCCCAGTTGTTTTCCACTGCAAAATTATTCTCTTCAACCATGGCTGACAGGCACAGCGTCTCCTGTGGTTTCGCAACGGCACACACTCCATTGAATCTTCACATATCGTGCTGGTTTGGCCCTCCAGTTCAATACCTTGCTAAACTGTGCACAACCATGTCTCAACCCACTGAGATGTAATACAGTGAACACTCAGGAATAAGAGATATACATTGATTGAGATCAGGGATGACCAATAATTCATGCTTACCAGAAATAAGTGGCAACATATGAATTCAGTTAGCCATTGCATTTCTAAAACACAAATTCACTACAGAATTACACACACATACAAATACATATATATTTAATCATTTCACTCCAAGCAAGGCAATGAAGCCATTTAGATGCAAGGGGCTACTGAGTGTTAGAGAATATGAGAAAATATACTATTAAGGAGAGAAGACAATAAAAGAAAAACATATATATCTATAAGTTCACTATTTTCCTATGCTTATAATATTGCTGCCAAATATGGTCCAGTGTTTTTGCTATTTATTTAGAGCTTCTTGATAAAATTCAAAAAAGAATCTGCAATATTATTGGTCCTGATCTGACGTTTTGCTTTCTCACCACTGTAAAGTTGCTTTCCTGTGCTTATTCTATAAATACTTTCATGGTAATTGTTTGGCTGAGCTCTTTGCTAGGATATGTAGACTTTAGGAATTTAAGTGCAGTGCTTGACTTCTGATGAGGTCTCATCAATTTATAGTTGAACTGGCTTTTCTCACACTTCTTACTTGTGGAACTCTCTTTCAGCTCCATGCTTTCCAACTTTAATCTTAAAAAATTTAAATGCAATGTCAATCACTATCTGTTATGAAATTAACTTTTATTTTGTGTTTTGTATGTAAATTTATTGTATGCAAATTACCATACAGGGGGGAATTATGTGGAGAGCCACCAATATTGTTGTTTTGCTCAGTTTCTTTTGCTGAATAAAGCCCTACTGAAGGTTATCATTGTCTCATTTTCCTGCTGCTTTGAATTGATTTTAAATTCATGACAATGTATTCAACAAGAGAAAAGGGAAAATTTAACTTATACTCATGCTCTATCGACTGGGCCTAGATCACAATGCCCCTAATGCTTCTAAGGACTGGAAGCAATGGAAAAATTTGAAAATTTTATTCTGAAATGTGAGGAAGAAGATCTGAGCACGTTTTAATTTCTGATAAATTGTGTATCATCTGGGGTGTATGAGGACATCAAAGATTGTACAAATTACAAGGAAACCATCCAAAGAGTTAGACCAACTCTATACCAAGACACCTAATAAGATCTCTGCTAGGCATCGGCTTCTGACCAGATGCCAGAAGGCAAAGGAATCCCTTGAGAATTTTTTTTAGGAACTCTGAAATGTTAGTAAAGATTGTAACTATAAAAAAGTCACAGATGGAAAATACAGAGAAAAGCAAATCAGAGATACGTTTATAATTGGCATTTCATCAAATTATATTAGGCAGCAGTTGCTGGAAAATTCAACTCTGGATCTATCACTGGCCTTCAATCAAACACATGCACTTGATCTCACCCAAAGAAATTCACAACTTTACTTCCTTATAAGCACTTCATTGGTCCCAGGTATAGTAGCTTCTGTTGGTACCAAGGATAAATGATCAGAAGAGTGCTCCATAGCTCCAGTCCTGTCAAAAGGATCTTAGCAGAAAAAATGCCAATTTTGTCTGTCCTGATCATAATGTCACATGTCTTAGTTGTGGAGAAAACGGACAGTCTTTGAAGGTTTGCTTATCTATGACCAAGTCATCTGGGATGATTATCATGATATTTAATTTTAAACCAAGTTTGTGCATAATCCCGGATAATCTGTCACCCTAATCTCTCTTATGTAACTACAATGATCACTATAAAAGGCAGACAGTTTATTTCTCTTATGGACTCTTTTAGTTCAGAAAACTTTATTAGTGAAGACGCATTTAAGCTATTAAGGCCTGAAACTTCTCCCCTGTACAAAAAATGTGTCTATGACTTTTAAAACCATGGAAGTCAACTGTACCAGGCAGCGAGAAATACTCAAAAATGAAATTCAGGGTTTTGTATAACCTATATATGGGGGTAATTCTTGGATATGAGTTTCAGAAGCTACACAAAAACATAATCTTCACTTATAGTGGGAACAAAAATGACTTAAGAGTTAGCTGAAGAAATGCTAACTGTGTTCTTACTGCAGCTAAGGTGAATATACCATCATTAATTCCTAATATATCTTTGAGTGTCTGATCTGTTGCTACCAAATCCCAGCATTTTAGTAGAGATGATCAGGCGTTCATTGAGTGGTACATTTCTCAGTTACTCTTAGGGGGAACATCATTGACCCCCTTCTACTCACCATGAAGAGCCTAGTTGGTTGTTGCAAAGGACATTAGCAATAAGCAAAATAAACAGCTCTGTTTAGATTATTTCCAAAATGGTTAACCTCTATAAACAGATGCATACGCTATGCCTAAATTTGATGATGTAATAAACACACTGGCAAGGTACAAAGTATTTTCAATTTTTGACCTGAAGAGTGCTACCATCAGATACCTTATAACTGAGGTGGATAAAAAGTTTACTGACTTTGAAGCCAGTGGGAAGCTATACCAGTTTTGTAGGTTGGCCAATGAGGTTTCTATGTTTCAAAAGGCAATGGACAAATTTGTTGAAAACGAGAACCTTACAGAGACACACAACTTCCTTATGAGGACAACATCACCATTGATGTTTATAATCAAAAACACCATGATCAGAATTGTCAGAGATTCAAACAAGCAGCCCAAAAATGGTGTCTTACATTAAATGAATAGAAATCTGTAATATCTCCCAAGTCTATTAAAATACTTGGGTATAATGTGAGCCATGATACTATAAGACCAGATCCTGACTACCTGTGCTCACTCCAGATGTTGTCTCCCACTAATCAGATACTCTTTTGCTGAGACAGATCTTGGGTATATTTTAATATTATTCCAAATGGATTCCTTCATTTTGTAATAAGACCTGTCCATTGATCAATACTAATCCTTTTCCAATTACTAAAGAAGCTTTGGGGACTTTTAATGAGCTCACAGAGGAATTGTTCTCTGCAACACTTAGCCATATTGATGAAAGTATTCCTTTTTTGATAGAATGCAATGTCGCTGATGTTGCTGTGTCTGCAACTCTTAATCAAAATGGCTGTGCTGTTGCCTTCATGTCACGCAGATTAAATAAAGGTGAATTAAACTACCCTGCAGTGAAAAAGGAGGCTACAGCTCTCATTGAAGCTGTTAGAAAGTAGTGACACTTACAATTGCACAATCACTTTACTCTAATAATTCATCAACATTCTGCTGTATTCCTGTTCGACAATAGAAAGTGAACAAAGGTTAAGAACAGTTATCATCGTCTCATCTTCCTGCTTTTAAATTCATAACACTATCTACTTTCCTCCAGATTCCTCTTTTTCTTCTTTCTCATTAGTTATGTTTCTGTTGAAATTGATTTAAAAAAAAGTCAGAAAATAATGATTGACTTTGCATTTACATTTTTGAAGATCAAAGTTGACAGGGAAGCAAGAAACTGGAAGAGAATTCCACAAGTGAGAAGTGCGACAGAAGAAGCTATAAGCATAGAACTTATGGTTATATCTAGCCATTCCAGTGGTAAAATGATGAGATCAAGCTGCCAATCTAGTACTACATTTCAATTTATCAAGTCTAGACATCATACAGCAAAACTCATCAGAATAACTACATGAAAGTATTTATAGAAAATGTAGAAGGAAGCCATGTTAGGATTTATATATGCATATAATATTTGATGTAAATTTATATATATATATATATATATATATAATATTCAATATGAAATGGACAAAGTCCGACAATTATTTTAAGACATTTTTTATGTTTATACGTTCTTTTTATAGATACAAATATTTTAAGTAAATGCTCTGTTTATAATAAACAGTATTAAACAACATTTACTGGCCTGAATGTTTGTGAAATTTTCATAAAAAATATGCATCCTCCTATATATGACAGTTCCGTATAGGATACAGGTTCGATTCTTGTCGGAGGATGCATATTTTCTATGAAAATTTCTATTTATATATCTATAAAAAGAAGATATAAAGATAAAAAAAAAATCTTAAAATAATATTCAATGTAAATGTTATTTATTGGAATATACTATTTATTAGCATATTAATAGGATATATGTGACACTATAAAAATATAAAAAGAGGGCAGAACAATGTAGAATTGTTTTAAAACAATAAACACATTTTTCTTAAGCAAGTATACTTTCATCTTTCATCTGCTGTCTTTGAGTGTGATGATCTTCATGCTCAAAGACTGAAGTGGCAAAAATATTTTTGCTTTAGAGTATCTATGTCTATTGTTTCAAAACAATCTTATCTATAAATATGTATGTCTGTGCATATATATATATATATATATATATATAATATACATTCAGTTTAGCATACTTCTGCACAAGGATGAAGCTCACTAACCATTATCTCATGTTGAGGTGCCCTCTGCTTTGTATATTTGTCGGTTTATCTTGACTTATTTGTTGTCTCTTAATCTTGATCTATTCATATCTGTTCATATCAACCCCATTTGTATGAGTGGATTACCATTTGCCACTAATCCCTTGACACTTGAGCAGTATATTACAATATTGTCAGGTTTGGTTCACTGATTGTGTCATGATAGCCACGCCTAATCAGAGGCACTTTCTGCTCCCTTCTAGAATTTCAAAATACATTTCTTGCCATCTGAACTATTAATTCCAAAAACCCCCAAATATTTCAATATCAAAGTGAGTCAACAAGATCCCAAATCAGTTTGAATCAAACATTTCTTAAAAAATGTCATTTCCTGAAACTTACTCAGTCTATTGGATATTGTCTTCACAAAGGAGGAATTCTTGCCAAATTGATTTCAGTTGCCAATTGAATGATATTTTCTTTCTTCTGGCTCAGAAAACATTTCTTGAATTTCATTTTCTTTATCAAATTTCACTTGACTTGCCAAAGTTGATTCTTATTGGCTTATTGCATGTCAAGTAAAACTTCTACCACTTAATTATGTGTGTGTGTGTGTGTTGGTTCTAAACAATAATTTACAATCAATGAAGATCGATCTTGAATTACTTATTTTTTACTACACAGATCTGATGACCAAGGCTTTCATTTGCAAGTGTAAGATGTTCATTATACACAGCTTTTATCAATAACGTTGCCCTCTTTGAGGTTGCTTCATATAATATTAATCCAATTCTATTTGTTAGTAACATTTACTTCCCTTCCTGACATTTTTGTATAATGTTCAAGTTGAGTGCTGGAAATTGTTAAAATAAGTTTTAGTTTGCAGTTGATCTGGGAGTAAGAAATTTTTTTTGATTGAAAGGTTTTCAACATTATGGTGTACACATACATACATGTAGGGACATTATTATTATTTTTAATAAATAAAAATAGAAAATGATAATAATAATAAATATCATGAATAAAATTAAATTAAATTAAATTAAATTAAAACTTTGTTTAAAATAAATAAAATAAAACCAAAAATAAAAGTTTTCCCAGAATGCAATGGAAACTTCTGCCTAAAAATGGACTTCACAGCAAAAACGCTGAACTTATTTCTCTTCTCCATTGCCCATTTGAGAGTCAAGATGCCTATCTCCTTTCCTTGGGACATTGCTTGTTATAATACAAAGTGACTTTCTTCCTTTTATCATATGCAACATTAAAACACTTGTAACTAAAATACACACACACACACCAGTACACAAAATAAATAAAATTGCATGAATTTAATTTACAATCTTAACATGCTTTTAGTGTTATTTCTGTGTATGTCTTTATTCTTGTGAACATGAGGCTATCTCTGTTGGTATTATGTGAATGACCCCATAGATACACACACACACATGCACACAAACACATATATATATATAGTAGGCCAAATAGAATAATGAGGAGAGATGTTAAATCTCATTAAAAAAACATTATGCTTTTATTTGGTCTAAAGTCCTAATACAACAGTTGACTGAAAGATTCAAATTTTTATCCATTTTTAAGAGAATTCGTGACTAGTTACATTTGTAGTGTTCTTTGAATAATCAGATGTCAGTTGAAATTAATGCATGCAAGATTTCACAGCCCTAGTTTTACTCCATTATAATCGGCATATGAACTTTTCAGTAAACTCTCGTGCCTAGAATGAAACGATGCAGTTATTAATAAAAAGAATTTAAATGAATTTATGCAAGATTTTAAAGCTCTTGCATCCCTCATTCCTAGTCAGTCTATGATCATTTCAGCTCAACCTTGTAATATACAATAAATATTATTTTTATTATCACTATTATTATTATTATTATTATTGTTTTTTTTATATCTCCAAATTTCTTTCATCAGTCTACTGTATCTACATATTAAAAGAAGTATACATTTCTTTACTATATATATTCTTTTAAACATTCAGGTTCACCCTTTACAAGACCTGGTGGGCCCCTTGAGGTAGAGATAGAAGGTTGCATTAGGAGGCAGTTTGTGTGGGTAGGACTGGAAGATAAAGGTTAATTCTAGCCTTGAACAGGTTAAGATTATTGTGAACGGGGAAACACCCTCACAGAACAGTAGTTCACGGAATGAAGCTATTTGAGTGGAACTTACTTCTCTCTGATGGAACACATAGAGAATGTGGATGATTTGCTACAATTTAAGTGGCATGGTGGGTCCTTGCCATGATTTTAATTGGCAGGACCAAGGAAGGTAGTTTATACAAGCACTTTCCATGGAAGTAGCAATATACGTTTAAGCATGAGGCAGACTCTATCACTGCTGGCAGTTGACTTCAAGGTCCACTTTTTTATATTTACATATGCTCTATTCATGATTTTGAACACTTTAACTCATATATATAGCATACCTTAAAACTATATAGTATATATATATATATATATATATATATATATATATATATATATATATATATATATATAAAGAGAGAGAGAGAGAGAGGGGTGTAAACATAGGAATCAATACTGCATGGTGACTGTCAATTCCATATCTCAATGCAATCATATGACCAAATACCACTACTCCTTTAATTAGAACAATATATAGGTTGCTGGGGGATTTGGGGATGTGGAGGATAGAGGTAACCAGCCCTCCCCAATTCTTTTATAAAGGGCTAATGCTAAAAATTATTTATGGTCATGAACTCTAGATTACTTATTTTTCTACATTTTGTTACTTTTGATTTTGATGTCAAATCCTATTTCTCTGAAAATTTTTATAATTTGATTTTTTTGATTTGTCTGTTGTAATTTCTCAGAATTATTAGGTTGGTGCAAAAATAATATAGTTTTTTGACGTTAAAAATACATCAAAAAATGATGTTACTTTTGCACCAACCTAATATCTGTTCCAGCTTCATGTCTTTTGTTACTGAACAGAGTGAGAAGACTAAATAGCATGTGTTGACAACAAATAGTCCAAATATATAGACATATATATATATATTGTAATATATAGACAAATATATATATATAATAATATATAGACAATATTATATAGACATATATATATATATATATATATATATAGTAATATATAGACAATATGTAGTCCAAAAAGTTCACATATCTACTCCATCCTAACTTCCCATGATTATGTCAACATTTTTTTCTCTTCCATTTTTTAAACATTAATTTTTGAGTGAACATGTGTTTTCTAGGAGAAGGCCTTATCTAATATAGATTTATTAATGCATGGACAGAAATCTTTCATATCAAGTCAGATGTTATGGAACCAGTATATTAATGGTCTTTTCTTTTTTTTTTTTTTTGCTCTTAGTCAAGTGTTAATTATTTCCAAGTATAATTTTGCGTATTTTTCCTTGTTTGTTTCTTGTTTGGTTCATTACTTTGCATTGACTCTAAAGTTTTCTATGTCATATTTTAGAGTGATAAATGCTTGATTTTATGAGGCAGTTTATGTGATCATTTCATCTGAACTATTATTTTTATTTTTTTTTTTGGCTTTGGGATTAATTTTATGCTCTCTTGCTTTGACTGCTTTCCTCTTCTTGTGTTCATGGGGTTTTCTATATTTTTCTAGCTTTATTGCCAAGGATGTCAGGAGATTTTTATTTAGTTTATATCTATAATTCTACCATACATCCATTCTAAAATATCACTGCTACATATGGTCCCATGCTCCTGCTATTTACCTTGAGCTCCTTGATAAAATCCAGAAAGAATCAGCAATATTATTGATCCTGATCTGGCAGCTCACCATCAGTCATTTTCCCAATACTATAAGGTTGCCTCTCTGTATCTTTTCTAAAAATGCTTTCATGGTAATTGTTCAGATGAGCTCTTCACTATGGTACCTAGACTTTTTGAATTTAGTACTAGACTAGCATTAAGGTATCATCAATTTACACTTGAGCTGGCTAGATGTAGCCGTATATTCTATGCTAACAGTTTTCTGGCACTTCTCACTTGTGGAACTCACTTCCAGCTTCATGATTTCCAGACAACTTTAATCTGCAAAAATTTAAATGCAGTATCAATGACTATCTACTGTCCTCCTGAATACTCTTTTCTCTTCCTACTCATTATTAATGTTTTGTTCCTAATTCTTCCACACTTTGTCACCTCTTGTGTTGCAGTGGCTTAACAGCCTTACCTCGAGTGAAATTGATTTAAAAAAAAATATCATCTCTTAATTTTCTTTGGAATTTGTCTACATTGTCATGGAATTTTAGCTGATTGTCTCTGTTAGTTTCTTGTAAGAATTGTTTAGTTTGTTGGAGTGTGGCAGGCATTCATTTTTTTTGTTTTGAATGTTTTTCTATGCATGATGTTCCTTTATGATATAAGGGATCATGGCTCTGCACAACTTCCTTTCCTTTGTAGCTTTTACTAAAAGTTGTCTTTTTATTATCACTTCCCATCTCTGTCCTGCCATCCATTTCAAAAAGCTTATTAGCTATTGTCTTGTGAATATCAAATTTTTCAAGTCATCTTTCCTCATTACTTGTCCCAGGAATATTAACCGTCTCTTTTTAATTTGATGTATAAACATCCTTTTATTTCAATTTTTCTTAAAACTTCCTCATTACTCAAATATTCAGCTCATGGTATTCTCAGTATCCTCATGTAGAACAACATTTTTGTTGCCTGAAATCTCTGCTTGAGATAGTTATGACAATAAACTACATCTGTAAGCAACTGACTTGGTTTAAGAGCACCTTTTAGGGTTCCAGCTACAGGCAAATAGTGAATCATCAAACAAAAACAAAACATGATAAAAGTATAAAAATAGATTTTTACAGCAAAAAAATGTCAGATATACATGTCCAAAACGAATTTGTACAAAAATTTGTTGGTTTTTCAATTGAAACAAGAGAAACAAGTTGAGTTACAGTCTAACACTTTCGCCCCGGCCCCTCAACCTCCGGTGTCTTACTCTCTGGGGTGAGGTGTCTACTCAGTCCTAACCAAACTTAACAGAGTGGCCGCAGGTCCCCTGAGCATCTGTAGATTATTCAACTGGTCCATTGGTTTAATCCTGCTTCCTGCCCACATTGTGATTTGTTTGATCCAGAAAGCAGAAGTGATGTCCATCCATTCAGGTTGACTGAAGATGTAGACACGGCTGGGGAGTGCGCTAAGAAATTCAGAATGCAGCAAAAAAAAAATTAATATCTGCAGAAAGCCAGACAAACATCGATTCAATGGTTGAATTGGTAATGTCTTTTATATAGCAGAAAAGAAAAGTAGAGAAGAGAAACGTGTTACAGAAAAGAAAAGTAAAAAACTCATACACTGGATTCTAGACACAGAGAGAGTGTAGGTGATTATCTTGTTGTTCAATCGTCTCAGAACGATATATGACTCTTGCAATGGAGGGATAAAGATTTCTGTGAGGGGCTTAAAGTAACGCTCGCCCGGGCCAATTCTCTCTTCTCTCTTCAAGAATTTTCCCCCCATCTGCCTTTTTCAGCATAACTACACTTTTTTTTTATAGATAAGCCCGGTTGGTTATAACTGACCCTCAGCCCTACTACTTTGCAAACGATTATCACAGGGTTCTGGCTGCTTCAAACAAAATCATGTGAATTCCAAAGTTCCTTCTAGCTTACTCAGCTCTATTTCAATTTTTAATCAATAAAAATTATTTTGACCATTTCCATTGTCTCCTGATGACCCAGATTCAATGGGTACAACTTCTGCCCTAGATCAGATTTCCCCATCAGTAAACAAAATTCTCTGATTTAATTTTGCTATTCAAATATACTCCACATTCATTAAAAAAAATATATACATGTGTGTGTGTTTCCCAGACTCTCTCTCTGTCACACAGAAGATAATGAGTCAAAGAAAAATCAACCACCTCCTAAAATAAGGTTTAAAAATCACTGAACAGATATAGTGTATGAAATCTGATGAAATCAAGTTAACCTGAACATGTATAGTGAAAGAGAGAAACCATGATGGATCAATGTTAAAATAATTTCCACGGAATAGTCACTGGAGGTTTAGGCAATTTAAAAAGTAGTATCCATAATGCACTCAAAAGCTCTTATGGTTCAACAGACTTGGTTGTTTCCAACCATAACAGCACAAGATGTTACAATCAATATTTTTTTTACTTCATCCTGAAGAGGAAAATGTGTTCTTTTCTCCTTAAATATGTTTAACTTTGCTTGATTTTGTGATATGTTCAGAACTTTTGTAAGTCAACTTGATTTTTTTGTTTAATAATCTATGTTCACAATTGTATGCAAAATTAAATAAATTTTGGTCACATATTTTTCCTAATTTTGTTAAAGATTTATGCAATGAAAAGATTTCTGATATACTGACTACAAATCATTTGAATTTTAGTGGCTACATTCCTTATATAAGGTAGTTTTAGTATTGGCTTAGAGCTCGATTAATTCATAGAATAATAATCAAATTCAAATGACTGACAAAACCTATTCACTTTAAAGTATTAAAGCAATATAAATTATGAACATTCTTGATCCTTAAATATATTTTGAAGTAAACAATATTACTTGATTATTTCTTGAATTTTCCTCTAAAAAGATTTGCATGCAGTTGAAGAGCCTTTCTTTCAGAATGTCACATTGACTTCTCTTTAAAGTAATTCAAAGTCAGGGTTGTTTTCATCTAGGTTTCTGTTTCTTGTCAGGACATGGATGATCATGGTTCTCAACAACTACCAATTCTTTGTAGCTTATAGCAATGATTGTCTTTTTACTCGGGTGTTCAGAAAGTAATTACATATTTCATGGCTATGAGCCAAGCAACCAAGACAGAACTAATGTTGCATTGTAGGAAACTGTGTTTAGAATTAGTTTATTATCTCTTCTATTAGGGGGTTTGGAAAATAATTATGTATTTCATGTCTATGAATTATGAGTCAATGTTGTATTCAAATCCTTATCACCAAATGTTGTATCTCACATTTTTGAGTTAACAAAGGGAAATAAATCAGGAAGACAAACTCATAGGTAAGTAATGAAATAGAAGGTTTACTACACAAAAGATACACTCAGCAATGGACCTAATGCTGACTCTGCTTGACTCCGCTTAACTCCGCTTATTTACATAAACGGACAATTCCATTCATTTATGTCCTATATGACAGTCACCCAACCAAGGCAGAAGAAAGATTGAATGGTAGGAAACTATATCTAGAATTAGTTCATCATTTCTTCTAACCAACAGTGTATTGTTTACCTTGCATTTCAGAGTTTAATTTGGAAAACTTGCAAAGAGGAAATCTGAATTCCTCAAGAGCTTTCACTTGAGAACCAAATACAACATTTCACCATCTGTAGCAGCCTTTTAACCAGCAATGCCAACCATTTCTCTTTGCATTGCATTTTTACTGGTGATGAAAAGTGAGTTTTGCATATCATCAGAAAATGAAAAAGACAGTGGTTATTACAAAATGAAACAACTAGTGCCAGTGCCAAAACCCAAACCAACATTACATCAACAGTTCTTGCTTTATATACATGTATGCTTGCGATCAAATCTTCTCTTTGCCTTTATTAGTTAATATAACTTACATGATGGGGTTGTGGTAGAAGAGCCACTGTAATCAATAGTGTGCATTTGACAGTTCCCAGGTAACTGAACCACAAGTAAATAAACAGACAACAACTGTCACCTGATTAGAAATTTAGCTTTAAATTAGCTTAAAATTAAACAGCTACTAGTGTTTAATTTTAAGTTGCTTAAAGAGTTTGTTTTACCCTTGTGGTATTTTTTCCTAATTTTTCATTGTTACTATTCACCATTTTCTATTTATCTATACTGGATCATTTTTCCTATTATCTTCCTATAACTAGAAACTAAAAGCAACCCTCAAGTCTTTTCATGCATCTATACTTTTTTCTTTAAGCAATAATAGAAATAGAAATTGGATGCAGCAAATTTTTACAAGTAATTTTCTTCCTGTCCAACCAGGTCACAAATGGTAAAGTACTTTTGGTGCAGTGGGAACTCTGTACTAATGAACAACATTGATGTAAAGAAGCTGGCAATGTATTTTTCTTATTTCTACAGACATTTTTATCTATGGATATAAAAACTGTGTCTCATTTATTGTTGGCTTATATGTTGACCATTTCAAGAAAATGTGGAAGGGAAGAGCATTGGAGTCACTACCAATAAATATCATTCTCCCAGAGACATCTTGCTGAAACCAAAATGTAAGACTTTGTCTCATATGCTTACAAAAATAGACTTCCGTCTTTATTATTGGCCATGAACTCAGCATATTGAAAGTTTTTACATAGGCTTTCATATTATATCAAATTCTTGTTTAAATACCATGGCTGCTGCCTTCCAAAGAAATAAAAGGATTCTTTTATTTTGTTCTATGTTTAATGAGTTGATTTGTTTAATGGCATATCAACATCCTTGTGGGTCATTTAATGCCAAAAATTAATTTTCTTGGGAGCTTTGAAATAATAAAAATATGGTTTATGTTATTCTGATTTCACAATTGTGTACATGGTAGATGTTACTCAGCTTTTGTACATATACATGTTTGTGTGTACATAATTGCTAGAGGTGGTGATATGTGTGTTTTATATTATAGTTTTATTGAAGTTATACAAGGTGTAAGAGCAAAATTGCCTAAATGTTAGATTAAGATCTGAACTGTTGCATCTTAGAAATGATTAAAAATATTTTACTGGAATTCTCCAAGATTTTTATATAACTATTAGACTCTACTTTGAGCAATAAGAATGTATAACTACTTTCCAAGCTTAACAGAAGAATTGTGATGAAATCAATCATTAACAAAAATTACATGTTTATCATTAATTAATTAATCATAGCTAAGAACCAGAACTTCATGAAAGATTGAAATAAAGTGCAAATAAAATTGCTCTTTGCACTGTCATAGCTGAAACTCCTCTCTCATATGCCAAACGTCTTATAAATTGAGTTGAATCTTTTCTAATTTATCTCTTTAGGTTCAAGCTGAAATGATCATCTCTCTTGCTGCTGTTACCTCCTGATCCTGTTTTCCTCTGTACTGTTGCATCTTTTTTAAACTTATTCACCATTCTCTTGATGGTTCTTGAATGAAGATAGAAGCCAGAGTATGAATGCTGGTACCATTACTGTAGGCCTGAATGATCTTTTTCCTCTCACCATTGCTCATTTGAAATACAGTGGGGCTGACACAAAACAACTTTAACCTGTTCTCTTTCTAGCTGAATAACACAAACGGTTTTTCAGGGATTCTTATGACAAATGGTATCAAAATGGCTAAATAACTTATCTCAAAAACCTGGAAAAAATAAACTCAATTAGTTTAGTGATTTTTAGATATTAAACATTTTTGTGGGATGAAAAGTTATTGCATGTTGTTACATGATTTGAACAATTTTGCTGTTAGATGCAGTATTTTGGAATACAGTTTGATTTGTTGAAGAAATTTAGAATATTGTATGGATTAATTATAGCAAAGAAAATGGCAACTTACCTCGTCAAACCAAGCGACAGCGCATTGCGTGTATCCTACAATGGAAAATGTGTCGAAAAAGAAAATTACTTACCAAAAAAAGGGCACATATTCTGCATGATATGTTGAAGGTGGAATATTTAGATTGAAAACAAGTCCGTCGCAGGAGTCTCTTAGAAAAGTATTTTGATATGGAAAAATTTGGCGTTCTCAAATCGAGGACACAAAAATTCGGGTATTTTGGTTATTGCATTTGTCGGAGAGTGAGTTATTTTTCTGACTGGTTATCTGCATTGTGATTTGTGAGATAATACCTGCAAATTGAGTTTTCATCATTTCTTTCTTTCCCTGATGTTCAAGTCTGAACTTAGTGATTTATTCTCTGCATTGTGGAAGTAATCTGTGATAAATATTTCCATTGCAATCCCAGATCGCCTAGATTAATGTATTGTTGGTAATAAATAGGTACTGTCGATGATTTTTGATATAAAAATTTATTGCTGGTATTTTTCCTATAAAAATGAATTTTCATACTTTTATAGGATTTTTTGTTTGTTTAGTGGTGAGGTTCAATATTTGCCCACAGCTGAGACCCTACCAGGTGCTACCACTCCGGGTTAGGGTGAACCTGGGAACAACAGCAATTAAAAGGTGGTTTTATGTTCTCCAGAGGCTTTGATGCCAGATATAATCTATTGTCATACCCAGGACTGCTATGTTTAATGATTTCAACCCAAGCAATTTAATCAAGGACAATAGAATGCAAATGGTTACTGAGAGTGAAAAAAATAAAGAGGGGAATAAAAGAAAAAGTACTTAAATATTTAAAGATAATAGTTGTCAAGAAAACAGGAAATCAAAAGACGATTCATCAAGAGCAAAATGCAGAAGAAGAAAGTATTAGCATAAAACCTAGAAACCAAATTGGTAATACACTCAACATACAACAGATGAGAAATGTATTTACAGAAAAGATATAGGCAAGTTACATTAAGGTGGTGGGAAAATGATTGAAGCCAATGTTAACTGCCAGGTCATGACCAATAAAGTAGCAAATTCTTTTTTGGATTTTGTCAAGAATCTCTTGATATATATCAGAAATGCCAGACAAGCTGTTGCAGCAATATTTGATTCATGAATCATTTTTATCTCCAGAGATATATGGTATACAGGGTGCAATGGACAAAATTGTCATCTTAATTGCACAAAAATTGAAAATAACACTGACTTATCATTTTAACAGATATATCAGGTTGGTGCAAAAGTAATGTCCGATTTTTGAGAAAAAAGTTTTAGTATTGATGAGATTTGCGCTTCTTGTCATAAGGAATGTCAAAATAAGTAGTTTATACCTTTCTCTTTCAGATTGTAAAAAATATTTTTCATCATCTTCTGCAATATTTGCATCCATGTTCATCCCAAATAAAGATCATAGTCGACATATCTTACTATATGCATTTCATAAAGGTGTCAATGCAAGTGCAGCAGTAAAGGCTGCTTATCCAGATGATGAACTAAATGAATAAAATTGCAAGAAGTGTTTTCACATTTTCAAAGTGGGGAATTCTGTTTGAATGATGAGCAAAAAGAGGGTTGTCCAAAAAACAATTCTGAAGAGTTGGAAGCTGTTATTACAGACTATCCTGTAATTACCTTTAGGGAACTTGGAGAACTATACAACTAGACATTTTACTAGCATGGCATTTATAATCTTGTTGACAGATGGAATGATGTTCTAGAAAGCAAAGGAGGGTACTGTTAGTGAATAAATATTTTCATAAAAATAAATTTTTCATAATCATGGGCTTTTTCATTTTAATATAGACCTTGAAATTGGATATTACTTTTGCACCAATCTGATATTTACCAAAACTACACAAAAATATCTTGAAATACTACCGAGTAAATTTATTCAATAAAATTGACATTAGCTTCAACCACAGCCTCCAGAATCTTCTGCATCTCTTCTGGACAGTCTCCTTGTTTAAGTTAGTGAATGCTGCTATAATCCTTGCCTTCAATGTCCAGTTGTAAGGGCTGATGTGGTTACATTATAGCGGACCCCCTGGAGGAGGGGCGCGATATGAAAGTGCTGCCCAAGCGCCCCCGTATCGCAAAGGTGATGAGGTCACAAGAGGCCTGCAAACGTTTTTTGTATCAAAGACATTAAATCTGACAGGGTGAAACAAAACGGATGACAGAACGAGAGTAAGTAGGATTAATACTAAGTTTATTATATAAAGAAGAGGTAATAGGGGTCAGACTGGTCGTGTCGTCGGTGAGATGCAGACGTTCTGGTCGTGTCGACAGTTGGAGTTGAGGTGCTGATGTTCCGGTCGGGTCGACTGTTGGAGTCGAGGTGCTGACGTTCTGGTCATGTCGACGATTGGAGTCGAGGTCAGTATCGAAACCTCCCGTAGTTATTCCAAAAGATAGTATACGGGGAAGGTTGGTTGGTCGTCACAGATGATCACTGCTGGTCGTTGCAGGTGGTCCACTGCTGGTCGTCGTAGATGGTTGCTGCTGGTCAGCTGGTCTGGTTTCCAACTGGACATGTCAGGAAGCAAAGAGGAGCTGGTGTTGCGATGTTTTTTTGGGCATATTGAATATCTGGTGCTGGCCTTGCATGTCTGCTGGTCGAGTCCGATATCTAAACCCTCCATAATAATTACAAACGTAGTGTACGGGAAAGGTTATAGACGATGTGCAGGCAGCCATTAGGGACGGAATGCTGAGAGTCGAATATGGGCAAGGAGCCAGAAGTAAAGAGGCTAAACAGAAAGAAAGGTAGTTTCCAACTATCGTCAAGTTGGCAGACAAAAAAAAATGGGAGCATAAATAAATACACAGCCCTGGTCGACCAGGAGCCTGCATACCGACCGTTCAGGCACCGACCGTGAATTTGGCGAGAAGTTGCTGTATTATGGTAAGGGAGACTAACAACACAAATGGTCTAGTTAAAATAGTGTAAAATCTCTCTAAAGATTTGCTACACGAAAACTAAGGCTTAAAAATGTTTAGAGATATGTTACAACCACGTTCGTAATACAAATGAACTAAAAGGTAATTATCTAGCTTCTACAACGAAATTACCAGCGTGTAGGGGACATGATCAAAAGGTCAACGTCGAAATGCCCTGTTCTCTTCTGGTTTAAGGAGCGGCCAAAGGCGGCTGCGACAATATAAATTGTCTGAGAGCTATGACTGGGTTCTTCTGCTTGTTTGGCATGGTGCAGAGTCCTGTTGCCAGACAGGGTTTTCCAGCAGCCACCCTCTTGATCCAGATAAGCACTACCTCCTAAATTCTACTGTGTTGAGTTCTTTTAATATCAGGACAATCAGAGTGTGTTTTTCAAGTTGCTGTACCTTTGTAATTGCCATTGGACTCATCCAGCTGTTCCTGAATCGTCTGCTCTGTTCTCAGATTCACACCCAAATGCTTTGAAATGTTCATATTGGAGCTACCAGCACAAATGCCAAGCAGTAAAGCATGCCATTTCCATTTGCATTGGTTTGGTTGATTTTGTTTAGCAGGGTATCAACCTCTATGGGTGATTTAAGGTCAAAATCTAAATATTTTGCTTGGTTTGGGTTGTATCATTGAGGTGAATGATACAAAGAGAAAAATGAGTGCTTAATATATTTATTCAGCACCAGTATCCGCTGCTAATAGATATGTACAAAAAACACAGAAAAATAAGTTACAAAACAATTAACAAGACAACTTACAAGGAATAGAGGAGGGTCAAATGCTGTATAGCCAAACAAAGTAGAATTAATCCAAATATTAATCAGCTTAGTATCAACTTATTAATCAACTGTTGAAGTACTTAATCGTAGACAATTTAAGGCTATGAACCAGGGCATCTGGTAGAGTGCTGAAGGGGTTTGAGCTACTCTACAACAGTTTGGTTTGGTTGTTTGTGTTTAGTGGCATATCAACCTCTATGGGTTATTTAAAATTGATGAAAAAAAAAACTTTGCTTCGTTTTTGGAAGGCATATTTGCTATTCCAATAAAATTTCATGTTTCCATATAACATTTTATGCCCTCTGTTAAAATCCTTCCCAGATATTTACATTTATGTACTTGCTTGATTTTGACATCTCAATTCAGATATAATTGATCTACAACCTTCGTCTTTGTTATAGAGCTTACTGAAGTCTTTGTATTATCATTTTTGAAGCTACTCTATATTTTTCTGTGAGACAGTAATTTGAATATTCCTTGAATCTCACCATTCTATAGCAGTCAACATTAAATGGAACAAAAGAATATGAAAACAATATCACAAATCTCTTGATCACTTGCATATACGTTTATTTCAGCAGACATGTCATGATGACCTTGTTAGGGTTCTGAAAATCATTTACGCAGGGGAATACTTATTTTCCCTTTACAATCTTCATTCTCACAATGTTGCAAGTCCTTTGCTATTTCCATGGCAAATATTCAGATGAGCTCCATTCTTTAGTTCCAGCAGTTCAGACATTTTTGGATAGGATTTGACATGCTGTGTCCACAGTTGAATCATCCTCATTTTGTCCATATTCCATTTGTAAGGAGGAATTTCCAATCAGATGGCATTGTCCCAAGAACTGCCACTTTGTGGGATAGGCTCCCATGTGGATGCTTCCCATGAATATATTGATCTTGACCTCACTGGCCTTTCATTAACTGATTAATGTGGATAAAGAGGACTTTATCCACATAATCTTCACTTTCAGTCAGCTTTCATTCATGGCTTACAGAACACTTGTTTTTGTACGATCACTGAAGTTAAAAAACATTAAGCCTTGCTAGTACCTAGAGGGATGACCACTTGGCTATAACAGTTGCTCTAAGCTTGGATATGTCAGTAGTAAAATGAATAATGGTTTGGAATCGTTAATCAGATTGTTGAATTCCAATTTTAGTTTGTTTCATTATATTCACTTACACTCAAATACCCTTGAGAAAAGTTATAAACCCACATTTTTTTTTTCTCCCAGCAATGGGTTAATTACTGAGATTTGTATCACTAAATTATTATTGACCCCCGCCCCCAATTCTTACAAGCAAGATTTCCAATCAATGACAAACTCGTGCGCACATACACACACATATATATATATATATATATATATATATATATATATATATATATCAGATTGCATTGAAGCAATCATACTCATGTGTCAAAATCAGTATACAATTCAGCAATCAGAGAGCACCTATTGGAAAATGAGATGTGCTTGTTGTGTTTCACAACAGACTCATTCTCTATTTTGCATATAGGCACACTTCTTAGTTCTGGAGGCTTAAATTGCAGCAACCATGTCTGCAGACAAAAGGATAATTTTTTGCAGTCTTTAAACTTATTTGGAGGTTAGTGAGTGAGTGATTCTTTACATGTTTTATGTTCTGTTTGGTTCATTTACTTATTCTCCTAAGTATATATATTTATTTTAATCATAAATCTGTTTTAGACATGTTCCAGCTTTATCTCCAAGAATTTTCCTGCATATTTACAGTCTCATTACTTCAGTTGTGCCAACTATCGCTCCCTGAAGAAGCATTGGCTGAAAGGTTGCGTGCATCCCCCCTCCACCAAAAAAATGAGCATAAATCGTGTTTATTCAAATATATATATATATATATATATTAATGGGTTTATTTTTAATCTGAAACTTTTATTACTTTAAATGTTATTATAGTGCATATTTTGTATTGGAAATAAACCTCCCATTTGTATTTATCAAACAGTGTGTATTTTGTCTATCATACATTCTTTTTATAGATAAACATAAAAAATGTCTTAAAATAATTGTCAGACTTTGTCCATTTCATAATGTGTGATGTCATTTGTTTACATTTGGATACGCTTTGAGCAGATATGAATGGATGTGAGTGATTCATGGAAGATTGAAGTTTAAAGGCAGTAAATGTGACCTTGCTAACCAAATGAGCCTCTGTGGCTCAATCGGTTAAGACATGTCAGGCTATATGATGGTTCTGTATAGGATACTGGTTCAATTCCTGTCAGAGGAAGAATATTTTCTATGAAAATTTCTTAGATATTCAGGCCAGTAAATGTTATTAATACTGTTTATTATAAACAGAGCATTTACTTAAATATTTGTATCTATAAAAAGAATATATAAACATAAAAAAATGTCTTAAAATAACTGTTGGACTTTGTCCATTTCATAATATATATATATATATAGTCAATTATTTGTACACCCATCAGTTTTGAATATTTTTCTCTATTTCTCAGAATCTTAAGTTTTATATTCTTTTTTTGTGCTTATTAACATATAAAAACCTAGCATTATCCGGGCATTAGATTCTGAGAAATGGATAAAAATATTCACAATTGATGGGTGTATGAATAATTTTGTCATTGACTTTGTGTGTATACATATATATATATAGATAGATATAGATATATATATAATTAATAAACTGTAAAATCCAAAATTACCTTATATGGACATAGCCTATTTCAGAAGACAAAGATATTGGTTGTCTGTCTTATCAACCCCAGTGTGGACTGAGTTCATGTCTATACAGTTAGGAGGGGCAGGAAATTGAAATTTAACTGTGAAACCTAAAAAAATCCAACTTGTCAAAAAACTAATCCAGAATTTATCTATTTCAATGTTTCAGCCAGATGAAAGGCATGGGACAGGGGTCAGGAGAGGGTGGATGGTATTTGTCTTAAAGGGAAGAAGTTTTATAAAATTAAACCTGAATATTAATCTTATGAAATTAATTTGGAGTTATATGAAGAATGAAATTTAAATTTAAAATTAAAATAGGAATAAAAAAGGATCTAAAAATAAATTTAAAATATATAGATAAAAGGATGTAAGGGATTAATGGAAAGAGAGTTGGGGGGGATATTAAAGTATGAGAAAGTTTATAAATTATAATTAATATAGTGTAAAGACATTATAGAGGAGGGTATTAAATATAGAAATTAGAACTACTTATACTGTCAGTGTTTGAAAAGTCAGAGGGGAGTGAATACTTTGGAAATATGGTAGCAAATTAAACCTATATTATGGAAATTTGAATTAGTTTTTATGTCAACATTTTAACACTAATTTATTCTTCACTATACATACATACATACATACATACATATATATATATATATATATATATATATATATATATATATACATAACTTAGATTCTTTTTCATGTCCATTAATGTATTTATGAAAACTTGGCTTAATCAAGAATACAGGAAAGAGTTATTGATTGTGACTGAAACTTATTAGCAATAATTCCAAAGAATAACATGTTAACTATGACACACTTTCTCAATAAATAAAAAATTTAAACATCTGAATTTGAGGAGTAGGCATTATTGTTTTTAATATGCTTCAGACATGATAAATGAATTTGAGTAAATGTATGTCATCAGAATCACATAGCTGTTTTGAGTTATAGGATCACTGTATGTAGAGCAACTATTGCAGTGTTGAGTGTATCAGACATGAGAGAAAGTTTAATAGGTACTATCCTTCTTCAGGAAGCTTTTGAATTCAGTTTTCCTTCTCCTAGACTGGTTGCCCTACCAAGTCAAAATGCCCAGTTTACTCTATCATTTTTAGGATTTGAATTCAGAGTTGTCCTTCTCCCAGACTTGCTACTACTCAAGGCAAAATAGCTTAATTTGCTCTCCGCTTTAATATGTAACTGGTGGAAAATGGTTTCATACCTTTTCCAAAAGCAATAGTGTAAAGTGCTATCATAACTTAATGACTCCCCCAAAAAAAGACTTGAACTTGACATGCCAATTTTACATACTGTCCTCATAATTATGACATGAAATGCACATTGTACTTTATATGGAAAGCTAAAAAAAAATTCTGAAAACTACAGTAACAATTCTTATATTTTTATTAAGTATGAGAATTAAGTGTGAAAATACCTAATGAGGATTTAAAGAAGGTTCTAGGAAGATTTGTTTGAAGAACGTTCTAGGAAAATTTGAACCTGAAATAAACCAAGTAGAATTCATTAGATTTTAGACAGACAAAATCTTTCCCAAATTACTCAGTTGTTTCCAAGACAGTATGACAAGATTTATGGTCTTCTAAAATTTCTCAAATTCTAAAGAAAAATTTGTGATAAGCATATATAAAGTGCTATTTGGCACCCAACTCTTAAAATTTAAAATGCTCCCTTTCCTACATCATTTTGGGTATGACAACTAAATCCAGCAGCAAGGACTCTGATTGGGTGCTTATGAAAAGTGTGGAACCACCTCTTAATTGTTATTGTTCTCAGGTCCACCCTGATCTGGGATGGTAGCACCTATTAGGGTTCTAGATATGGACAAATAGCCCTTTAACTGAGGTAAAAACACTATAAAAGTACAAAAATAGATTGTTATAGTAAAAATAGCAGAAATTTAAAAAAAAAATTAATACCAGCAATATTTTTTGAAAAAAACAAATGTTCCCAGCAATGCATTTGAGTCCTGACAAAAATCCTCTTTACAAAAATACATCAATGAAACCTGATCTGAAAAACTGATTTCTTACAAAAAATACACATTCTGTTCATATCTACCTATCCTAAAGATGTTCTCGGCATTAAATAATCCATTAAGGTTGATATGCCATAAAACAAAATAAACCAAACCCTTTCTGACTGCTTTGGTTTCTGTCACTAATAAAATCACAGACACAAGCCCAGATAGATGAGAATATAGTGATAGGACCCAGGCTACATAGAAAGATTAATAATTCTTTACTCCTTACCAATGTTTAAATTCTTCAATTTGTTTTCATTAAGTCTGTTGTTTGATATCAACAGATGGTGATGAGATCTTGATGCCATTCTAGTACCATAGCAAAGAGCTCATTCAAAAATTTATCATGAAAGTATTTATAAAATGACATAGAAAGGCAACCTTACAGTGGTGGGAAAGTGACTGGAGCTGAACCACCAGATCAGGACCAATAATACTGCTGATTTTTCTTTGGATCTTATCAAGGATCTCCAGGTAAATAGCAGGGCCTCCAGACTATATATGGCAGCAATATTCTAAGCTTGACTTCTTGTTCTCTCAGGATTGTATTAAGTGTTGAAAATGTGCCTATTTTTCCTATCTTATATGACACAAAATTAGGCTGACTTTGATAAACTTTTAAAAATTTGTTTGAATTTCAGAGGCAAGGAGTTATGATTCTTTACCTGATATAAAGTCAAACTAATGACCTCAATTTTTTTATTTAGCTTTGTGGTATATTTTTGAATGAGCTTAAAAACTGCACTCTGTGTGGACTTTTAAGCTATGTCCTACTGAGGGCTAATTGTGTCTCGGCCCAAAACTAAAGGGGCATTTGGTCCAGCTTAGAAAACAGCAATGATAATTTTGAAGAAATAACTTTGAATTCCTCAATTCACTCCATGGAACTTCATAAACTCACTTTAACTTTGATTCCTTGTCATTTTGCAGAAAGTAAAATTGATTTCCTCAATTCACAAAGTTTTGGAGAGATTTTAAACTAAATTTAATACAAAAAATTTCAAATTCACAAAATTTTGTGTTACTTTAAATTCAATATAAATTAAAAACTTTTAAAATCACAAATTTTTTTCAGTTACTTTAAAATTTGAATTTTTAGTGGTTCCTTCCTCATCCGGATACAAGTCCCAATGTTGTAGGTTCAAGCACCAGATGAAGGACAGATTTTCAATCATGGGATCATCCTGATTCCAAAAAGGTATAATATGCCTAAGTAGAGTAAGTGTGGCATGAGTTAGAGGTGGGGCTTCAGACACACGGAATATGCTATTTATTTACTTATAAGGTAGACAGCTTGCATATGCTAAGCATCCCCAGTTGGCAAAATACCATATGGGAGCTATTAATAAAGAAAGAAAAATTCTAGCAGAGAGAACAAAGTTTGACAGCAAGGCTTTAGCAGCAACATTAGAAGAAGTCAAGCATAACAGTAAGGCAGCAGTTAAGCAAGCAATAAGAACATTAGTTTTAAGACTCTATGGTCTAATTTCAGAGACAATAACCAAGAATATTAAAGCATTGGTTAGTAAATTTGGTGGCATATAATGTTCAGTATATACAAACTCATTCAAAACATAGCCAGGAATAACTGAGCAGAACAAGAACAATCTAACCCCATTAGTTAAATAAAGGGTTTATTTCAGAAATGGTTAGCCTCTTGCATCTTAGTGGAATTATCACCTTCCACATGGTTTACATCTCAAATAGCCTCTATAAACTACCACTTTTCAATATGCAATTCCCTGCACAAATGCAACAAAATGATCCATTTTTGAAAAGAGTGATCACAAGCAATGAAAAACAGATTATTTACAACTTAATGGAAAAACTTCAATTCTTTGGAAGCCTTTAAAAACTACTTTGACCAATTCTTCCCCAAGAAAGATGCCAAGTTCTGGGAGGATGGATTCATGAAGCTCTTGCAAAGAAGGCAATAGATTGTGGAAAAAATAGCAAGTATGTGGTAGAATAACTCTATGTACAAATATCTAAATGCTTTTCCTTGAAATGATAATGGTAATGTTAGCCAATTCCCAACAAGGAATCATTTGGCCTCTCAGCAGCCAATACTACTTTTGACTAAACTTTATAAAATCTTCATGTTAAAGCACTTTTTCATGAAAATAGGTTTCTTAAGTCCAGTAGCTGTTATCATTCTTTCTAGCATTGATGGGGGGTTTCCTTCCTATCCTTTCATTTAAAGTAGTGTTGAACATCAGTCTTTTGATTACGTCAATATTTTCTCTTTGAGTTGCATATGATAGCCATTTTATCTGTTGCTAGCCCTCAAGTGATGTAGTTTTTGTTATTTGGTATACTTATTTCTTTGTGATTCTATAGCCCAGCTCTGCAGTCTTTGAAGAAGGATCTTCTTCACCAAGATCTGCAGGTTTATCTCACTGAAAGTCATTTCAAACCATTGATCAGAGAAAACAGAAGACATTTAAAACATTTGACCAGTGACAGATCTAGTATGAAACTTAAGCAATCTTTTTAATGAGTGAATTTATTAACAAAATTAATGGGTTTTTTAAGTGTTTATTAAAGTAAAGCCATTTTACTGAAAGAATCATGAGACAATGGGTTGAAGTAGCTAATGTGGCTTTAGAATCTGTTCTAATACCCATTTCATATGACAGCAAAATTCCCCTGCAATTAGTTGAATTTCAGAATTTTCTTGGGGGTTTGCAGTGCCAAACTTCCATCTGTATAAGCTCATTAAGATTACTAGAATCTATTCATTGTCTACATTTTTGCAGTTGAATCCTTGCTTCTATTATTTCAGATATAGAGGCCATCAAAAAATGTGGGCGACAAACTTTTGTTCTAACACAATACAATTTAGTAGTTAAGAATGAAACATGGTCGATATAATTTTTTATTTGGTAATAAATATTATTTTATTGTATGAAAGGGTGGAGAATTTCAATGTCTGACAAAACTTGGACAGAGAGGAAAATGATGAATCAGTTGTGATGCATTGTGATAAAAAGAAATGTTAAAGGAGGCAATATGACAAGATGTTATATTGAAACCTGTAAGATAGAGAAATGAAATTTGTAATAAATGTTACCAACGATTACTTCATGTAGCATTATTATTGACATTCACTTTCTCCTCTTCTTTTTTCTTGTGGCCATCAACTTTAAAAAGATTGTTACTCAGGATGTGATCCATTCTGATTCTGTTTATTATCGCCACTGCTCTCAGTGTCTGTCAATCCACAGATCTTAGATAAGCAGTTATTATTGATTTAATTTCTTGACGTACGTATCTGATTGCCTACCAACTGAAGCTGTGTCATGTCTACATTAGAAATCAACTTAACGAGACAATAAGAATTTCATAAAACATGGTGGGTACATAAATTATATTTGTTTTTGTACATAATTAAAATCTTTCTCCAATCTATCAGCTTTGTTGTGAGCAATGAATAAATAAAGAGAATTTTATTAGATTATTTTTATTCTGGAAACTGTCTGAGTGTCTATTGTATCAAGGACCCTTGGCTAATTCATTAGTTATTTTTAAGGGGTTCATTGTTAGTAGTATTATTACAATGATATTCACCCTGTATAAGCCCAAGAGCCACTCGAGGTAGAGGGATACAGAGTAAGAGGCACCAACAAAAGAAAAAAAAATAATACCAACAAGTCACAAAAGGCTATCAGAATTGGAATGTAAAAGCCTTTAAAAGGAACCAAAATCCTTAATAAAAAAGGGATAAATCTCAAATTCTTTTCACAAGACAGACAAGGAATATGAACCTGAGAATAGGCACATGTATCTACTCCTATTGATTAAAAAAGAAAATGTTATTCAATAGTAAATAAAAGTTAAGAGTTTTAGGTGGAGACAGAAGTATAGAGTTGAAGAAAATTTAAAAGGAACCAGAAATAGAAAGCAAGAGATAAGGCCTCTAACCCTTATTAAAAAGACTCCAACTCACATAAATAAGCAAATCTAGATATCATCACCATCAATAACACTCAGCGTTTCCCTGAAATAAAAAAAAATTTAGGAGATCCAGTTTCCTTATCCCCTATTTAACTTAATCCCCTTATGAACTGTATAATCAAATCCTATTATATATACAACCTGCTAAAGTGGTCTGAAATTTGTTGCTGAAACTCATAATCCCTACATATTGTTGATCCCTTTGCCCATACCATTAATATCTATAAACATTCCTTTATGAACACCATTTGTCTATAAATATAGCAAAATTTAAAAAGCAAATACATCTGAGAAGTTAATGAAAAGTTCTTGACCAATCCTAGAAAAGATTCTAGTAAAAATTCTGATGTTTAGTCACCAAGTCAAACTTTAAGGAAGTGCATTGTATCAAAAATATTTCAGTTAAATGTCTATTTATCTATTTACATTCAATGGATTATTGTCCTCATCTTTAATGCCATATTTATGATATCTGGGCTGTTGGATGCTCCAGCCTTCTTCAGGAGATATTTCAAACCATGCCCCCATTATTTAGTCCCTAGAGTTAGATTGTTCTAATGGCACATAACATTCCTTTTGATATCTCAGTTTCAGTCAATTCCCTTTTAAAACTCAACTTTCCAAGTCTTTGTTCCTTGTGCTGTGGCCAGGTATTAAACTCACAAAGACTTGACCCAAAGAGTTGTGAGTTCAATACCTGGCCACAGTACCTCATCTCAGAAATATAGACAATATATATAAGTATATATTTTCAACAAGTCAAGAAAAGTTTCAGTAACTTATTTGTTTTCCCAATATAAAAGGTTAATGTTGAAATGTTCATCAGGACCAGATATTTGATAAATCTGTCAAATATCTCGACCTGATTATTGATTATTATAGTCCTAGTTGTCTACTCAGCAGAACTTCTAATAGCCAGAAAAAGACATTAAATTCTTATAATTTCCAAATACTTTTAGTTACATATGATATATATATATATATATATATATATATATATATAATGAAATAACATGTCACTGCCAGGAGTGACTACAGTATAGGTAGTAACTATCTATAAGTATCCGTAAGGCAATGGACTACAGGAGTCCAGCTGAGATCTGTTGAGTACGACTCAGACTTATGTGAGAACTACCAACCTTCCAATAGTAGCACTCACTACTGGATTGACTTGTGACAACCTTGTGCATAACTGTTACCTTTATTCTTATTGTACTGGTTTTTTGGGGTTTTTTTTTTTACAATAAACCTTTACTTATTTTATCCACCTTGTTTGTCAAGTATATATTCCTATTAGCACAGAATATAACAATATATATATATATATATACGCACACACACACACACACAGATATATATATAGACTGATTTGTGTTTTATCATTTATTAGGTCCAGTTGTTCCTTTTGCATCATGTGGTATCAGTTTATTTTGGGCAGGAAATACACAAAAGCTTTACTGACCTCACTGAACTCAGGCATTCTTTTAGCTTTACTATATCTATCTATATATATTGTATTATTTTACTGGTTATTGGGTGGGTCAGTAACAGTTATGTTTCAAATTATTTTATGGTGTATTGAGTGGAAATAATTGTGAATCCAAACACACTTTTGGGGTTAGTTTACAGTGTTGTTTGTTAACTTTATTATTGATTGCTTTGTTATTTGTTGTTGATTGTTATTATGACATTTACATGCGTTTATGTGTGCATGCATAGTTTGTTAATATGCTTATTATTTATTAACTTGATAAAAATGATTTAGGTCTCTACATGGATGATAGTCTCATAATAGTAAGAAAATGTAACAAACAATAAAAAGACAAAACCAGAAAAACTATCATAAAAATTTTCAAAAATATGTGACTCAACATATACATAACATCTAATCTAAAAGAAGTAGATTTTCTATATGTAAGATTGAAACTAAGAAAGGATACATAACAATCACTGAGAAAACATAATGACAAACTACTTTCTATGTACATACGTTCCAACCACCTACCATCAATAAGCAAGCAGATCACACAATCAATTAACCATAGGTTATCTGACAATTCACCTAGTGAAACCATGTTCAATTAAGCCAAGAAAGATTAAAACAGATAAAGAAAAAAACAAAAACAGCCATAAATATAATAGATGTTTGGCAACACTAACATACACAGAAGAAAAAAGTCAACAAGACAAGAAACTCATACACAAATACTTTCTCCATCAAGCACTCTCTACAAGATATTCAACAAAACACAGTAAAACTCGGCTATAGTTGCAACAAGAAGATGACACAAATTATAAAACATAACAGAAAAATAACCAACAAACCACCTGCACAAATCAAACCAAAGAACAAATTTTCCTGACATGGCATCTGCTTGCAGAACAATGAAATATACCAAGCCACTGTAAAATCAACAGATAATGAAGAAAAAGTATACATGTAGGACCCTGGAAATAAAGACACTACAGACACAAAGCAACCTTTACAATTAGTAAATAAGTAAAGAGTATGATGTTTTCTAAACATATATGGGAAATTAAAAACAAAAAGCAAATTTGACCAAAAATATCATAGAAAATACAGAAAACAGCATCAGCCTACAACAATAAGTCTAAAAACTGTAAATTCTGTGTGCAGGAAACAATAGCTATAATTACCTTCCCAGACCAAAACAAACTACTGAATAAATGATCAGATTTCATCTCAAAATGAAGACATGAAAACACATTTTTACTATGTCATTAAAAAATCAAAAACTAAAAATATAATCAAATAAAAAAATAAATTAAGTAAATAATAAACAAATTAACTACAAATACACGTAAACATAATAATCACAGTCAACAATAAATAACAAAGTTAACAAATAACAGTATAAAGTAGCCACAAAAATGTTTCTGGATTCACAGTTATTTCCATTCAATATGCTCTTTTATGTATGTATGTCTATATGTTTATGCATTTATGTATATATTTATATAAATGACTGTGTTTATGCATTTTTATGTATATGTGTGTGTACGGGTATATTTATATAAATAGCTGTGTGCGTACATGTCATATAGGAATAAAATGTGTAACTGCCAATGCCAAGATTCAAGCATAGCTCTCTGGACTTAGGAATATGTTTTCCACTGGCTGTAGAAATAGTGGTGTCAGGGTACTGACTGCAGTGATTATTTAGTGACTATTGAAAGCGATTATCCAGGTGAATTATTGTGCAGCAGTTATTTGGGTTTTTATTTAGGATTTACCGGATGTTAAACTGAGCTGTGCTACTAACAAGGTATTCACTAAAATGGTTAATTATCATTGGTTGACTTTTTCTTTTTTATTCTTGTTAAGTATTTATTTGCGCTTGAAATTAAATAGTGTTTTATTTAACGATTAAGTCTTGAGCTATATTTAATTATTAATGGTCACCATGCGTCACAAAAGATGTATATTTATATAAATAGCTGTGTTTACATATTTATATGTATGTGTGTATGTGCATACATGTATATTTATATAAATAACTGTGTTTATGCATTTTTATGTATATATGAGTGTGTGTATGTCCATGTATATTTATATAAATAACTGTTTGTTTAAGCATTTTTATGTATGTGCAGCAGTGTTATTGTGCTGTACCAATAAGTGAGATATTTTTTCAATGACTTTTGCAACACATTATTCACAGTTGATGTCTTCAACATTTTTTTTTATTTTGATATTAGTATTTTTGTTTGTTTTTTCTTTCTAATATTTCCAGAAAAAATAATCACCTTCTTCACAAACAACACTTCAATGTCATTTTCCTTTTTGTTGAGTTGATGTGAGTAAATATTAAGTTACTTTTTTATTTTACTTTGATTCATCCTCCAGGAGAGATGATATTAGTCCTGATAAACAAATATAAAGTTGTGAAAAGAAAGTTTTATAACATTTTATATTTAGAGTGAATGGTGATATACAGGTCAAGTGAACAGACATCGTTTTTTAATGAAAAAGATCTCAATAATTCATCTGAGGCGTTTTCATTCAGTCATAAAGAAGTTACTGGTAAAGAGATTGTCACAGAACTCTTCACTGATAAAATTTTCTTAACTTCTTGATGTCCAGACTCACAGATAGGCGGTATATCTTATACCCGAGAGAGTTGAAGGTCTTTAACTTGCATAGTATATTGCCCCTTGTCATAAGGAGAGACTTATCTTGAGAAAGACTATTAGCAGGAAAAATAGACTTATCAAGAAAAAGAGACTAATCATGAAAGAGAGACTTATAAAAAACAGACTTACCAGGAAGCATTTTGACTCTTGTGCAAAGTCCAACAATCAAAACAAAAATTTAAAATGAACTCAACCTTCAAACCAAAATATCTGCCATTAAGTAACTTATCATGAAAGAGAGACTTACCATGTAAATGAGAGACTTAGAATGAAACATTTTCACTCTTGTGCAAAGTGCATCTATCAAAACAAAAATTTTAAATTAACTCGACCTTCAAACTAAAAACAAAATATCTGTTATTAAACAAATCTTGATATTAAATAACCCTGAAAGAGTTGCAATGATATTAAAAAATGACTCTCATATGTCTGTACCAATTTAGTTTACTTGTTTCTCTGAGTTCTACTGGGAAATGAATCACACAGAGACTCTTTACTCTTGCAATAGGATAAGACAAAGAAAAAGAATCAATTTGGATATGTATATATACTAGCAGTTATAACCCATCTTTGACCGGGTCTTTTATTACTGGGAATTTTTGCCGTTCAGTTGGAGCAGTTTAAGTTTAAAGTCACCCCACCTGAAAATCAATATTAGTAACAACATTTGGGTGCAACTGAGGTACATCCCCAAATGGGGGGTTAACAATTTGAAGGGGGTGACCCTGAAAATGGCGTTTTTTGCTTTCTTAATCTTGTTTTAGCCTCATGTGCAGCAGCAGCAGCTGAGGCGGCGTTTCCCCTCAGCAGTTGAGTCCCCCTTTGATCAGCAGTTTCAGCCTTTGTGTGCAGAAGTGTTCACAGGAAAACTGTGGAAATGTATAAACAACATCTGATCACACACGGACACATTTTGAGAATTATATAGTTTTAGCTCATTTGCTCGTTTCACAGATTGAAACTTGAAATAAAAGAATGTGTATTTTTAGGGGAGTCCATTTCTTTTACCCTATTATATTCCCAAATTTTTTTGGGATGGAGATGATGATGGCTCTTCCTTTTATCAAACACTTTTGAGTAGTATTGTCTCTTACTGGAAAATCTGGAATTTAGGTTGGGAAATGACTTGCTTTACATGACCTCATATCTGTGTACACATAGTCTTGCATATCACCAACTAAATTCTAAGGATTTTGTGACATAGCAATTGTGAGTTTAATCTTTGGGCTGGGTGGTAATGACTTAGACTCAGTGAAAAAAGGGCAAGTAATAACTGATTAAGACTAAAAAAAAGAACACACCAAGGATAATCCTGAGACAAGGGTGATCATGAACAATCTTAAATAAAGAGTTTAAATCAAAATCCTCTGAACATTAACGAGATTGACAAGAACCTAAAATGTTGTGATAATAACAACAAAGATGAGGACAATAATCTGAATGTAAATAATCCTCCCAGAAATTCAAACAGAAGTTAATGTTCTGGATAAAAATCAGCTAGTTTAAAGTAGTTAATTTATTACACCTTTGACAATCCCAATGGTGTAGCCACATTTAGTGGTCTGGTCCTCAGGGTCTTAGTCCTGTGGTTAAATGTCATCCTAACTATGCACTGGTCAATACTGAAGCTGGTTCAGGCTGGTTGTTGGTTGCTGGCTGCTTCAATCCACACCAACTCTGCCCACATTATGTTCTTGATCTCAGAGTAGTGGAACATTGTAGTAATCACAGTGCCGGTTTAATCACAGTGACACTCTCTAAAATTCTCGAGGAGCTGGGTTCAAAATTCTTTAGAATCAGGAAATCTGGTGGCAGCCAATATGGATTGCAAACCAAGTCTCTGAACTCCCAAAGCAATCTGCTTATGTACTTTGGCCCAAAACTGGCATGGGGCCAAAGGGTTCTGGGAATCCAGTGATTTCTCAATTTTTACATTAATCCCAGTAAAGGCTTTTTGTTCCATATTTCTGCTTCCTTAATCAATTTTCCAAATTTTGGAGAATTATCTACCTTCCTTGAGAGTAGTCCCAGGGATTGCTCTTCCTCTGAACTGCTTCACTTCACATCTCACACTGCCACTCCACACAGGCAGCACTAAATTCTGCCTCTTCCTCCTTTCTTCTTCATATTCTAACTCTTTCACCTCTCAGGGCTGGCATAACTGTCTTTATGATAAATCTAATTTTTAAAGTGTGTAGGCAAAATGGCATAGTTTATTCTCACCATTAATTTCAATTTGACTTTAACTCCTTTCTATTTTCCTAGAATTATCATTGTCCAGTGAGGATACAAACCAGATCACTGATGTTTTCATTTATATTTCCAAGTGAGAGATAAAACCATTTCCCTATTTGTTTTACCCACATGCCGGATTTTTGATAGATAAAAAAAAAATCAACTCTTGGTGCATCGTTTCAATTCATAGGGGTGAGACAATCCAGATGGCCCTTTATTTTTCACTTCCACATTACCAGGGAAAATGTCTTCCATTCTCTCTCTCTCTCTGTTTATATTTCATTTTGAGCTTAACCCTTTTTTTCTACTCAGAATTAACATTTAACCACCTCTCTGCCTCAGTCTTACAATTAGGAAATACTGGATAACTGAAGAGAGAAGTCGAGTGTTGTCAAGTCTGTTGTCTTCAATATTCACTGATAAAACATTTATCAAGCAGTTCTTTTTGTGTCCTTACAATGTGTTTCTTTCCATTTTTTGTTTAGTGATGCAACTCATACTAATTAAACTCAGTCAATGTTTGCTTCAAAATAATCTAATAATTAAACAATACAAGCTTATTTTAATGAACTGACCAGATGACAAAACCTCCTAGGATATATTATTAGTGGATTAACTTGTTTTTTTATGACTTATCAACCTTTTTCAGGTTATTTAAAGCCAGAAAATATTTTTAGATTTTAATAAGATAATTATTTACTGATACAAGTCATATTAATTAAACCATAGTCCTGGGGGGAAAAAAGGTGGATTCATACCGTCTTTGCCTGTAAGTAAATCTAACAAAGCCGACTGGAACTGGAACTCATCTCTCCAGTTACCAATACTGAGCAATTATCTATTACACCACCAATGCATCCAAACTAATAGCGCCTGATATTTCCAAGTAGTCATCTATCTTGGTACTGACTAGGCACGTTGTTGGTACTGACTAGGCACGTTGTTGCTTAACTTTGGTGAGAGGAAGTGAATAGACAGAAATAGAGAGAGGAGTAAGATAATGCCACATTTTCTCACCAGATTTATTTAAACCTATACAGTAATACAATCGAAAGAGAAGAAGAATTGTCACTCTCAGTGAAGCTTTCTATCTTGAAAGTCAGTTGGTGGGGGAGCTCAATCTCTCTTTAGATCACAAGTCTATATTATCTATCCCTAAAGATATAGGAAAAAAGGCTGGTTCCTTGTACTTTTCCAGAAAGTAACTGCCTCCTCCAGCCATTCTGTATCTTTACAAGAGTCAGATTAGAACAAAAATGAACTATTGCTGCTATATCTGGCCTAGAGCTGCTGGATCCTCACTTTCCAACCCTGACAGATTTCAAGAAGTGTTGACGTGGCCTTGTGGGTGATGAATTATTTTCCACTCTACAATCCCTTTGCCACAGAAGAAACATTTCTAGCCTCTTGCTACTCTGTCATTATTTTTATGGCAGATGTTCAGATTCCTTAGTTCCACAAGTTCAGACCTTCACATCTAGTATCTGCTATGCTCTGACTCTTCCTCATTCCTTTTGTATTACATTGGTAAGAGAAAATTTCTACTTAGTATCTTCCTCAGGACTTTTACATTGGAAGACATCCTCCCAAATGGCTGCTTCCCTGATCATTACAATCTGCACATTTTTTTAGTGTAGTGTCAACTGTTATCTGTCCTACATTTTTAAAAAAATCAGAATCACCCCAAGCAAGGCAGTAATGCCACTAAAACACAAGGGGTTACAGGGTGCAGAAGAATTAGGAACAGAAACATTAATGATGAGCAGAAAGGGAAGAGAGTAAAGACAGTAGATAGCAATTGGCTTGCATTTAAATTTTTGCAAATTAAAGTTGGTTGGAAAACATGGAGCCAGAAGGGAGTTCCACAAGTGAGAAGTGCAAGAGAAGAAACTGTTAGCATAGAACTTAATGCGACATCTCGCCAACTCAACTGTAAATTGATGAGATCTCTACACCAGTCTAGCACTGCATTTAAATTCATAAACTCTAGATACGATAGTGAAGAGCTCATTCGAACCATTAGCATGAAAGTATTTATAGAAAAGATATAGAGAGTCAGCCTTTTGGTCGTGGAAAAGTGACGAGAGCCGAGCCACCAGATCAGAACCAATAATATTGCAGATTCTTCTTTAGATCTTATCAAGGAGTTTAAAGTAAATAGCAGGGGCACCCCATGCAAGGCAGGAATGCCACTAGAAAACAGGAGTTTACAGTGAAAGTGAAGACTGAGAATAGAGGGAGGATTAAAGAAATGAGAAAAAAGTAACAGGATTCAAAAAGTCAAAGATTAGTGATTGATGTTTCTTTTAAATTTTTGAAGATTGTAATCAGGAAAGTAAGAAATTAGAAGGGAGTTCCACAGGCAGGAAGTGTGAGAAAAGAAACTGTTGAAGTAAAAGTGGTAATTGGATCTAGCTAGTTCAACAGTAAAAGGGTGGGAGCTAGTTGCCAGCCTAGTTGTATGCTTAAATTCATGTAGATGGAGTACCTGTGAAAAAAAACCTCATCAGAGTAATTGCCATGAAAATATTTGAAGAAAAGACGGAAGCCATGTTACATTGTTGATAAATTGACTGCATTTGAAATGCGTTGCTGAGATTGATTACATTACAGATCTTTCCTTGGATTTTGCCAAGTATCTCAAGATGTACAGCAAGAACACCAGACCAGAGATGGCAGCAATATTCAACACTCGGACAAATGGTAAATTTATAAATGTGCAAGGTTGATTCTGATGAGAAAAACTTTGGTGGTGGGAAAGTAAAATTTTGATTCTAGGTGAGGATCAATAACATTACATTCTCAAAATTTTGTTGTGAATCTCAAGGTATATAACAGGAGCATTATACCAGATAAGGCAGCAATATTAACGCACAGATGAATGGTAGATTTATACATGTGCAGTATGGATTCTGATGAGAAAGATGGATTCTCTTTGTTCTGACCTTTGCTTTTCCTGTCTCTGATCATTTTCTTTACCACATACTTCAAGTACATCATGAGTACATTCTTCCAAACTGATTTCCTATGAAGGCCATTCAAAAAGTTCTAAGCCTCACCAGAAGGAAGAGCCATAGCTGAACATTTTTGTTGTGGCAAGACATTGCCACTTCTTGGAAAACTAGAAAAGCTAATTCAGATTTCTGCCTAAATTTTTGTGTGGGTGAGGCCCATACAAACGTGAGTGGTGTGCAATAAATCTAAAAAGAAACAAGATATATATATATATATATATATATATATATATATATATGCAATCTGATAGGTCCTGACCTGGTATTTCAATTCCAGTCACTTTCTCACAGATTGTATGTGGCTTCCTTCTGTCTTTTCTACAAATATTTTCATGGTAACTGCTCTGACAAGCTATTTTCACTGGTTCCTCAACTGCATGAATTTAAGCGTGTTACTAGGTTAGCATCTCGGTCCCACCCTCTCACTGTCAAAACAGTTTACTGTAACCACCTCTTCTACTCCAACAGCTTCTTCTCTCACATTTCTTAACAGTGGATCTTTCTTCCTCTTACTTGCTTTGCTGATGACTATAATCTTCGAATGTAATGTCGATCAACATCTTCTGATGCCTTGATCTTGATCCCTGTCCTTTATCCTTTCCTTAAACACCCCTCTTTATTCTTACTCTCACTCTCTATACCCCCTTGTGTGCTAGTGGCACTCCCACCTTGCTTGGGGTGAAATGCTTATATATATATATATATATATATATATATATATATATATATATATATATATATATATATATAGGGCTGTGAATTGTTTCATCACCTCTTATATTTATCACACATTTTTCTATAGAAATAATTTTTCCAAAATTATTTTCTGCAAAATATTTAATATTTTCAATTCATTTTTTTTTTCTTCTATCATAAGCATTTTTACACTTCATAATGAGCAGACACATTTTTTTTTCTAAATTGTAAATATGTCTGTTCAAAAATCTTTGAACATGAGATGCCTTCAGATTAGGGCTTAGTAGTACCAGTAAAGCTACAGATTAGCTAATTACCAAATATTTGCTCTTATTTATTTAATGACTTGGGAATAATTACAATATATATATTCTATAAATAGAAGGTGACTAGACATCAAGCTTAATGCTGTTTTCAGCAGCTGTTAACTATGTGCATATTTTATTAAATAAAACATTTGACCTGTCCATTATGTAAATTACTTTCCAGTACATAATAAAGCATATTTTCTTTCATATCTAAAGCTTTTTATCTTTTTATTTTCAAAATGTTAAGTATCGGTTTAATTAAATATTAAATTAAATTTTGAAATATCATTCTTATGCAATTTCACTGTTAAACTGGATTTACTAATCAATGAGTTTTTGTGAAATATGATAGCTTGTAATTGTTTCTTTTATTGTTACATTTTCTTATTGTTTTATTTTATTTAGTTTTATTCTAAGGTGTTGCATTTAATCATTCTTTTTTAATTTAAAAATAAAAGAACAACACAAGAGAGATTTATGTTCTGGATATAAAATAGAAAAAAAATGTATTTCCAACTGAAAAATATGTTCCACCATTTTGTTTAAACACTACCCCAATGCTACATTTTACATGCTGGTATTATGGATAAGGGAAAGCTCACTCAACCGTGATCTGTACAGAAGGAGTGTCAATGAAACCATGATCTCTACTTGAGGTTGATCATTTCAACCATGATCTATTCAATTATAGTTAATATTTAATTCAATCAGGAGCTCTATAAAAAAATGGTCACATAAAGTATAATTTGCATAGGAGGTTGGTTAATTCAACCAGGACTTCTGTAAAGGATGGTCTTTTTTAGCCAGAAGCTCTACAGACATATACTAACTTAATCTAAGAGTCATACAGAAGATCTTTATGCATTGTTCTAAGCAATAAATAAAAAGTTTATAAAAATATTGTACATATATATATATATTTTTAAATCATTTCCCCCCAAGCAAGGTGGAAATACTACCAGTTTGCAGGGATTTAATGGGAGTGAAAATAAGAAAAAAAGTATAGGGAGGATCGACAAAAGGACAAAATATGAACAAAATTCAAGAAGCTAGAAGATGCTGATTGACATTGCATTTAGACTTTTGAAAATTGTAGTTTTCACAGAAGCAAGTAAAAGGAAGGGGTTCCACAGATGGGAAGTGTGAGAAAAGAAGCTTTTCGAGTAGAAATGTTGGCAGCATTTAACTATTTTAATAGTAGAAGGGTGGGACCTAGACGCCAATCTAGTAGCACGCTTAAATCTATGTATTCTGGGCACCAGGGAAAAAAGCTCATCAGAGCAGTTACCATGAAAATATTTGTAGAAAAGACAGAGTGAAGTCACATCATATCAGTGAGAATGTGACTGAAATCAAGATGACTGGTTGCAGTTGATAACAAATTCTGTTTGGGAGTTTGTCAAGAACCTCAAGATGAATAACAAGATCACCAGACTCGATATGGCAGCAGTATTCAATCTGAAGATGAATGGTAGATTTGTAAATATGCAAGATGGAGGTTGCAAGTTTTCTGGCACAACACGGTAACCTTTGCTTTCCTTATGCATCGTATATGTTAGTAAATTGGCTTTTTATTAATTATTGACTCGATTCTCTTGATGACTTACAGATTTCAACCCCAAAAGAAATTCTTGATTTAAATCAAAATTAATGCTGCTTTGTTAAAAGGTGTCAGAAACTGTTCATTATACTTGGTTAAGTGTTTTTTATTCTTAATGAAAATAAATCTTGTATCAAGTGGGCCTTTGAGGACAAAACTCTTATCTCCATTTTCCTTAATAAACTCTTGTTATCCTTATTTCAAATAACAAGAAACTAAAGGCAATTTATTTCAATCTCTCTTTGTGTGATTTTTTTTTTTTTTATTTTTCTTTGTTTTTTTTTTTTTTTGTTTTTTTGTTTTTTGTTTTTTTTTGGACTAGTCCAAGTCTGTTTGGATTTTATTGATTTCTATATCTCCATTGGACATTGTCAAGGGAGATAACTGTTGCCTTACACAAACCATCATTGTATTCTTTTATTTATTTTGCCAACACATGATTGCAAATAATCTATATTCAAGAGTTGTTTTTTGTAATTGATTTTTTTTTCTCAGGAATTTCTCCAATGACTGAGTTTCTTTTCCGGAAGTTTTTCTTTTTTTTTTTTTTGTATCTACCCTTTCTTGTTGACAAGTCGAGAATAATGGCAGAAGAAAAAGAAAACTAGAAAAGAATAGAAATTCATTCCATTAGCTTGCAGGTGTCTTATTTCGTATAATGCAGCATTTATTTCCACTCCATTGTGTTTGCAGACAGGAATTAAGAATAAGAAATGGGAAATTACCTATTGAGAAAAGAATTTCATATTTAGGATTTAAATCTTCCAAGGGATTTAGCACAAATAAAACAGAACAAAAATGAATTCTTGGCATGTGATAGTTAAACAGAAATTTCATGAGATATCACATGAGATAAGATTAGCACAATTATGATGAACTAATCTTCCTTCATCTTCTTTCATACACCATGTTATTTCAGCATCTGAAAGGTCATGTTTCTCCACAACTTCCTGTTGCTCTTATTAACTCTCGCTTATAAACATCCCTCTTTGCATTTGTTTTGTTGTTCCTTCATTCAAATTCACTAAGTTACTTACTCTTTCTCCATACTTCCCTTGCCTTCAATATGCCCTTTGAGTGTTAAATTCTCTAAGCCCTTTTTCTAAATTCCCAGAAAATTTAAACTTTCTCTTTCTAATTACAAGTATGAGTTTCCTTGTAAGTCCTGTTTTCCTTCAGACTTTTTGGTTATTTATTTCTGTTCTTGGTTTTCTTAACATCTGTTGGTAGAATGACATTTCTGTTGCTTCAAGTCTCTTCTTCATGTGTGAGGAATTTGTCCAGTATTCACTGCCATATAGGAGGACAACATGCTTCTATAGTGAACTACTGCAGAGAGCAAAGTGGCCCAGTGTTGCATGTAGTTTTTGCAATGCTAGAACAAAATTAAGAATAAAATAACTTATCTCCAGCATGGGCAACGATTCAAACGTGCCACACATGTAAAATTGTCCAAAGAAGAAAGAAATGGTGGCTTTGCAAGTTAGATATTTCAAATATCTAGATCCTAGAGTAAGGTACTCCCTGACAAGATTATCTTTGTGCATATGCAAATTTTGGCTGTCAGTGATGCATAAAAATGGGGAAAATGAGGCAACAAGAAAGACTGTTGATGGCTATGTTGAACTGGCTACGCATGTTATGGACAGTGAGTGAGAAGAAACTGATTGTAGGCATTGGTTGTGAAGAAAACTTTTTTGCTACAACTTCCTTACTTGATCTGTTCCTTATCTCCACTCTTACCTTTTCTCAAGCTTCACAATGTCCTTTTGGTGGTTTGGATCATGCTGTATTAGCTGTTGATATTTCTTTTGAGTTATCTATTACATATGAACTTCCTATTCACAAGACTTCATTCTGGTAACAGCATGCTGACTAGAATTCACTTCACAACTTGAGATGTGTCTTGAACTGATATTCTTAACCTCCTGTTGAGAATTCTGCCAGTGAGATTTCTACTTGTGCTAAAGTTCAGCATTCATTGCCATATAGAAGATTAGACATTACTTAGCAGTTCAACACTATTTTCTTTGTTTTTATATCTTAATCCTTTGCTTAGTTTCTGGAAGGCATCTTTTACTGTCCTATTACATACCTTCTGATCTTGGTGTCATATTTTCTGTCATCTGATATTACCCAGATAGTCACTTTTGAGGCACTGTAATGCCATGCTTCACCAAAATTTGTTAAGCTGGTTTCTTGCTTTTTTCTTTTGCTTTTCTTGTTCTTAGTAGATCCTGCTCATATTAAATTCTCTCTTTTCTCATTACGTGTTCCAGATATTTCTTTCTGATTGTTAGCAGCAGTTTTCTTGCAGATCCTGTTCTCTTTAAAACTTTCTTCTTTGGCACATGCTTTACCCATGTTATTCTTAGCATTCAATAGTAGAACCACATCTCTGTCACTTCAAATCTTTGTCTTATCTTTGAGGATATTATACAACATTCATTGCCACAGAGGAAATTAGATATATTAATGCAAAATTATAGTCTGTTCCTTTTGTCTTGTAATCAATTCCTGCAATCCACTTCCTTAAGTCAAACAATCCACTAATACTGACCATGTAACATAACATATGTCTCCTGTTCACTACAGCAGTCACTGTTCTCTCTGTCACCTCATTATGGCCTTTTTATACCTTTATTGACAGTCAAAATTTACATATGTAAAAAGAGACACTTGAATGAGTCTATCTGACTCCAAGATCTATTTGTTTTAAATGTGTGATGTATGAAGCCACAATCTTTCCTTTTGGGGTAATTCTTTAAGGAGAAAATATGTTGAAAACTTAATAATAACATTATTACCAACTATAAACACATGCCTAACACATTACATTACATCACATCACCATCTTTCTTTGAATCCATTCTTGAAGAATCTATACAAAGAATAAATTCCTAAAGAAGTCAGCCATAAATTAAAACCATGTGACATCCACTTTGCAGGCTGACTGAACAAAGGTGAAGATAGAAGAACTCAGACTAGACACACACATACACAATTACGAATACACATTACCGTCCAATGCCCACTTAGACATACAAGATTCTTCACAAACCTACATATACATAAAATTATCCACTGTTTTAATACAAGTGACATGTATCTGACCAATAAGAACTGACCCAAATGCAAGTAAAAATGTCAGTGACTTCTCTCTTTTTGACTGTTTATTCTCAATCCCTGATAAAAGTGAGATTTGTTAAATTTCATATATGTTATGTTTCCTATTTGTTCTTTATTTTATCATATATGTATGTATAAAATTCTAGTACCCCAGAAATAACACATGATTTAAACAAGTCTTGTCAATTTGTCTGACACTATGTCAGAATGCTAGATCAATCAATCGATCGATCTATCTATCTATCTATCTATCTATCTATCTATCTATCGATTATTGTGTAGCTCTGTTGGGCCCCCACTTCTTTATTAGAGCTCCAGCATTGAGCACTTTTATTTGTGCTTTTTTAGTTGTGTCCTCCTTACAGCCTATTTTTGCAAATATATATTCATTTATTGACTTGCAAATTTTTACATCTTTTAGGCATGGCCTATTTGAAATTTTCTTTTAAGAATCTTTGGTATTATATTTTGACAACAACAGGAGGGAGTTCCACAGACAGGAAGTGCAAGAAAAGAAACTATAAAAGTTGCAGTTACATTTAACTCTTTTAACAGTAAAATGGTGGGACCTAAATGCCAATCAAGTAGCATGCTTAAATTCATGTTGTCATAGAGCACCAGGGAAAAAATCTCATCAGAGCAGTTGCCATGAAAATATTTGTAGAAAAGACAGAAGGAAGCTGCATCACATTCTGTTTGAACATGATAGAAGTTGAGATTCCAAGTCAGGATTGATTACACTGCAGATCCTTATTTGGATTTTGTCAAGAACCTCAAGATGAATAGCAAGAACACTAGACTAGATATGGCAGCAGTATTCAATGCATGGACAGATGGTAGATTTGTAAATTTGAAAGAAGGACTCTGACAAGAAAAACCATCAACCAAGACACAGTGAACCAACTTTCCTTGCTGTAGACACAGCTATTGATTCAATGTAGTTATTCCATTCCACTTCAAGTCAGTTGAAAATGTGAGGCCAAGAAGGTGCAGTGTGTTGCTCTCCAGGAGTTTAACATCGGCCATGATTATGGTAGGCAGGAAAGTTTCTCTATAGTGGTTAGATGAGAGCAGGTTAGTTTTGAAGGCATTAAAATTTACAAGCTATTTTCTGCCCCATTTAACTACTGATTGGAGGTCCTTTTCAAGAGAAGCTTCCAGTGTGTGTGTATATATACACACACATACATCTCTCTCTCTCTCTCTCTCTCTCTATATATATATATATATATATATATATATATATATATATATACACACACACACACACCCTCTCCTTAATATATTTCTGTTGTCAACAATTCTAGTTTCGTTCGGTATGTGAAAGTTGAGCTGGCAATAAAAAAAATCAGTTTGTTAGAAAATGTGTTTTCTCTTTTTCTTATTCCTTCTTCCTATAGATCTTCATATTTTCCAACACAAGGATTGTTTTTCACCTCTTAATCAAAGAGAAAGAACAAACAATGTTTGATGTATGCCTGTCAGCATCCACAGTGGAACTCCTTTTGGCCAAAGACATTGATATTGTCCCTAAAAGACAAAAGTAATCAAAGCCAACATGAAGGAATTTTCTGAAAATATGAAAACAAATTATACAGGGTATCCATAAAGTCTCTTTACAATTTGAAAATTGTTTGTAAATGCAAATGAACAGGCAAATATGTGGAAATTGTTACAAAATGAGGAGCAGATATTGAAGTATTTTTGAACTTAATTAAATACAGCTCTATATGGACACTATTAGTTGCACATAGCACATCATGACAGTATTTGATTTCTTGCCATGTTTGCTGTAGCATAGCCTCATCAATGGTGGCAATGGCATCAGTGATCTTTTTCTTTAGATCAGTAATGTCCCATATCTTTGTTCGATACACAATATCTTTAACATAATCCCATAGAAAGAAGCCCAGTGAAGCAATATCTGGGGAACAGGAGTATTAGGCCATCCCTTCCAATCCATCAGTTAGAGGTTCATTTAACAGTACCTTTTTCATCAACAGGATACGCAAATGCAATGTGATATAAAAACTTTGATAACAGATTACATAGTACAAATCTAATTAAGATAATCTCATCAATTGCCTTTGTAATATATTTTTTTTAAATTGTAAAGAAACTTTATATACATCTTATATAGCAGCATTCTTCAAAGCAGTGTGCTTAATATACATACAAAAAAATAGCTATCAACATCTTGAAAATAACTGAATTCAGCATTAAATCACCTAGAAAAGAGTGATATCCAATAAAACAAAACAATTCCATCATATTTTCTGACAGATTTATAAACTCAATCAAAGTTTTCTTTAAAAGGATCTAATAATTAAACAATATGAGCTTGATTCATTGAACTGACCAGAGGACAAGACTTCCTAGGATGTATTATTAGTGGATTAATTTGTTTTTTATGGCTTATCAACTTTTTGCATCATCTTCTGATGCCTTGATCTCCATTCTTCTTTTTATCCTTTCTTCAATCCCCCCCCCATACCCAATTTTTTCTCTGATTTTCACTCTCTGTCTCCCGCTTACATACTAGTGGCACTTCTACCTTGCTTGGGGTGAAATGATTAAAAACAAAACAATTTAAAGCCAGGAAATATTTTTAGATTGTGATCATTTTTTGAAGATATTGATTACTGATATAAATCCTGTTAATTAACCCAAGGTGAGGGGGAGAAGAGATGTATCCATACCTTTCCCAAGGGTACTTACATGTAAGTGATTTTTTTTTCACCCAGTACAAAGCCCAAGAACAAATACTGCTAGAGCATTACACAGATTTTTTTTTTTTACACAATGATGTTCTGGACAAGGCCCAGGTGCCACTCCAGGTAGAATGTTAGAGACTTAGAGGTACTCTTTATAGGAATATGTGGGGAAGTTAACGATTAACCCTAGACATGGACAGGTTAAGATTATAATGATCAAGGAAGCATCCTCCTTGGAATCGGTTCCACAAAGCAGCAGTGTGTGGGGAGAAGCTGTACAAGTGAAACTTATACCCTCACCAATGGAATACAAAGGGAATGAGGGTGATTTGCTACCAATGTGTGCATGACATGGTGGTTCTTAAATGTGAAAGAATAGGTGAAAGGAGGGTAGTTCATTTGAACATACACCATGGAAATAGTGATAGAATAGCAATGTTTCATCTATGGGAAAGGTCTATTGGGTGGAAAATAATTCATCACTCACAAGGACACAATGACACTTTCAGATTCTATTGAGACTGGAAAGTGAAGACTGGGTAGCTCCCTATATGACAGCAGGGCTCCATTTTCCACCTGATCTGGCTCTTATAAAATAGAGAATAGCAGGAAGAGTCAAGTATTTAGTGAATGGTATAGGGAACTGACCATTTTTCTAGTATAATGATGGACTTTATATATGAATTCCACTTGTCTGTGTTGAGCTTAAGTCCCAATAAGTGCTCACATCACAGGCCTCTCTGAGGGAACTGTTGGAATTTTTGGGTACCCCGGTGTACTAGTGAGCCAGCCTGAATGAGCTGACTCATTTTATAGTTCAGCAATAGAAGGGTTAACCAATCAGAAGGCTCAAAATATTCAATGCAACGTATATAAAGGCAGCCATATTTTTCCTGAATATTCACTGCCAGCCTTTGATATTAAAGACTGAAGAATTACGGAACAGCTGCTGGTGGTATTGGCAATATAGTCAGATTCAGTAGAGTGTCTGACTCGTGAGTGTCAATCTTTAACGTTGTTTCATTGAACAGATTACGTACTGTGCTGTATTCTATATTCATAGACTATGTTGAACATGGTCAACAGGAACATCTGTTCATCACAATAGGCAAAATTTCATGGTCTGCTCAGTGATGATGGTACATCTCTAATTTGTTTTTCGAGGCACTGAATGTGAGATGTCGATTTTTACACCACTGAACTGTTAGAGCTAAGTCAGAAGAGAGATCAGCTGCCAGTCTTGAGTCATCTAGTGTTTTGAAGATATATTTATATACCGTTGTCTCATCAGCATAGATCTTGGCAAAAGATTGGAATATATTCTTGGGTAAATCATTTATGCAAAGTAGAGAGTTGAAGCGAGCTTTGGATGATGTTTACATCAGTCACTTGGCCCATGAGGGGGTTAAAAACTACCTTCAGGTATCTTCTCATTAAAAAGGACTTGATAATTGAAAAAACTCTTCCAGTGATTATATAGCATGAGAGCTTCTTCGGTAAACCTTTATGCCATCCCTTGTCAAAGATCTTTGAAATATCTAATGCGATCATTCTTGAGATGTATTTGTTGTCTAGTGTATCACTGATTCTGTGAGTAATAGCAGTAAGGAACCAGACTGGAATTGAAACTCAGGTCTCTAATTACCAATTCTGAGTCATTATCCATTTAACCATCTGCTCATTCAAGCTTACAGCACCTGGAATTCCCAAGTGATCACCCATCTAGGTACTGATCAAATTCAACATTGCTTAATTTTAGTGAATCTATGCAAACTAATGTTTCAATGTAATATGGCCATAAGCTTTAAGATATAGAGATGACACTGCACGAATAAAAAACTCATTGTGACATTATAATTTGAGTTTGTATTTTTTATCAGATGTTTTTATATTCAAAACATAATGTTAAATATAGTCACAATCAAAATAAGATGCTAAAGAAAGCAAACTCTTACCCCTATTGAAAACAAGCTTTTGGGACACAACTTCACTCCAGACCTCAGTTAGAATTCGTATATACAATCCTTCCCTAAAGATGCTGGAAAAATAGTTGGTTCTTTATACCACTCCAGAAAGTACCTGATTCCAATTGTCAGAACAGACTCCCGAGAAATTGCCTCCTCAAACATTTAATCTTAACCTTTTCAAGGCTCAGATCATTCATTACCTATTATACTTATCCTCAGATTCCCCCCCTCTTGTGTCCATACAATAACTTCATTTCATATATTTTAGTATATTATCATTTAGTATATTTTTATTTATTTTATATATTTTTAATGATTCTTGGGCTTTGTATTGAATAAACATTTAGTAAAAAAAAAAAAAACTCTACTCCCTGAAGATGGCCAAAATGATTGAAACTACTTAGAGAAATACTATTTGGAAACATGTCTATAATCTTGAGCCATCAGTAAAATCAAGAAAAATTTAAAAAAAAAAACCTTCTCAAAAGAAAATATTTCTGTGATTTTCAATTCAAAATGCGAAATAAAGAATTTGCTGTCAAAAATACGCTTTAGTCTTTTCAGTAAATGATGATCAGTAAGAGTTTGAAAGTAGAAAAAAAAAAATGAAGATTTTTATTCTTCTTCCTTGGATTATTTACCTTTTGTACACTTAAATTCATAATGTCTAGCAAAGATGAAATGTCATCAGAAGACTTTTTTCTTCTGTATTGTGTAGCATCCTTTAAATTAAAAATACAAAAATAATGGTGATATCCAGTAATGCTGGAATTGACGGTGTATTGCTGATGCTAACCTCCAGGAGTGTGACTCATTGCATCTTCTCAGACTAATGTTCTCTGCTAACATGAAGTGGAAAGATTATATTGAATCAATTGCTAGGTCTACCAGCTAGGAAAATTTTTCACTGTATTGTGCTAGACAATTTTTCTCTCTCTGAATCTATCTTGCATATTTATAAGTCTACCATTCATCCTTGCTTTGAATATTGCTGCCACATCTGGTCTGGTGTTCCTGCTATATATTTAGAGATTCTTGAGAAAATACAAAGAAGTATCTGCAATCTTATTCGTCCTGACCTGGCATCTTGGCTTCAGTCACTTTCCTACTGTCATAATATAGCTTCTGCCTTTTCTATAAATACTTTCATAGTAATTGTTCTAATGAAGTTTCATCTGCGGTCCATAGACTTTGTGAATTTAAGCACAGTACTAGATTGGTGGCCAAAGTCTCCTCATTTTACAGTTGAAATTACTGGATGTAACCATAAGTTTTATGCTAATAATTTCTTCTGTCAAACTTTATGCTTGTGGAACTCAATTCTGGCTTCTTGTTTTCCAATCAGCTTTGATCTTCAAAAACTTAAATGCAATGCCAATCATTATCTGCTGTGTTCAAAATTGTTGTTCTTTTATTGTTCTCTAACCTTAATAGTGATTTTTTCTTGTATTCACTCACATTCAGTAACCCCATCCTGCATCTTAGTGGCTTTATTGCCTTGTTTGGGATGAAATGATGGAGAAAAAAAAGAAAGAAATATGCTGTATAAGAACAATGAAAGTTCATCAGTATAATCATTCTGACGTTCTCTGGAATGATAGAATAAAGAACAAATAGGAAACATTTATCAGTCTGACATGTTTCACTTTTATTAACATTTCATCTGAGAAGGAGTAAAAAAAAAAGAAGAAATTCTGGAATTTTTATTTTGGTTTTGTTTGATTTTCATTGTTTAAGCAGGCTTAACATACATTTGACTTGCTAAGTTGTGTTAGTATAATTTATGGCATTCTAAAGTCAATGAGAGATGACACATCCTTCAGAAGCTCCAAAAAATAACAGATTCCAAGTCAAACTGAAAAAAATGTAAATATTGCTTTATATTTATTTATGTATGTATGTGTATCATAATCCTAGTTTGTCTGTGTGGGATTCAGATGAGAATTTGTATTCGTGTATGTGTGTGTCTAGCAGGCAGTATATATTTTGGGTTGTTGTCCACATTTTGATTTGGTGACTTTTTTTTTCATATTAACGCCGATTGTGATAGATAAACATACGTTAGATTCTTTAACCCTGCATTAGTCACCTTGGATTTCCAAAAATGGATTGTCCCCTGGGGTGACTACACACCCCAATACAAAAATGCTTAGAGTGTTACAATTATGTAGAATATTGGCATACTGCAGAAAAATATAACAAGCAATCTCCATGACAATATTACAGAGTATCAAAAGCTAAACTGAAAATATTCATTGAAATGAAAATTCTAATAAATTTGTTGCATAAACAAATGTTATAAATTGCAAGTGAAACATACAAATACACTAATAAAGAAAAGTTTTATTCATCATAAATATCCACAATATATTTCCATGAACAGAAAGATATTACATTAGCTAAACTCATAATTACAGGACTGAAAGAGTAATAATATATATATATATATATATATATATATATATATATATATATATATATATATATTGGTCAAATTTTAATTCTGGCTTGAAACAACTGCATGTCTAGCCACATTGAATAGCTGTGATACAGCGAAAAAGTCTGTCTGTAGATGATATATATAAAAATTATGAAAACCTATCTTCATTAGTCACCCCAGAGAAGCAAAAGTAATGTGTGCTTCTCATGGAAACTGAGCTACAACTGCACCATACTGCATGCTACACACATTCACTGAGTCAAGAGAGTAGTGGGAGGAAGCAAAAGAAATAAGTTGCCAACTAGAAATTACTAGTACTTTATTTTGGGGTAGCAAAACACAACATATGTGTCTAATGTAGGGTTAAGAATGGATTTAATAAAGGTTGTTTATATAGTGTTTCTTATGTGTGTTTATAATAACCCCAAAAAATGCCATTATCTTTTTCTAACAGTAATCTAGATTTTACTGACTCAGAAGTATTTTCAAAGTTGAACCAGTTTACATGAAATTTGTTTGACTTCATAGCTTCATATCATATACAAGCTTAAAATTCAGATTTCTAGACGGATGAAGTCACATAATTATTGCTCACAATAATTTTCTTTCAGCAAGGGGGATATGTGGCTGGGGTAATGAATAGTGACTCAGAATGAGAATTCCATGAGCCAAGTTTATTGCCTTCACTTACATGCAAATACCCATGGAAAAGGTATGAATCCATCTCCTCCCCTTAGCTATAAGTTAAATATTAGGACTTGTATCTGGAGAAATTGTTATTTTCAAAAAATTGTTAATGCAAGATTCACTCACAAAAAAAAAAAATTATTCTTACAATCCAAAATATTTTCAGGTTTAAATAACCCACAAAGTGTTGATAAGCCATAAAAAGTAAATCAATCAGTTTCTTGTAAGGATTATGAAAAACGGTCTTAGCTTCCACAGTGTGTAATGAAATCCATTGAAATTAGTGTAAGGTTTTGAACTTCTTATTTAAAATTTGGGTTTGCCTTTTCAGTCCCCTTTTTTCTTTTTTTTTCTTTTTTTTTCTGCTATAATCATCTTGGTAAGCAATGTATGTTTTACTAAAACTTCCAAGGGAATTATTATAAAAATAATAAAGCCTGTTTTACAAGACACATTGCATAAAATCTTAATTTTGCCAGTTTAGGTAATCAGACACACAGTATCATTATGTGTTTGACACAACCTGAAACCTGGAAATCTCATATTTTTGGACAGATGGAGATCCATACTCTTCTTTATAGAACTTCCATGCCAAGCCATTGAAACTTGATATGCTTTTAGGCACTACTTTCTGGTCAAAATTTTATTTTATGGATGAAGTGTCAAGTTCTATTTTGGTTTGATAGAATTTATTGTTTTCTTAGTTGGTAGATGTTTAACAAAAGTGTGCTTCCAAGTTTCCTATTCTGTAATCAGAAATCCAATCTTTTCCTCCTGGAAAAATTTTCTTGTGAATTTGTATGGATCCTTATGAAAAGCAATTGGACTTTACTTCTGCTGCCATTTCTACAGTATGATGTCCACAATATAAAGAGATTTTATGTAATTGCTTTAGTTTTGTTTCGGTTAGGATTTTTAACAGATGTTGTCATAAAGTGTATTTTTTTAAGAGTCTTTCTTCAACTCTTTGTCATACATTTTTTCTGGATTTCTATTGGCTTTTAAGGTGTTCCCTTCTTTGTTAGAGTCAAATTATTCTTGATGGAAAACAATCTCTCACTGATAGATTTTATCCAGCTATGCCACAGGATAAAATGTCAGCATATCAGGTATCCATGATTTAGCATGGAAGTCTTATAAAAAAAATACCCAACATTTTTATGACTTCTCAAGAAATAAGAATTGCATAAGAACGGTGCCTAACAGATCTAATCAATGTATGATTTAAAAACCTGAGATCAATTTTAATCACTTTCAATGCTCGACATAGAAGGTAAGATTTTTTTTCAACTTAGGAGATAGATTTTTGTGTTCATATGTGAAGAAAGACCAAATTTGTAAATCAAGTTATTTGAATACATCTGTCCAAATATTTGAGACACCTAGGTTTCAGATTGTTTCAGATAAAAAGTGATGATGTGTCTAATTATCAAAACTGGTAAATTGAAGAAATAAACTGAGATTTACATGATTTGCTTGAGAATCTTACATTGGACAACATTTGTCCTCACTTGGCCACCTCTGTGAATTGTGTTTTCTTTGAAACTTTGGTGCATATATATCTATATCAGTGACAATGATGAAAAAGGGTTTTGAGTGGAGAGAAATTTGTTATTCACAAATAAAACATGCTACAAAGAAATTAAATATTATTGGAATTAAGGCAATATTCAGCTGTGAGATCCCTGATAGGGTAGGTTTATTGTAAACATGAATGTTACATCATAAGAGAACAAACAAAACAACAAGAAAAGCTGGAAAAGAAAAGAAGTCAAAATTGTTAATATAAAATTCTTTGTATTGATGATACAGAAAATGTGAGCAGAATCTCTTGTAGGCTTAAACATGAAAGAAACATTGAGGAATGTCTGAGAAAAAATAAACTGGTGTAAAAAGTTGCTCTACTTGGTACCGAATTGGCATTTCACTACATCTGTGTGTGTGTGTGTGTGTGTGTGAAAGAGAGTAAAGCTACATGAGGAATCCAACAAATGGTAAATACGTAAGACAATTTCAAAAACCTCTGTTTTGACATATTTCACTGATGAATTTGATTCATCATAAAAAGAATTTTATTTCACCAAATCAGCTCATTCCGTTCACTTGCATGTTGCAGGAACCTTTATGATTATTTGTTTTACAAATATGCAGTCTAGATGATCTCATTCAGTTTCTCTTCAATTTGTTTATTTATTAAATATCCTATTTGTAATAACAGAAGATGTGCCAAAAAAGGTGAAATACTCTTAAGAACCTGGACACAAATTTAGTGTGAATGATAGAATAATCAAAGAACTTTGCCTTAATAAATTATTTTTCCCTTTAATTAAAGTAATAATTAATTTTTAAATCAAAATTATAGTCAGACTGATTACAATGAGCAAGCTAATGCATTGAGTGTGTTCTTTTGTAAAACTGAAAGTAATCAGATAGACTGAATGTCCAGTAATGTCTGAAAAGTTAAAAAAATAAATTTAAAAATTAAAATTCCAGTGTTCCAACATTTTCAACCAGCATTTCCTGTCAGTTTCCTCTCCTTTTTTTTTTTTTTTTTTTTTTTATATATCTCCCCTTCTCATATATACAGTGTTGTTCAATAAAAGTGACTCACCTGATTTTTTTACTAAACATATTTTTTGTCTATTGTTTTTGGGGTTAAAATAATTTTGAATCTTACTAATATAAAGATCCCTTTCTGACCACCTAGGAAAAAAAGTTTATTCCCCCTAAGGTATTCTATTGATAATTATAAATTTGGATATAAATAAGATTCAGGAAAAAACTCTGTGCAAAAAAAGTGACACAGATATCACATTCTAATGATTAAACTGGTAAATTTAAAGAGCTTTTGACAAAATATTGAAAACTATTTTACTATTCACTTAGAACAATATTCTAGAGAATTCTAGAACAGCTTAAATTAAATCTAGAGTATTTCAGAATATTCCAGAAAGCCTCATATAGTATAACAACAGCTTGAAATAGTCATTCAAGTCACTAACTAGATGAAAGGATACAAACACGTATCAGAACCACTTAAGGCATCTATTATTGCCCTCTCAAAAGGAGGCAAGTCTATGAGAGAAATTGCTATAACCTCACAACCAACTGTCTCTTGAGTGCTTAGGGTACATAATGATGCTACTCCTGCTCCAAGGAAGGAAACAAGTAGACAAAAGAAAAACATTGATGATAGAACTGGCAGGGTAATCAAGAGAGAAGTTGCGAAGAATAGGACTATAACTAACCAAGAAATTGCAGCCAGTCTAAGCGAAGAGCAAGGTGTTAGTCTTGCCTCTTCAAAAGTCCATCAGAACAAGGCTACAAATCTTGTACATGAAGGTTTAAGCCACTAATAAGCAAAGCCAACAAAGCCAAGAGACTTGAATGGGTTCACTATTACAAAAATTTCACCGTAGAAGACTGGAAGAATGTTCTCTTCTCTGATGAAATGAAAGTTGAGCTAAATTCAAAGGATAAGGTGAGTCACTTTTATGAAACAGCACTGTATGTAATTCCAACAAGAAAAAACATTACTTCAGTCTGTTGAAGACCTTGCAGAGGATAAAATGATTTTTTTCAGTTTGTCATTCATTTGCCTAATATATATATATATATATATATAATAAAAAGTTAATGGGCAGATTTGAATTAGACCAAGAAACATTAGTATTAAAAACTGCTCAATACATGTTTAAAAAGATAAAAATTTAACATGTTGAGATTTTAAGTATAAAAAAATTAGGAAATCAGACGATTCTGCTTCCTTGGTTTCAAACTTTCAGTATCTTCAGGTGATTTACGTCAATTGATTTGCTGACGCTTTGTTTTGTTTTGTTTTTTGTTTTTTTTAAATCCATGAACACTTTATTAATTAAAAATAAGAAAGTAAATGCACAACATGAAGTGTAATAGAATGGGGGGGGGGTAGATGGCAAAAAGCAAGGGGGTATTGGAAATGTATAAATGGCAGGGGTAAATTAAATGTATATACTTTCTTTTCATACAAACTCAAAAGTGAACAGTCTTTTCCATTCTTAAGCACACTCTTCAGGCCATGTGTGTTGTATTTTAGTTCAACTATTTTGATTTGGTGGTCAATGCTACATTATGGTTAGCAAGGTTTATTGTATTATTCTAACAATTATTGGGGAGGTTGTATTATATTTCAAATTATTCGAGAAGCTATTGAGTAGAAATATTAGGTTGGTGCAAAAATAATGACGTAATAATGTCGTTTTTGACGTATTTTTTTAACGTCAAAAAGCGACATTATTACGTCATTTATTTTGGCACCAACCAGATAATTGTGAACCTGAATGTAGTTATTTCTACCTATTTTACATTTTGTTACTTTTTAATTTTTTACTTTGGTTTTGTTTATTTTACAGCATATCAACCTCAATGGGTTATTTAATGCCAGCAAAATTTTTATTTCTGGTAATATTTTGTTTTGTCAAAAATCTATTTCTGGTAATAATTTTTTCCTTCATAAATGTATTGCTGGTAATATTTTTTGTCAAAAATGTATTACAAGTAATATTTATTTTTTAAAGACATAGTTGGTAATATTTTTTTTTTTTTCAATAAAGTATTGCTGGTAATAATTTTTTAAAGTATTTCTGGTATTAAAACCTATTTTTACACTTTCATGGTCTTTTGACCAGCATTAACTATTTGCCCATAACAGGGACCCTAGCAGGTGCTACCACCCTGCGTCAGGGTGGACCTGGGAACACCAGCAATTAAGAGGTGGTTCCACACTCCTCAAAACTCTTGTTCAGAGGCCTATTCTGCTGGACATAGTTTAGTGTCATACCCAGGATGGTTTTAATCTTTTACACATCATTTATTATTGATTACTTATTTGTTGTTGATTATTATTATTATTATTCTATTTACTTGTGTTTCTGTGTTCATTCTTAGTTTGTTAAATTTTTTATTATTTACTTAATATGTTTATTTATTGAGATTTTTGTTTAATTTTTGGTGGGTGTTGGTTATCTTATTCATTTAGTTTAAAGTATTAACTTTGTCTAAAATATATTATCTACATTGTATATTGTTATATTCTGTGTTAATAGGATTATATACTTGACAAACATTTTTGGATAAAATAAGTAAAGGTATATTGTAAGAACTAGTACAATATGAATAAATGTAACAGTTATGCACAAAGGTCATTGCAAGTGAATCCAGTATTGGAAGATCAGTAGTTCTCACATAAGTCTGGGTCTTACTCAACAGGTCCCAGCTAGTCTCTGTAGTCTGTTGACTTACAGATACTTATAGGTTGTTAATACCTATAGTGTGGTCACTTATGGGGCTGACAGGTTATTCCATTACATCATATTTATTGCATATATTTGCATTTCTCCTCCATATCCACATCATCATCACTTCCTATTTCTTCTTCTTACTTTCATATCATACATCTCAATCAGTTAACCCATTCCTTGGGTGGTTCTTCATCCTTGTATTAGAGGATATTGGCTTCATCAGGTATAATTAGACTTGTACTACTAGTGAAACGCCTCCTTAGAGCTCCCCTGGATTCACAATGGCAAGACATGCACTTATTATAAAGTCCTTATTTACAAGCACAGATGTGATGAGATGGGCACTGACCATCTAAGCATTCCATACCAGATTCCAAATAAGTCTACCAATATTAGACAATGGTTTTACTTTCCCTCACAAAGTCAATGTAGTTATGATGAAGGTGGTTATGCTGATGACATACTTGACATAAGAATGATTTTGAACAGAAAATCAACATCTTTTATCAAGTGTTCCAAGAAATTGGACTCAAGTTAAACCTTTTCAAAATAGAATGACGTGGAATTGAAATGAAAGTGGTTGTAGCACCTACCCTGAATCTGTCAAAAATTCAGCATGTGCAATCAGTAAATACTAAAGATATCAGGTACTTTGGCATAGGGATTATTTATAACAAATTGAGTATTGGAGAAAAGGTAATTGAACATAGAATAAAATATGCTGGTTTGGTTTTACATTGCAAATTAGTACAAAACCAAAATATCAACCTGAAAACTCAAGTCATATTCTTAAATAGTCTCATCAGATTGAAATTTTCATATGGATGCCATGCATGGTGCTAAATCCATTCAGAAATATCTAAACTCTCAGCTGTATATAACTACTTCCTACAATCAATGGTGAAAGTAACTTTCAGCAAGGGAAACCTGAGGGCTCTGGCAAAGATCATCCCACTTTGAACTTTGTGGACTGGTGCTACAATATCCTGAACAAAGAACTATATCAATTTACGGAAATTGTAAATTACCAAAAGCAGCCACAACTTAAATGAATAACACGTGTAACCAGTATAGAAAATATTGATATTGGCAAGATGTTGACATTCCACACAACTACAAATAAAAGGTTAGGAAGAAAATTTTCATCAGTACTGGAAAGAGCGATAACAGGTACTGGATTTGAGAAGCCTGTTTTCCTAAAAAAATGTATTTTAAGAGAGAGATTTTATAAATTTTATAAATTTCAACCAAAACAGAAAATAATTACATAATCAAGATGTTGACATTCCACACAACTATAAATAAAAGGTTAGGAAGGAATCTAACATCAATTCTTAAAAGAATGATAACAGCAATTGGATAATAGTGTTTAGATTTGAGAGACCAGTTTTCTGGAAAATCTATTTTAAGAGAAAGAATTTATAAATTTCAACCTAAAGAAGTACTGGCTGCTTGGTTAATGAATGCCAAATGTTTCCTTGTAGGAAAATGGCTAATATTGCCATTATCAATCATCTAGCATTATGGATGCAGCTCTTTCTCTTCATATTATTAAAGGCACTCCACTGCATTCCTGAGTAAGCTAAGAATTTTAGAAGTAATTTAAAATAGTTTTTCTTAAAAATAATTCACTATCTTGAGACAATGCCAGTCCAGGAACTCTCCACTCATTTAACAGGAATGGTAAAATAACCAACTTAGAGTATTTGATTCTTTCCATGTTCCATTTGCAAACTCCTAATCACTTTTCCATGTCTTAAGAATGTCTGCAAAGTTCTTCAGGGTAGTTTTGTTTAGTGGATGTATATGAGAGGCAATGTAATTATGTATATATAAGCATCCAAATGTAGTAGCTGTCTGCTTAGTAATGTGGGCAAAGGAAGGTGTCTGGGTTTTCAGTTGTATCAACAGGCTGCTAAAAGAATAGAGGAGGAAAGGCTGTTTGTTTTCAATGTAGCAGGATGGTTTAGTCATCTCAAGTCACCAAACGGTTGTGAAAATGTTGCATTTCAGCTCTGGTTATGTTATGATGAGCGCATAACTGAAAAATGAACAAAATTTATTTATTGATTCTGGTTTTGGTTGATATTTCCATCTGGTTATATACACATCTATAGATCCACTTCAAAAGTGCTGCTTTAATTCTAATTGGCTCACAGCTTTATATCTTGGTTATGAAAGCTGTCTGGTTGGTCAAACTTTGGCTTTGTGGCCTGACGATTTTGAATATACATGTATTTTTACAAATAGTGAAATTTTAGTCAACTTGTTATTAGATTTTTTATCTTTATTTCCTATAGACATGTTGTATAAGCTTTTAATTGGTTGGTGGAAATATGGCTTTGTTCCCTGGTGATTTTGATTATACATCTATTTTTTGAGATGGTGAAATTTTGGTCTCCTTGTTATTATTTTTATTATTTATTTCTCTATCACTACACCTTTTCTGGTATCACCATCAGTTGCATCTTTGTGCATTACTTAATCTCATTCACAATGTTTCAATGATAATTTTCACTTTGAAATTGCAGAGAACCAAACATAGACTATACTGTGATGAAATGTTCCCTGCAACAAAAAAATAACATTCAACAGACATGAAGAAACAAGTTGCTGTGACAGTGGTTACTGCTAGATGAACTGGTTGCATTACTGGTAGCAGAGCAAATGGTTATTGTACACTGATGGCATTTATTAATGCTTTTCCAGCCAGTGATTTATTGCATAATTCCTGTAGATGTCATTGGTCAGTACATGGAGAATGATTGCATCATTATGACCAGTGTCAGTGACACATTTTTGGAGATTGTGAATCATTTCCTGTCAATGCTAGTGTTAGGTTCAGTGTTTAGTTTATGATGACTACTTGTATTATTCATACCATTGCCAGTGGTCAGTTAATGGTTACACCTGCATTATTCTTCTCAATTCAAGTGGTCAGTGTATGGTGACTATGTTTATTATTCATTGCCAGTGATCAGTTCAGGGTGCAGCTAATCTCACTATTGCCATTATCATAGGACACCAACCTTGGAGCACATAGTAAAAATCTAATTCATTATATTCTTGAATATCTCATCTGTAATGCTAGCTTGCTAAATATTAATCCATGGAAAGCTTTCTATAAATTTAGTTTTGTATTGGACAGCAAATATTGTGACCAAGTGAGGATTAAACTCATTACAATAGTAATTGTTCATTATGTGAGATTCATAGATCTAACAGAATTTGGCACAATCCCTCAGCTGTGAGGACAACTTATAAGAATCAAACTAATGAAAGAATTGGTCTTTCAGATATACTTAACTATACGTCTATGCTATGTACTGTCTGCTGGAGTTGACAGATCGCTAACAAAGAATTTATAATTAGTATGTGAAATGATTTTTTTTTTTAATTGGTTCCTCTTTTTCTATTTCTTCATTTCTGGGGTCACCAATTTATTGCAGAGATGTTTCGCTGACTATTTTACCATGCTTGCAGTAGATCCCCACACTCAGCTTCCCGACTTCCTTATCCTATTCTTTAACAGTATACATAATTCCCATGATGAACTTGGACTCTTTCTCACAATTTCAAATATATCAAAACATTGGTTTACCTGGCCTCTGCTAGTTGCTGGCTGAGTTGGCGACATGCCAGTATAGGCCCACCTCAATCTGTAGTTTGTTTCCTACACTGCACCTCAAGGTAGTCACTATGACTACTTACTTTCATGTTATCAGTATACACATTACACTCCTACAAAGACATGCCCATATGAGCACCTAAAAGTTGGTGCACCATGCAAATATTTGTGTGATTGTCAAGAGATATGAATGAAATTGCTAACAATATTGGATATATAGGGTCTGGGCAAAAAGTATCAGGACTATTACTATGGTAATGGAGCTAAAGCACTTTGATGCACAGATTGACCTTAAAAACTCTTGTGCATGCACAGTAAGTTATAATGTTCTCACTTGTATTGCTTATAGGAATGCTTGGAAGGAAAGTGTGTAAAGTGTGGTCATCTCAGCACACCACAAAAAAACCTTTTGTCATAACAGGAATTGTGGTTCAATGTTATAACCCTGAAAACAAGGCTCCATCTTCACAGTGGAAGACTCCAGTTTCTCTGAGACCAAAGAAGGCACAAATGATCAGATCTTTTATATAACATAAACATTTTATTACCTCAGCAAAACTAGGAAGGATATGAAAACAGGTAAGCAACAGTATCTTCATGGTATCTCCTTTCAAATGCTTCACCATAATGACAAGGCTTCATTGATTTGCCAAGCATTGTGCATACAAACTGAGGAAGAGGGGGGATCATTACACCAAAATATGTAAAATCCATGTAAAGACCTATTAAAGATTGAGATTTACTTCACAAGGATTGCTTGGTTTATTAGAGTTATCAGCTGAGGGCATTTTGCCTACATATTTTAGCCAGAGATTCTATGATGTCACCTCTTGTAAAAGTTAGCCAACCGGTGAATATGATTCTGGTCAGGGACCCAGGATTTGCAGCCAGAGAAGAGAGTTGGAATTACTACATGTCAGTATACATTAAACTTTTCAAAGAAATTTCCCCTGACTTTCCTCATCTGATGGTAAAGCTTTTAAAAGGAGTTAATAGTTTTGCTGATGCAATAAATGATCCCATCATCAAGAGAGGTCAAATTGTTGATTTTGCTCCTGAGGTATTAAATGATTTTGAATATTGAAGTTCTTCAGCATCAACTGTAATTGGTACAGATATATAGTGTATGCTGAAGAGGGCTGACGAACATCATGTATAGATTTAGGCATTGGTCCAGGTTAGTTTGCTACTCAGTCTCCTTGATACTAATTGTTAAACCAAATAACTGAAACAAGTTGAATCTACTCATAATCACTTGAGCCTCACAAAGGAATGTTGCAACCAAAGCAGCATCATTAGAAAATAGATCAAATATAATATTATCCCTTGTTTTGAAGAGGCAATATTTTAGGTGACATATAATTTATATACTATAAGCAAATTCTTGTATTGTGTAGTTCTCTGACATGTGATCAGTAGTCAACTTCTGACTGTCACTTAATTTACTATACTCTATTATATCTATTCTACTAAACATATGCAAATAGGTACAATCCTATTTACCAGTATACTACTATATACAATACTGTACAATATATACAATAAATGACATGACATTTTACAGCTTTGAATTGCCTGTGATTAAATTGCCAACCTGAAGTACAAAATTGTGTCCATTGTTGTTTTCATGTAATAGTGGAGTCTGCTTGAGACTAAGAAGTCCCCAAAGAAGAAATAAAAATCATCTTGTTCTGACAGTGTCCTGTGGTAAAAAGTGCAAGTAAAAAGTGAGATTTATTGTACCTGTCTTCTGATTGGCTAATCTATGCAACTATCAATCAATCAAAATAATGCCTCTTCTAAATCTTTTGACTCTCTGCTGTCTTACATTTATAATCAGCTGAAGTTTAGACCTACACCTAACAGCAGGTGGTCAACCTTTTGATACAACAAAGTTCTGCCAAGATTCTGATGACAGTGCTGTAAAACTGCACAGATGTCACCTCCACCTCCAGGACAATCAGTGCATTGTTATAAACTTATCTACATTTGGAGGCGCAGTGAAAGTAAACTTTGCGTTCACATTGTTCTCATTTGTTATTCCAGTTAACACAGCTTATTTAACAGTAGACCAAAAGGTTACAAGTAAAATTGAAAATTCAGTAATGCTGGGTTTTGGAAAATAGCTGAATCTGGCATTCTTACTCAAGGCAATGAAAGGATCAATTTTTACTCTTATCAAGGGAGATAACTGGAGATGAACCCAGATAACATTTTATTCATTTAAATTTGTTTCTGGATATACATTCAGTATAATGTTAAAAACAGGCTGTTGCTTTCAATAGAAAATATGAAAACACACAGGAAAAGAATAAGAAATAAAACTGAGAACATCACATTTCCTACTGTGTATTTGAAGATGAGAGGATTTTGAGTCAGGATCAATTTTGATCTATCTCCTTATCTAGCTGATCAGTACTTACACTCTGTTCTGAATGACCTGTTATGCCTGATCAAGTGTAAATTCTGCTGCTGTAGCTAAATGTCACATCAAAGGTTTTCTTATTGTCCTTTTTGGCTTTGCTTTTCATTTTACATGTAGATTCAATCCATTTACCTTTTGATCATTAAATGTCATTTCTTCCGATTTTCGCTCCAAGATTATCATGCAGTATTTATATAGAGATTCTCTCTATTGTTATTTACCAAGTATAGCTTAATAGTAGTACTATGCTACAAATATGGATCACCCAATGAGGATCAAACTCACTATCAATAATATAAAAGTTTGAATTGTTAACCATTACACGCCAATATGGTGGCCTTTTAATTATATGCTAAATGCAGCTTGCTTATAACATAAGGTCAAAAGTATTTGGTGAGGACTCAACTCTCTGGTAATGATTCATAACATGAGCTTGTTAACCATCACACCACAAGTTTATGTCTGATTTTATATATTTGTGTGCTTTTCTATTTCTGTAAATGTGTACTGGTTATGACAATAAGCTACATCTGGCAGCCAGACCTTCTCATAGAGAGATTGAAGATTGTGAGGTGTTTGGAAGCACCTCTTAACTGCTGTTGCTCCCAGGTTCACCCTAACCTGGTGGGGGGGGGTCACACCTATTAGGGTTCCAGGTGTGGGAAAATTGTGAAATCCCAAACAAAAATCAACAGTATATTTTTATAGTAGAATTATAAACGATAGTAAAATTACCAACAATATATTTTTATAGCAAAATGACCAATAATACATTTTTAAATTAAAATGACCAACAATATATTTTGATAGTAAAATGGCCAACCATACATAATTTTATAGCAAAATAATGAATACATTTTTAGAATAAAATTACCAACACTATACTTTTTATATAAAAATGACCAACCAAACAATTTTATAGCAAAATGACTAACCAAAAATGTTTATAGTAGAACATCCAACCACACATTTTTATATCAAAATGGCCAACAATACATTTTTGTAATAATGTTGCAGCATACCAACCTACAATAATGGGTCTGTCCCCATTCACATAAATACAGTAGTAAATACTGTATGTTGGTCTGCAGTTGGAGATTCATTGTGGAATTCATTTGACTCACTTCTAGCAGTTGACGACTTCTATGTGCTGCTAGTGAATCTTATATGTGTTGTTCTTGTCCTAAATATTATCATTCATTACCAACCTTCATGTGATTATTCTATTCAGTAACCTTCCCTAGGTTATAACAAATAAAATGACCAACAATACATTTTTATAGCAAAATGATAATACAACCCTAAAAAATGTATAAAAATACATCTTTATTGTAAAATGACCAACAATAGATTTTATCATCTTCAAACTATATATCTAAACAACATACATTTACCCTGAAAGTATGAAATTATATACAAAATATATGTAGTTGAAGGTATAAAATTGCATACAAAATATTTAGATTTCAGCATTAAATAACCCATGGAGGTGTTGATATGCCACTAAACAAAATCAACCATACTTTTGTAAAGATCTATGTATTTTAAAAATGTTTTCAAAAATGTTCAGTAATACTTCAGGTTGCCCTTTCAATACTAGTGGTACTATGTAATCTAGTATTATTTGTTGCATGATTGGGATATTGGTGACTATACTGCCTCTACCACCATATTTATTTGGTGAATAATGTTGCTAGGATTAAAAAAAAGTCCTCTCAAAAGATGGATGAACATTTCTACAGGTCAATAGCTGAGCATCTTTTGGTAAAAAGGACACTCTGAAAATCTGGTTGGTTGACACACATCTGCCAATCATCTTGCTTTTGCTTGTCATTGTATTTTGGCAACACATACTTAGAAGGTATGGTATGCATATTGCTCATGCACATTCTACTGCAATCTTTTTGTGTTGATGTCTCTTTTACAATGATGGAGTTGTGGTAATGTATGCAGACATAACATTAGATGTTTTTCTGGCAGTGACCTCAGAAAATGGACTATTCAAGTGTCACATCAGCAAACAATCATTCAAAACAGAGACTGGGCTGAAGAGCCATATATGTGCACATTGTCATGCAGTGGTCAATAAAGAGATAATATTCTTTTGACAAGAAATTACCTCTTCTTAACGCTTTATTTATTTATTTATTTTTTTAAACTAATAAGCACTACATTGATATTTTCAAAAATAACTAAACAAATTCACAACATTGGGTGTAATAGAAAAGAAGGAGGAGGAGATTTTACGTTTGGTTTCATGTATGGGGAGACAACTGCTAACTTGAAGATTTAACTTTACGTCCAGATAGTTAACAACTTTTTTTATTCATTTTGACTTCTATTTCAATGCCAAGGCTTTTGAAGAGTTTGAAAAGCACTTTTCCATTAATATCATTTGTTCTTCAAATTAAAATATGTAAATATTAGATCCAGCTAGCCTGCAATCATAATAAAGCACATCCCTAAAGGAATACTCGAGGTTATTAACTCTTCTAATAGAATAATTTTTGAGGATAAAAAGAAAATATATAAGAACTTAAAGGTAGAAAGTCACAAAACCAAACTAGAATTTAAACCTCAAATTAAACAAATATACAAAGAACAATTCAAGGAAAAGAGAAAATATTATTTGGTTTAACCCCCCCCCCCCTTTTAACTTAGAGGTAAAATGTAAAATAGGGAAATTATTTTTCAAGTTACTTACTAAACACTTCCCCAAAAATTCAGAATTACGTAAGATATTTAATAAAAACAAAGTTAAATTAAGCTACAACTGCACTAGTTATTTAGAAATATTAATAAATAGATAAAATGCCAGAAATCTAAAAACTAACACACAGTAAAATATAGTTAACACTAGTAATTAATGCAACTGCAGAAATAAGAATAGATGTCCATTATATGGAGCTTTTAAAAGAGAAACTATAATTTATAAAGGAGAAGTAACAGATATTGATGGCCAAAATAAAACGTACATTTTTAAAGTTATAAGTAAAAGTTTGTCACTTACCTGATTGATGTTACCTTCAGCATTCCTACTCCATCCATTTTTCAGGGGGTAAAGGCAAACTTAGTACCCTCCATAATTTATCTAGACTTTTCAACTATCCTAATAAATATTTATGAGTGTTCTTAAATTTTAAAATTTAAAAAATTAATAAAATTTTTGCTTTTGTTTATAAATACATGTTGCATACTAAAATCCTTACATCTGCCTTGATAAAGTCCATCAGAGAACAAAATTATTTGGTCATAATAAGTTTTTGCTGCTGGTCAGTACTGGCACTGGTCAACTGAATGTTATCTATTGACCACTTCATTCCTTCACCTGCTTTACCCACTTTGATTAGAGTATAGTTTAGATTGAATTTTCATCTGTACTTAAGTGCCGAATCAAGTTGATGGAACCGTGCTATGAAAAAGGACAAGAATGTGTCTACCAGTGAAAATAGAAGAACAAAAAATAATGAAGAAGGCTGCAGATGTTAGGTAGGGGATTCTCAGTGGCATGTCACATGGGGTTCAACAGCTCTCTGGTCTACTGTTGATTCATCTCAACCCTCTCCAATGGCAACTGGTGGCTTCAGTTAAGCATTCAGTTTATATGCACCACACCCAATTCTTACCACCCCTCAAAGCTTATTATATATCAGTCGAATAATTATTTCCTCCAACCCTAGAGAAATGATACTGACAAAATGGTCAGCTATTCCAAAACAATAAACTTTGTTTAAAAATACCTTTTTTTCCAAAGAAATTTTAGTGTGTTTAAAAATAATCTCTATGTCCTCTGTTATTAAGGAATTTCATTCTGTTCCTTGTCTCCAAAATTATTTATCTAACATCCCATTGTTGATATTTTGGCTTTGCCAAAATTTGCTTCCCAGCTGACAATAACCTTCAAATAACAAGACTGTCAACTGCAAGAATTTCTGTTTGTCGATTTACCAATTCAATCTAAATATTCCCAGTCCAGTTTCACATTTACAAAACTCTTTCGGCTTTATCCAAATTCACTTTCTGGCTGTCAATGACCTTCAAATACACAAACATTCAACTTTTCAAAACAAAATTAATTATTTCAAATTGGCAAAGAATTTTTCTGTTGTTTTAAATTTTCTGGCTTTTGTATTCATAACATAAATTATTAGTTTATCAGAAAAGAAAAAAATATTTTTCTTTTTTTTTCCTTCACTTCATATTTCAATTCATGTTTTGCATAAGTTTTTAACCCTTCCTATTTTGCAATTCTATACAGAGTTTTCACCTGAATCTATTCAATCCTAATTTCATACTACCAGTGTCCCATTCCTTTCAACTAATACCAGTCACACTTTATAGTGTGACAGGTATATTTTTAGTTACATGTGAAATTTTGCACATATATATATATATATATATATATATATATATATATATAAACAGTGTCTAAGTATCTGCTTCTCTCTCTCTCTCTCTCTCTCTCTCTATATATATATATATATATATATATATATATATATATATATATATATATATATTAGTGAATATACATAATATCTAACATCAATAACATGACTCAGAGTTTCATGCAGTTCATGCAATCTTATGTTGTGGAGATATTCTGAGTGTTAGTTATATAGTTTGCATTCTTGTGGTCATGATTCAAGATTGTGTTAAAACTTGTTTATTTAAGTATTTTTGCATAAAATATTAGAATTAACTATTATTAATTTATATCATTTCAATTCAGAGGTTCAAAAGTTGAAGAATTAAAAAAATAAAAAAATAATTTTTAAATCATTAAAACTGGAATTTGGATTCAGAAGTAAACAATATATTAAGCAGGGAAACTTTCTATCTTTCTGAGATGAGGTATTATGTACACTATTTACATTATTTGAACTATTGTCCTCATCTTTGTTATCATATTTATTACCATATTTCAGCATTAGATAACTGATAACTGACATCCATTAGACATGGCACGTAGAACTAGAACAGTCTACCCCAGTGAGCAAAATAATTGTTCAGTTTGACATTCCAACCCCTGAAGAAGTCTGGAGTGTACAACAACTGAAATGTAGTAATAAATATGGCAACAAAGATGAGGGCAATAGTTCAAATAATGTAAATTGTGTTAGCAGGGTAACACATGTTTTTTTTCCATAAGATACCCTAGTTATACTGGTTAGTTTAAACTAGAACACAATTTAGAAATATAATAATTTTTTTATTCTACCCATTTTTATTTTTATATATATATATATATATATATAGTCTAAGTATTTCTCTCTCTCTCTCTCTCTCTCTCTCTATATATATATATATATATATATATATATATATAAAAGTTTCTTCCAGATCTTCATCTTTTTTTTTTTAAGAAAGTTATAATTAACACTAATTTTGTTTTATTTCTGTTCATTTTTACTTATGTTCAAATTTTATCTCTCATTTAGTCTTTCCTGTTAGATTGTGTTTTTTTTATTTTTCAATTAGTTGGTTTATTGCTTGTAAACAGTTTGTTATTGAGTCACCACAAGACTCTGCTTGCTTGCATGGCTGGTTTTCATCAAGAGTATTTATTAGTTGTTTTGTAAATACTATTCAGAATATGGTAGCTTTTATGATCACCTTTATTAATAAAGTAGGAATATTATTCTTGCCTTAAGGAAGGTTTCTTTTCTATATCCATTGGGTAATTAATTCTACTTATCTATTGTGGAATCTTTCTCCTGCATTATTCAAAATACGCATTACTATGCCATCTGTGTCTTGTGCATTTCTACATTTTGAAGCAGACCCATTATTTTATCAAGGTAGTGTGCAGGTAGTGTAAAAGTTAATGACCCAGAAGAAGAATTCTGAAAAGCCATTTGAATAGAAAAGGAACTTAAATCAGGAGAGGCACAATGTTTAATAAAAGTAAAGAGCATTGGCTTCATTTTGGGGAAGGTGAAAGAAATAATAATAAAAAATAATAATCAAGAAACATAATAGAAATTTATGAAATACACAACCAATAATCAAGGTGATTTTCATTACAAAAGATAAGGTTTGGTTTGACATGTTTAATGGCATATAAATTCCTTATGGAACATTTGATACCAAAATTTTATTTTCTTTGATCTTTGGTATTTTTTTCAAAAATGTATTGCTGATAATTTTTTTTAATATATTTTTATATTTTCATGTTTTAACCCCAGTTCAGCAGTTCCCTATTTGCCTATATAATCTCTTATTTAGATTCCTTGAGGTTTCTCCTATGTATTTTTTGTGACAATAATAGCATGTGATGGAGTAAACTCCTCCTTCAGGTTTAAGCTTATTGTTTTATTTAGTATCAACTTTTATTGTTTTGGATGTAGTAGTAACAAATTTTATGCTGAGTTTAGATAGATTCTTTTCACTTGTTATATATATATATGTGTGTGTATATCTACTCTTGAGAAATGGCTTTTATATATATATATATATATATATATATATATATATATATATATATATAGAAAGAAAGAACAGTCAGATTTATAATCCAGAGTTTTTTTATTTTTAAAAAAGTGCTTGGTACACAATAGTGCATAATATTATAATAATGTTTTTATAATTATATTTCAATTAATAATTATAATATATATATATATATTAGTGTGTGATCCTGGTTTTCATGCTTTTGTGATCATCAGGCATACTGGTTTATTTTTTAAAAAGGAATCTATTTATGCTTATATACTTATGCTCCCCCCCGACCAAACATAATCAAACCCAAATGAGCATAAATAGACCCATTATTTAAAAAATAAACCAGTTTGTCTGAAAAAATCCAAGGTCACAAACTAATATCCATACAACTGAATATGTTAGCTCTGTCACTGATATTGAGCACTTTCCACTATGTACTGAGCATATAAAATCTCTCTCTCTCTCTCTATATATATATATATATACATATATATATCTTACTTATTATAAAATGCAGATTGTGTGTGAGTATGTGTGTCTGTATGCTTACATATTGGATTGGATTTCCTACATTTTTCAACCGATTTCAACAAAACTTCACAGGACTACGTAAAATTACCTTGCAGTGGTTCTGACAGTGCCAAAAATTGGAAAAACACAATTGTTTTTGCATGAAATCAATTTGAAAACATGATTAAGAGGCATTAATGAAAGGGGAACAACTCACATCGAGTTATACTTATTATAAAACCCAGGTTGTGTGTGTTTGTGTGTTCGATTATATATGGGATTGGATTTCCTACATTTTTCAACCGATTTCAACAAAACTTCACTTTTTTTGGCAGGTAGTGTTTCTTATTGTCTTGCACACTTTTTTCTTTATTTTTACATTCAGAATGCTTTAAAAATTTCATTTACAAGACAATTGTTTATAATAAAATTCTATTCAATCTGTAGACTCATAACGATTGAAAACAATGTTTTTGTTTGAGTTTGGGTTTGACCAATTCGTAAACAAAACAAAAAAATAAAACTAATTAAGACATGCGTGTCCGTCAACCTTAAACAATAATCTTTGTCAATTGTCAATTTTATTTTTCAGTCTTTATGATGGTAGATACTTGATCTATCTCTTACTGTTACATCCCCGGGCAACGCCGAGCTCTACTGCTAGTATGTATATATATATATATATATATATATATAGAGAGAGAGAGAGAGAGTCAATTTGTGTTTATGCCTGAGTATGTGTACATTTATATGTTCATGTGTATGTGGAGGGGGAAATATTTTTTTGTATTAGTCATTGACATATTTTTTCACACTTGCTACATGTTTTTCTCTCTTGCTTGTGTCTTTCTTCTCCATTTTCTTTTTTATTTGATTTTGTCTTTTTGTCATTTCCAGAAAAAAATAATCACCTTTCATATTTTTACATCACATTCTTTTTGTCCTGGGAAGAGAATATTAGTCACAATAAACAAATAATGTAGACCCCCTTACCCCAACCAATAAGATTAGCATCTTAGCTATTAATAAAACTAATACTATTATTGGCAGACATTTCATCATTTCATTTCCTGTTCTAGATGCTTGCTCATGGGTAGCCTTATAAATGAGAGATTAATACTTAAGTTATTTTAAAATAAAAACTGATGCAAAACCAGTTGTAAGCACTTGGCATTGATTAACAGGATTAAATGGATTAACAAGATTATCTGAACTAACCCTCAAATACCTGCAATTAAGGTAAATAAAGTCATAATTCCATATGTTGCAGTATTTACATATTTGCAGAAGAGAGACAAAGGTACAGAATGCTGACATGAGAGTGATTATCTCACAAGGCTTTAATTATTTGTGTTTCTCTTGGGGAGTTTGCCCTTGTGTCAAGATTGTTCTATATCAACAAATACCATGGCATGATTGTTTATGAAGGAGAAAATGCCATTCTCATGTATTTTAATTGACAGTTTTAGTGCTCCATTAGCTTGATCTTGTGTTAGAATTGTTCTTGCTTGTAAGGATTTATCTGCACACCCATTCAAATGGAATGTAGCACAAGGCTGAGTTTAAACTGGGAGCCTCTCTCATGCATTAACTTTGTTTTTCTTTTTATGTGTTATGTCCCTCCAAGACATGGATATTTATGACTCTCCACAACTTCCTATCCTTTCTAGCTTTAAGCAATGTTTTTCCCCTTATTATCCAACCCAGTCTATGCTTTTCCAACCATTTACAAAAGTTTCTTAAGTATATGGACTAAGGACAAAAATTACTCCAATTCCATCAGCATTACTCATTTGGGGCTCCTCAAGCACCAAGAATTGACTCTGCTCCCTCCTAAAGGAGAGGTATTGTCTGAGGGGGACAGACCATGGAGCTTGAGTATTTTTTTTTTTTTTAATTCAGCAGTGCCAGGTGAGGATATTTATCCATGTGCTTATACACACAGGATTGGATACAAGGTTAATATTTAAAAGGGATTTCAAACAACCTTGCTCTTTTTGGATGCCTCGGGACCCATGACTCCAGCCCCTGGAGCTCAAGCTAATATTAATTTCATGCCCACATGCCCTGGCTAGGCTATGTCATATTTAATTGTATATCCATGTCACACAAAATTTAATGTGAGATTTGGAAGCCATTCAAAGTTTCTCAAGCCCCATTGTCACTTTCACTTTTGAAGATTCCTCAGGCACTCAATAGTAACATCAGCTTGTTCATAATGGAAAGATATAGCCTGGGTTGATAGCTCTGTAAGAAGCCAGTGTAATATTCAATTGACATTCTCCAGTCTGGCTGGACCAGGTAGTGTTATTGTCCTTGTTTGTACCTGCGTGTGTTTGCCTGTAGCTGTTCAAAATATTCATGGATTGATGTGTTCACATGTTCTTACCTATTTAGATGTTTACGATGGGGTACATCCCTCACTAAAAACACAGAGTTCAAAGGTGGTGCATGATTTTGACGTAGCTGCACATTGTTCTTCTAAGTGTCATCGACTGACATTGTTTTGAGCAAATGGGAAAATGAAATAAAATCAATAAATAAAATTATGCCTACCGTTCATCCTTGCATTGAATATTGCTATCAAAGAGGTTATTGTCAAATTTAAAGAAGAATCTGCAATGATATAAGCCCTGTTCTGTCATCTCAGTTTCAGTCACATTCCTACAGTCATAATATAGCTTTCTTGTAAAATATTTTCATTGCTAGATATAACCATAAGTTCTATTCTATCAGTTTCTTCTCTCTGACTTCTTACCTGTGGAACTCTCTTCGGGCCTTTTGCCTTACTCTGTCAAGTATGATCTTTAAATGTTAAATGTAACATCAATCATTATTTTCTGTCACCTTGCAGCCTATTCTTTTATTGTCCTCTCTCTTTAATGATGTTTCTTTCCATCTCACTATCCCCTTGCATCTCTTTATGGCTTTTACCATCTTCTTGGTCAGGGGTGGGGGGATTAGTGGAATGATTTAAAAACAAAAAGCAAAGAAAGAAATTGTTAAAAGGTCTATAATAATGTTTCATTGATTAAACAAAGGTATTCAGTAACGAAGAACTTTGTGAAATGCTTGGAATGAATAATTTACAGAGAAACATATTCATATAATCCTTAAGCTGTACTGGGAAGAAACAAATTGCATTCAGATAAAGAATGAGTTTTTCAAATAAATGAAATTAAAAGGTGTACAAGAAGGATTTTTTTCTTACCAGATTTATTTCATTTGTATGGCATGTTGATTCTACAATATCTAGAATGCAGTCAAGGATTTATTGTCAATCGACAACACATAAAAGAATATAAGTCATAAACATAAAAGACATACAGATGATACAGTATTGATGACAGATTCGTATAACCACATCTCTGCTGCTTAAAAAAAAAAAATCTATTAGACAAGGTAATTGAGGAAAACAAGAAGAAAGGATTAATCTTGAAATGTAAAAAGAAAGAATACATGATTATGAATAAAAAGTTAAAACCTGAAGATGTACCGATGCCTAAAATTTAAACTGCCTGGACAGTACAGTAAGAGGCAACAGAAAACATGACATGTATTCAGTTACAGTCAGCGGAAAATATGACACTGAATTCAAAAGACACAAGAATGAAGGATACTTTTCAGAAACTGGAGTATTTGAAGCATTTTTAATTTTGGAATTTTGACCCAAAACAAATTTCATGTGTCACTCAAGATAAAGGCTTACTGTTAAAATGGTTATGATGAATGAACTGTATTATATGAATAAAAGAATAGATAGTTAGAAGTAAAGATTATTCGGATAAGCAGGATAGATAACGATTGACCTTTGACTTGAAGTAATTAACCTTGTGAAGCATCCACACAGAAGTCTGTTCCACAAAGAAGCAGTTTGGGGAAAAAGCTGTCTGAGTAGAACTTCCTCCTTACAGTTGGAATATGGAGGAAATGAAGGTGATTTAACTCTGTGGACTAAGCATGGTGAGTCCTTGCTAGAAATGTTTGAACTGGTAGAACTAAAGAATGGATCTCATCTCAACATTTTGCATGGAAATAGAGATAAAGTCTTGATAAGCTTGCCATGTTGCATCTGTGGAAAGACACTGTAGAGTAGAGAAAAAAATGAATTCCTGCATAAGGTTGTATAACTGATTTTAAATTCTGTCGTAGTTGGTAATTGGTGATTCAGCAACTCTAGCCCAGCCCAGGTCTAATCTGACTCTTGTAAGCAAAAGAAGAAAAGAGAAAGAGGAAAGAAATAAGCAGAAATAAGCCAGGACAATAGCTCTGGATTAAAGCATTGGTTCCTGAATTTGTTGACATCGGAATTGAGAGTTCAATCCCCAGGCCATGTATTTAGACTCAGTAGAAACAAGGTGATGCAATCTAAAAATAAGGACTAGACATAGGCAGTGGAACAAGGACAGTCTACCATCATAGATTAAAGAAAGGGTTTAATTCAGTATTCCCTGTAGGTTATTTGGATTGATATTGTTATATTCCATGCTAACAGGAATATGGAATGGACAAACATGGTGGATAAATAATAACAGGTTTATTATAGAAACCAGTACAACACGTGAGAAAGTAATAGTTATGTGCACGGTCATAGCAAGTCATTACAGTTGTGTGTGTGCTGGTATCGGAAGGGCGCTAGCCTCGCAGATGCCAGCTTGACTCTCTCATCTGCTGTCCTCACGGATACCTATAGGTGGTTATCACCTATAGTGCCACCACTCATTCCATCACATCAGATATACACCTGATGAAGACCAGATGGCACAAGGCTGAAATGCTGTTATAACAAACAAAGAAAAAAAAACAATAAACCAAATGTAGATTGTGTCAATAAATAAATTTATATTTTTCAAGCTATTTAGGTATGTATCTTCATTCTTGTTGTTTTTATCACATAATTTTGGGCAGTTTATTATCTGGCCTTCCAATTTTTTTGCCTATTTTCTGTGTCTTAAAAGCAAAGAAATCATCTAAAATGAAGGGAAAGAGTGACAGAAAAATTTACTAAAAAATCCCCTTCTTCCACTTATTTTTTAGTACACGTACTGTTTTTTTATACAATTCAAACTAAGCAAGGCAGGAGTGCCACGATCACGCAAGGGACTACAGAGAGCAAAAGTGAGAGAAAAGAGTGGGTGTAGGGAGGGGGGATTGAGGAAAGGAAAAAAGGACAGGGATCAAGGCAGCAGCAGATGATGGCGATTGACACTGCATTTAAATTTTTGAAGTTTGTAGTTATCAGGGAAGCAAGTGGGGGGAAGAGAGTTCTAATGTTGGAGTAAAAGTGGTGGTTACATTTAACTATTTCAACAGTAAATGGATGGGACCTAGTTGCCAATCTAGAAGCAACACTTAAGATAGATTCCTGGTTTCTAAGTTGCAGTTTTACTCACTGCTTGCAAAATCAAATACAAGGACATATTTTAATGTAGATTTTGCATAAATATGTCTTAATTTAGTTTTTTTTTACTATAGACATCAGAGTGTACCACCAATTCTAGCTACTTCAAGAAAATGATAAAAAGCTGTCTGTGAAACAGACTTCCAATTAATAGATTAAAATTATGATGAATTTCCTCAGCATTCGAGCATATCAGAATATTTATTTATATACACAATTTAGGAAAATTTGATAAAATCCTTCTCTATGCCCTATTAGAGTTATCAGCAAAGAATTGTTTGTAGATTTTCTTAACATCTCAAGATGTCCTTTTATGCACACACACATACATATATATATATATATATATATATATATATATATATATATATATATAGATAGATAGATAAGCCATATGGCTTTTAATTCTTCAGGTCAACTGCTGATATACAGAAAGAATTCATCATGCTCTAGATAAAGATGGTGAAACCCACACTATTGCATTCAATATCTTGAAAGTCTCTGACAGGGTCTGGTATTTGTGTCTTCTACACGAGCTGAAAAGTTAATGTATCTCTGAACACTTTTTTGAATTGTTCAAGTCTTTTCTGACCAATCATGAAATGAAAGTTATCCTGAACAGCCACTCATCTAGATTTTTTTGTACTAATGCAGGTGTCTTCCAGGGTTCTATCTGTTATGTAGTGTGGTTTCACAGTAGAAGCTCGTATTTGTACTAAGTCGGTCCTAAAATAGGTTCGTCGTACAAAACGTTAGAAACTTGATATAATAGGTAATGACACAGTAATCTAGTTGGGGTGGCTGATACTTTAATATCCGACTAACGGTCATCCGACATCGACTGACTGAGCAACTCCCTGCCGACTCAGCGACTGCTACTACTCCTCCTTATTATAGGTGGGAGAGTCTATTAACTATAGAATAGGTGTGTTCCACTATAAGACTATCCTTGGCCCTACTTTGTTTTTAATTTTCATTAATGACCTTCCTGATGACATCAGCTCTCAACTTAGTATCTACTCTGACAACACTACCATTTACTCCTGCCTTGATAGTGAGGCTTATCAGTTTGACAATGTCACAATGGTAGCCAATGTCCAAAATGACATCAAGTCCCTAGTTAACCAGGGCAAAATATGGCTTCTTAATTTTAATGGCTCCAAAACTAAACTTCTCTCCCTTAATCATCTGAGAGACCCCTTGCTGTCTTCTGTCAGCACGGCTGATGCTATCCTCCAGGAAAGTGACTCATTGTGCTTTCTCAGGCTAGGCTTACATTCTCTGCTAATATGAAGAGAAAAGACTATATTGAATCCATTGTTATGTCAGCTGCTAAGAAAGTTGGTTCACTATGTCAGGCAAGAAAATTTTTCTTTCCAGAATCTATTATATATCTATAAACCTACCATTCATCCATGCTTAGAATATTGCTGCCACATATGTCCTAGTGCCCCTGCTATTTACCTTGAGCTCCTTGGTAAGATCCAAAGAAGAATCTACAATATTATTGTTCCTGATCTGGCAGCTCAGCTCCAGTCACTTTCCCACCACCAAAAGCTTGTCTCTCTATGCCTTTTCTAAAAATACTTTCATGGAAATTTTGGATGAACTCTTCATTATGGACATTTTGAATTTAAGCTCAGTACTAGCCTAATGTTGAGATCTCATCAATTTACAATTGAGCTGGCTAGATGTAGCAATATGTTTTATTCTAACAGTTACTTTTTTCATACTTCTTGCTTGTGGAACTCCCTTCTGGATCCTTGCTTTCCAGTTAACTTTAATCTGCAATGTCAATCACTATCTACTGTTCAATGGATTATTCTCTTCCCTTTTTGCTCATCATTAATGTTTCTGCTCCTAATTCTCCCACACCCTGTAACCCCTTGTGTTTTAGTGGCATTACTACTTTGTTTGAGGTGATACATATTAAATCATATTTTATATATATATATATATATAAACTTTATTATTTGAACATTATTTTTGTTGTGGCCTCATTTTTTTGTCTACTGGCCTGAATATTTGAGAAACCTTATTAAACAAAAATATGCTCTTTCTGCCATATCTTTAATAAGATTTCCACAATATTCAGGCTGGTAGAGGAAAATAAATAAATACTCTGTTTATTAAATAAACACACCATCTATACAAATACGAGTGTCTACTAAAAATAATATTTAAGTAATAAAATCTGTCTGATGATAAATAAAAAATCCACCCCTTTATTTGGAAAATACATATATGGTGCATTAGGCAGCAAGAATTCTTTAAAACATTTTTAGTTGAATAATATTAAAAAATTCTGTTTATCTAAATTTTATTAATTTTTTAAAATTTCAAAATTAGTTGTTTTATGTAATCAGTAAATTTACCTAAGTTCACCTTGATTTTTTTGTTCCCCCAGTGACAATATAATTTGGCAGCATATAACTGTTAGTGATCTGAACAAATACCTTAGATTTAACATTTATTATAAAATAATGCAAAATGTCTAATTCTTTGAAAAAATTCATCACATCAAAAATCTACCCTATGTGAAAATAATGTTATTTATGAATTCTCATGTTCTTTTCAGAGATTGTATCTCTAATACTAAGAAGCAACATCAAATTCTTAGATTGGCTACACATGCATCACACCCTCTCATCAGTTGACCTTTCATTTGTCAAAATTTAGTTCAATTCATATATATATAAACATATCACAAATAAAAAAAATTATTGGATTGGAAACAAAGTTCCTGTACAACTTCGTACATATTTTTATTAAAAGTTGTGAAGGAACTTTGTTTCCAATCCAATAATATTAAGGTAAGACAAATTTTAGTATATAACACCAAAATATTATATTGAACTCAATGCAAAGAAAGATGCAAAATTCTGGAAGGTTGCCTCTCTGTGTCATTTCTATAAACACTTTCATGATAACTGTTCAGATAATCTCTTTGCTATGGTACCTAAACTTTATGAATTTAAGCTCAGTACTCAGCTGGCATTGAGATCTCATCAATTTACAGCTGAGCTGGCTAGATGTGGCTGTAAATTCTATGCTAACAGTTTCTTTTCTCATACTTCTCATCTGTAGAACTCCCTTCTGGCTCCATGCTTTCCAACTTTAATCTGCAAAAATTTAAATGTAATGCCAATCACTATCTACTGTCCTCCTTATAACTCTTTCCACTCATTATTAATGTTTCTGTTCCTAATTCTTACCCTGTAACCCCTTGTGTCTTAGTGACTTTATTGCCTTGTATGGAGTGATAACAAAAAAAAACAAGCAATCTATCTTGATTATTGAGCAATCTACTCCCATAAATACGGTAATGGACTCAATATAGCATTGAATTTCATTTAGGATTAGCAGAAAGAAACTTTTGTTAAGCTCTGATCATAATTTATTAACAAATGTGTGCTGGAAAGTAGTCAGTCATTATTGAAAATGAATTTTGATAGGCACTTCATTAATTTTTCACTTGTATTTCTTTTCTCTAAATTTCATTTACTTACATGACATCAACTCTTTATATCATTTTATAGCCATTATTAAAGAGAATAATCATTAAGCTCATGCAGAAATAATAAACTCTATATTGAACTTGTAGTGAGAAAGGAGTTTAAGGCAAGGATGTGTCTTCTCACTGGACTTATTCAACTTATACAGCAAGGCAATTCTGAGAAAATTGGAAATTCTACCAGGATTCATTTTAGTGGCCACAATCTTAACAATATACACAGATACACAGATGATGCAGTGCTGATAGCAGACACAGAAAAGAAATTATAAAGCTCCTACAGAAGATAGTAAAGGAGAGCGAGGAGAAGGGACTAAGCATTAAATGCAAGACAGAATACATGGTTATCAGTGAAAGATGAGCCCTGAATACAATTTACAAGTCACGGACACTAAAATCAAGCAGTTGCAGAAATTTAAATATCTGGGAGGGATTTGAGGAATTCCTTTCTCCACTTGGTGTCATCTTCCGACTGGACATTCACAGTTTCTTGACCAGAAATCTATCACAACTCCATCAAATGTGACCTTCACCACCATATTCCCAGCAGATAACTACACTTCTGCCTCTTTTAACAATCTCCTCAGGTCGTCTATCACTTCCTACCTGACTATACCTATTTCTATTGTATATATCAGATGGTGCAAATCCTCTTTCTCTGGTATTCCTTCCTATCCTGGGATTGGCTTCTACATTGGGTCTTCTCCTATGATGAGAAACCTCCATGGGTTTGTGCACATGTTCCCTGCCTAATGTCTCAACTTACCTTCTGCTAGTGCTTTTTTTATACACAGCCTCTAGTGTCTCTCGTTCTCTGAAGACCACCATCCTAATATCTACATTATCTTCTAATTAAATACTTTTTCATTTTAAGATTAATGTCTTGAGTTATACTTAATTATTAATGACCACTGTACATCCATTTCCAAAACCCTTCTATCTAAAGTTTGTAATTCACTGTGTTATTTGTGCTTCTTCAGCAAGTTGCTAATATTTTTAACCTCTGATGTGAAGCTCTGACAAAATTCAGCAGAATTCTCTATTCTAATTGTTGGCAAAAAGAAAGCAGTGAGACAAAAATTAATGGGCACTTAACTTACCAATTGTCTGTCAGAGTGATTTCAGGTTCATAAAAATGTATTTATGCAGAAATCTGCACATCATGGCATCATAAATTATCTCTTGTGTTCTGTATTGTCTTGGGATCCCTACATTATTAATAAAAATGGTACCAATGAAAAGGGTCATTTAATTTTAGTATTCATTTTATTAACCCTGGAAACTTGGATTCTAAGATATGATAGCAGGACTGACATGACAGAAACACGTGTCACACATTGGCTCAGTACCCCCAACTGCCCCGCAGGTGTTGGAGGCATATCAAAGCTTCAGAATTCTTGAGACCCTCTATTGAATTCACATCATTTTGCACTTTTATTTAAAACCCAGACAAAGGCAATCCATCACTGTCAGAATGCCCCACCCATGAGTCATTCCAGCTAACAAAATTATTACTAATACTGAGATGTAAAGAAAGTAAAATTAAGATGAAAGAAATATTATTCAAAAATTAATGATGGTTGACTGTATTTCATCTAATAAAATCCAAACATATTCGTCCGAATGTTATGAGATGAAAAGCAATTGAAATTAAGACAGAAGAAATTCTTGGCAAAAATGAATAATTCAACATAATTTTGCAACTACAGATGCAAGGTGAAAAGCTTCTGGCTTTTTCAAAAGTAAAAATTACCACTGAAATGCAGTGAATTGGAATAGGGAGGATGTGATAACGCAGCTGATGATCTTCCCAAAAGAGCAGGTGGTTTTAAAATATGGAAGGGGTTCTCGGGTAAGTATATGGAACTCCAAGAAGAGTAACTTGAAAGAAAGGCTTCGGCTCCATTGTCCTAAAGAGTTCATTTTGGGGTTAATATTAAATTACTGGTTACTTTCTTTTCAGACTTTGTATCTCTTTAGGTAAAAATGTGTCTATAATCCTTAATCATTAAAACATTAATGATAATGTGGATCAAGACAATTTTTTATCTTAATCCAAATGTAGGTTTTTTATCTTTTATGAATTTGTGTGCATGGTGATATCATATTTATTTATACATACATATATATACAATAATAAATAGGAAAATACAAAGGTTGCCTCCCTTGCATGGAGAAAAAAACCTCATGAATTTGAAATTGAGAGAGAATGATAAAATCTCAGTAAAATGAAAAGTAAAAATGTTTTGAATTTACATAAATATGTATACACATACACAGATAATTTAACCCCCTTAAGATGGTCTCAGATGACACTGAAAGTACTTGGGAGAATAAAATGAGATTATTTGAAAGAAAATTTTTATGTTTTTCTTAATTAATTTTCTATGGCTAGGAAGAAATTGATTTGTGAACTTAAAAGGATTAAAATGAAAATAAACAGACATAGTATGTCTAAATTATTAAACCTGTTTGAATGAAAATATTCTGCCTAAATACATGCACACATACATATATATATATATATATATATATATATATATATAGGTTGTTCCAGTATGGTGATGTTCTTCTTGGCCAGGAACAGGCAGATGCTAAAGGCATTGTGAGAGTGTCTATTGTCATAGTGAAGCAGCCACAATTTGTCCTGCCACAAAAGCATGTGAAAAAATAAATATGCAATTGTTGCAAAAAGCTAAGATTACAGTTTTATACTCCGAAGATATCATGTTTAGATGATAAAAAATCTGCTTATCCTTCTTTTGCCCAAATCTCACACAGCACACCCAGGACCATTTCTTTTCAGACACACATCTTGTATATATTACTTCAAATGTTATTTTTAGTGGATGCCCATATTTAAGTAGATGTTCCGTTTAATTTAAACAGTATCTATTTTGTCTTTATTAAATTTTCTTCAGCACACCATGTGCCTGACAACTGCATTTAGAGTGAAACAGACTGTCACCTCTGGTTGTTGATTTCAATGTCCACTTTTATACTTATATAGTCTCTATCTGATATTGAGCACTTTAACCCATAAATATAGTATACCTTAAATTTATATTTTACCATACATACATACATACATATATATATATATATATATATATATATATATACATGCAAGTTAAAAGAGGCTGTTTGACCAACACAACAACTGACCATGATTAACAGTAATAAACCAAATGAAAACTACAAGTAAAGTTCATTAAATCCTGTAGTTCACTGCTACTAATAAGGTGGATTTTTTTCTCCTGATGATGGCCATGCTGGCTGAAACTAGTTGAGGAACCTATTTGAAATAATAAAACAAAAAAAAATTAATATACAAATCAATGTGTCTGAAAATTTTAATTTTTCAATATTTTTATTGTTCAAAACATATATGCATATATATATATATATATATATATATATATATATATATATATATAAACATTTTTTTTGAAGCTTCAACTTTATTTTTTAACCTTAAATTTAATTAATTTTCAGGGCTGAATATTAATTTGTTTACAGGCTTATGTACCATTACTAAGGATGTGCAGGCAGCTTAGCATGAGAAATTAGACAAACGAGTTTGTTACATTCACTCTCAAATACCCTTAGAAAAAGTATGAATCCATCTTCTCTCCCCCAGCTATGGGTTAAATAGCAGTACATACTGGGTTCTGTAACTTTGGTTGGCCAACATTCAAGAGATCACCTATTTCTCATCAAGCCTAGGCCACTTGTACAATCAACCTATAAAAATGCACACGAACTGAAATTCTTCAGTTGTGTGAGTTGTGCATTCTGCCACAGGTAGAAAAAGCTTTTTTTGACCTCATTACGGAAAAAATGATTGGATACTATAAAATATGTTTGTATACATAGGTATGTCGTTACCGTAATATATATATATGTATTTAATAAGCTGCTATGCCCATTTAAGGTGTAAGCGACCATGACTCTCCTCAGAATCCTTTATTATCTGTGAATTGCTTTGCATTCTTTGGAAATCAGTGTTATTTCCCATTGCTTTCCTTATGGTCTTGAATTCAGAGATTTCCTTTTTTTTAAACTGGTTACCACCCAATACTAGAAAATCCAGTTTACCCAGATATTTAACCCATAGATGGAGAGAGTAAGGATGGATTTTTGCTTTTTCCAAAGGCATTAGTGCAAAAATGAATGCAGTAGACATAGCAAGAAATTGAACCTTTTATGCTGATAACTATAGATGTGTATATTCTTCTTTATTTGCCATGACCCTTCAAAACTTTCCACAATGATCCTTTTTAGTTCAAAGTTGGTTGATAGGTTAATTTTTTTTTTAGCAGCATATCGACCACTATGAGTTATTTAAAGCTGACATCTAAATTTTAACACAATTTTATGGCTTCAACTAAATATATTTTGGACATGTTGGTATGTTTTCAATTACAGATAAAATGTATTATTGGTCATTTTTAATACAACATATATTGCTGGTATTTTTTACTTAAAAATTATTTTCATACTTTCATAATGTTTTTGTTTGTAAGGTGGGGCTCACTATTTACCCATAACTGGGACCCTAACAGGAGCTACCATCCCAGATCAGTGTCGACATGGGAACAAATGCAATTAAGAGGTGTTTCTGGGCTTCTCAAAAAACTCCAATCTTCCACTCGGAGGGCTTGCTCAAAGTAAAATTTGTCTTCATTCATATGCGGTTGTATGCAAGAGTAATATTTTCCTTATTCTATCAAATAATCATTTGCAATTTGATTTGATTAAATTGTTCTACTCAATTAGCATTATTAAATCAGTTTAATATTTGAATTGATATTAATTAAGGACAATATTATTTTATTTTTACAAATACAATAATAATTTTTATGTAAATATTTGACCCCAATGAAAAAAAAAATTGCCAACAAATTAGGTTATAACTACAATTAAATTTAAAACATTCTGCAAATCCTAACTTATAATGCTTGGAAAAATGAAAATGATCTCAAGAAATACACATGTGTGTTTTTGTATGTTTTTGATATAATCAATATGTAATTTTGCATGGATATAAATCAGGGTAAACATTAGGTATTTAATAAAGTTGTTCCAGTTTGTTAATATCAATGAACATGTTTACATGACAGAATTTTCAGATTGAAAGATTTAGTTATGAATATAAACTCAACAAGTGTGTATATGTGTGTGTGTTCTTATGTTCATCTAATTTGATAGATTTATATGTATGTTCACTGAGATGGAAGTAGGTGTATCAAAATGTCCTCTTGTTAGTGTGCATATCAAACATAAATGGTTATTGTAGGTCACCTTCAGTGGATTCAGCAGGAAAAATCAGAGATAAATAGTCTTCATTTTTTTGCATTAAGTGGATTGAGTATAAACTAGTATTTACCTGATTTAAATCTCATTGATTGCATAAGCCTTTCATTTTCATTGTCAGAGTACATCTAACCGTTCTTGTTTCTACAGTTTAAAGCATTATTTGACTGTCAAAAAGTAGATTCAAGAGATTTATTTCATTGGATGCTTTCATTGTGCTGTTGAGTGGTTCCCAACTGGAAGGAATCCACACATGGATTCAGAAATCGGTGAGCCAAGTTCCAACTTCCACTTGAGTTCATTTATGCGCAAAAACCCTTGGGAAAAGTATAAATCCATGTCTTTTTCCTCCAGCTATGGGTTGAATAGCAGGACAAACAAAGTCCTATAAACTTGGTTGGCAACCGGTCTAGGAGAAGGACAACTCTGAATTCACGACCTCCTCAACAACCTGCAATTAGTCAGGCATGGTGAATACAGCTACACCGCTGAGCACATGGTCAATTTGCTGAAAAGAAATCCTTAATGACTGAGAGAGATTTTAGATGACAGAAGGAAAAAAAATAGACAAAAGAGTTTGCAACAATAATTTGTAAACTGGATGATGAACTAAAAAATGTTTTATCAATGACAAGCAGATCACATGACTGCAGTTTCCAAGCTTTTTGTGAGGGGAATGATAACAAGCTTCTTTCATTAAACATTCATTAAGCTACCAACACCAGTTCTGTAACACATTCTGGTCATATAGGCATCAAATGTACTGTAGCTATAGCAGGAGTAGTGTGTCTATGACAAGTTAGCTTCACAATGCTCATCCTTGTTCAAGTTGGTTTTGAATTCAAAGTTTTCCTTCTTTTACATTGGCTGCCACTTCAGAGCAATACCTCAGACAGCCTTGTTATTTAATCTATAACTAAGGGGAGAAGAAATGGATTTATATCTTTTCCAGGGTATTTTTTTTAAAATCAATTCACCCCATGCAAGGTGATAATGCCATTAAGATACAAGGGTTTACTGGAACATGGCTCACTGATATCTTCTGGCAAATTATGAAACATGACATGACTCATCATCTCATTTGCAGGAATAAATATTTTTTTTACAAATTCAATATACGAACATTAAACATTTTATTAGCATTGTTTGCATTTATTTAATACAGCTTTGTTAATTATGTGAAACATTGAATGTAATTTGAGAAATAATCTTTAAAAGTGCAGAAAATCTCCAGATCTGGTTTGAAATGAGGAAACAATTGTATTGGCTACTTGAGAAATGAATAGCAAATGTTTCCATATAAGGAAACAGATAATATTGCGATTAGCATTAAATAAGAAAATAATTCAGATATTAAACATAGACGAATGATTTCAAAACGCTTGCTATATGATCACTGAAGTTTTAAGCAACATTGAGCTTGGTCAGCACCTAGATAGGTGACTGCTTGGGAATACGAGGTGCTGTAAGCTTCGTTATATCCACTTACATGCAAATACCATTGGGAAAGGTATGAACCCATCTCTTGTTCCCTTCAGCTATGGGTTAATTAATAAGACCCATATCACTAAATGATTATTATGTCAAAAAAAGTTCTTAGAATCTAAAAATATTTTTTGGCTTTAAATAACCTGCAATGGGCTGATAAACCATAGAAAATGAATGAATCAATCAAAATGGTTGAATTGTTTATGAAGAGATTACATTTCGTAAAATGAGGTGAAAATTCAACCAGTTACGGTTTGTTTGTTACAATTACAATTACGGGCTGAAATACCAAATAAATCTAATTTGCTATTCTTATCAATTGTATTGAATTTTATATCATTTGTACTTTTTCACTATTTTATCACTACTTCTATGGAAAATGTATAGACAAGTTCTATTCTTTATTGATATCAGCTTGGACTCTTATGACCAAGACCTGCCTTGGTTACGCCTACAGGGCTGAATCACCCACATTCCCCTTTTATTGTTAAAAAGTATATTCTACTCTGAAAACTTCTTCCAAGGACCCAGTATTTTGTGGAACAGACTCCAGCAGGGATGCTTCCAAAAAAACACTACAATCTTTACCTTTTCAAGCCTAAGGTTGATTCTTATTTATTCACCATATCCTCATACGCCTCACTTCCTACTTCTTCATCTTATGTTCATATTACACACTTCATTTGGTAATCCTCTACCTTGAGTTGCACTTGAACCTTGTATTGGGTTAACTGCTGTAAAAAAAAAAGAAGAGAAATCTTATATTTTAGAAATATATTTGCTCCATCTTCCCAGAACTAAGAAATGGTTATTCTGTCAAGAAATAAATGTTTAATTTTAAGCAACAAATTAGTAAAATAAATTGTTAGTGGAAGGCTGAAAGCATTATTTTATCTTACCATTGGACAGCTTTTTAATTACTAGCAAAAAAATTTGACCTTGAGTTGTTTCCTATTTATCAGCTTTGTGGCAATTGCTTAAGGATAAATTAACAGATTAATTGGCCTAGATGTGGATTAGATTAGAATTAGATCCAAAATGTGAATGGGGGATGCAAAGCTCAGTTGCTAAAAAAGTAGGACTTGGAGAAACATTTCAAAGTAGAGAGAGATTTTTGCGAAAAACTCTCCTGATGAAGCTGTTTCTGCAAATTTTGGATTGGATAAATTTTTAGGTTTAATTTTCTTGAAAGGAAATTGCCACACAAAGTCTTTTATTTGCTTATCTCTGCAAATTGTTCCTGGAAAATTATCTTTAATTTGTATGTCTATCTTCTCTGTGAAATTCTATTCTAAAAGGAGTTACCATTTTCTACAAGATTTACTCCAAGGACTGATCCAAGCCAAGCCTTTAAAACAAATACAAATGGTAAGTACTTAAATACTTATTTTATATTGCTAATTTTTATATTCTCTTTGTCTTTCTATGTGTTTGAGAAAGAGATATGCATGTAATGGTAATATTAGGTGTTTACATAAAAGGAAACATTTCACATTCATTGACTGTTATTTTTCTTTGTTTTAAACATGGACATTTCTTTCCTAACCTTTTATTTGAAGTCATGTTGAACATCAACTTCTTAATTATGTCATTATTCTCTCTTTGAGTTACATGTGCTATCCATTTTACTTGTTGCTGCTGTTGAAAGTCTTCAATTGATATCATTTCTGGTATCTGGTACAGTTGGTTTTTATTCTTTTGCACCAGGGTTTGAAAAGGGATGTTCCTCGCTAAGGCTTCATTTACTCATAGCAATTTTTAACCCTCGTTCTGAGAAAGTTGATAATTGAGATATTTCAGAAGGAATTTGGCGCTATGCCTGATATCCAAATGAAAGTCTCAATTTGACAATACTATTTAGTAACATGCCTTGAGATTTTAGGCTAATGTTTTGCAGTCTAAATCAACTGCACAAATCACGTATTTGATGCTTGTTTTTGTATTCTATAATGATGTGTTTGATATTAATTAGTTTTCGTCAAAGAATTTTTCAGAGGTCAGCATGCAATAAAAAAAATAATTTCTGTTTAAATTGAGTTTTCTTGCTTCTACAGAAACTATTGTTGGTCTCATTTTCGTGTTTTTTTTTTTGTTGAAATGTTTGGGATCTTCTTTTTTTGATCATATTTAAACCATAACCAAAATCAAACATCTTAAATACAAAAATTATGATTGGTCACAAATTAACTGTGATTTCAATCAATGGGCTGAATAGGACTTGGACTGGGAAAAAGCTAGTCATAAATGAACTGTACTATAAAAAAAAATATGGACAACAGAATGAAAATAAACTAGATTGATGTTAAACAACTAAGTAAAAAAAATCATAATTTCTCATTTGCATTGAATGAATCATGTCTCTCTCTCTCTCTCTCTCTCTCTCTCTATATATATATATATATATATATATATATATATATATATATATATATTGTACTCCCTGACTCCAACCAAATGTAAAAGTGTAAGAAGGGTGGAAAAACTAAATAAAAAATTAGATTATCCTTGTCTGTCATATTTAATGAAAGATGTTTAAAAGAAAGGTTGCTGCTCAAATATACATTAATTAACATACATATATATATATATATATATATATATATATATATAAAATGTATTTTATGTTTATACTTTCTTTTTATAGATAATAAATGCTCTGTTTTTAATTAAACAGAAATATATATTAAATAATTGATTGAATTAATCCATTTATATATATATATATATATAAACACACTAATATATATATATATATATATATATATATAAATGATCCAACACTATCAAGGAAAAAGTGACTTGCTGGTCTGATGGAGTATTTTAAGATCATGACCCTTCAAAAACTAAATTTCTTTCCATTAATCATCTGAAAGATCCCTCTGTCTTCCATCAGCATGGCTGATGCTAACCTCCAGGAGAGTGGCTTGTCGCACCTTCTCAGGCTAACATTCTCAGCTATCATGAAGTGAAAATACTATATTGAATCCATTGCCAGGTCAGCTACTAGGAAAGTTGGCCCACAGTATCATGTAAGTCAATGTTTCTCTCCAGAATCTATCATACATATCTATAAGTCTACCATTTGTCTATGCTTAAAAAATGGATATAGAATAGATATGCTTAATCATGCAAAAATAAACAACAAACACTTAACATTGCTAATTTCCCTAACCATATCATTGATGAAAAACTAAAATTAGCTTTAAATGGTTTTAGAAAAGTAACAAAGCAGAAATACAGCATGAACTAATTCTATTGTAGCCAGATCGACTCAAACTATAAACAAGATGAAAAAGTCAATAAGATATAATTTGCCAGTATATATCACTTAATGCGGTCAATAAATACCTTAGATTTATCATTTGCTTTAAAATGTTAGCAGTTCTATTTTTAAATAATTATTTGTATATTCATGGTCTTTTGTGACCTTTATGAAAGAAAACTTGTTGGTAGTTTTTGTGATTAAACTGCTTAGTTCAAATAGAACCATTTTTGTTATAATGTACAGCAAGAGTGTGTTGCAGTTGGAGGAAGCACCTAACTGGTTGCTCCCCAACCAACTACATGGGTAACAGGCAGAGAGGAGAAAGAAACAGGAAAGAGACAAAAATAACACTGCCTCAGAAACAAGAGCAACTTGAGGAACAAAAATGCCCACAGGACTTGCTTCATAAGATATTGTATCTTCCCAATACTGGCTTCTGGTTTTCCCTCTGCTTTTATTGGCATGAGACATTTCACAAAGAGACAGATCTTGACCAATTGCAAAAAGACCCATATCTAGCACATGTCAAACTAGTCTGCTGCTAATAGGAAAAACCCACATTTAGCTGATGTTGGCAAACATGTCTGCATGTGATCCATGGCCTCTTTTTCATCACCATTTTTTTGTCTGGAAAGTGGTAACCACCTTAGCATCAAGATCACTGATTTAGGAGAAAAAAAGTCAGCAATGATGACATTTATTGGTATGTTCTGAAAATTTAGTAGATATAAATTATAATATTATAATGTCATATCAGAACTAAATGATGTTTACTCTAAGCCAAAATTAAATTTTAATTAAAATAAAATGGTCTAATTACAAGAATTTACCTAATAGCATTCTACAGCAAATGCAAATCTCTCAAATATAGAAAATCAACTGCTTATTGCGCTGAAGAAAAGAAAAAGGAATTGATCTGACCAATGCTGAGTATCTTTACTAGTTTAATAATCAGAATGACTCTTAAACATAACACAGTTATGAAATAATGTAAGGCAGATATGTAATAAAGAAAACCGAGAGTTAACCTTCACTATTACTTATGAGGAGGTCATTATTATCGAGAGCATTTTAGTACATGAATAGTGATAAGTAGGCTTTCTCATAATCTCCTTGAGGAAGGGTTTTAACAGCCGACAGAAAATGTTTCACCAAAATCTGAAGGTGCAGTGGAATTGCAAAAGATGTCTTTCAAAATCTCAGCAAAGTATTAAGAAATAGGAAAATTTCATTAAAAACAAAGAAAAGAGAACTGAACTGCTAATGCCTTTTTATCAATCCTCCTATATAATTTTTGGCTTCAGTCTTTATTAGGAATGACTGCAAAATACTTTCTACTCCCCAATTTAAAGACAGAAGGACACAAATGCATGCCAGAATTTCTTCCTAGACAATAAATCAGGCCTGTTCTTGGTTTCATATGACTCAGTCCCAGTCTGTTTGGTCTTGAATTCAGAACACAATGTTCGTTTATCCAAACTTGCTCTTGTGTGTGAACCCTAATTCTTAGTTTGTGAACTTTTTACCTTATTGCTATTAATTTGCCTTGTATATATTGTTCACTTGCTTTGTATTATTTTTTGCTCTATTCTTTTCTTTTTCTTCTTATTGCTTATTTCAAACTTTTTCAATTCTGTTTGTTGGGCAGTTCTGTCATTTATTTTACATTTAACCATGGCCACTCACTCTAATGTATGTTGAATTATTTTCTCACAGAAGAAGAGGAGACACAAAACAACAGAAATATGGTTTACCGAAGGATGCTGAAAATACCATGGGCCATCATTGGTCTTTTTAAAATGGATTTACTGTTTTTGCCACATATCATACACCCATTTTCAGCAGGTGTTAAAGGAAGATTATGTGTAAGAACATTATTATTTGATGGTTGGTGGTTGACATAAATAGATTTTAAAATATCACACAACTGTAAATGATGGTTAGGATGAAAGTCAGATATGGTCCCAGTCTAAGACCATGCTACAATTTTTCAATATAGCTATGGTTAAGGAGCATACTGCCTTCTTTCATGAATTTTCTCCATTCATCTATGTTTAGAAACAGCAAATGCAAGTCACTCACATCTATATCAAAAGCTATAATGTTTCCATTGACAAAATCCTTGAATCTCTTTTTGAGGTGTTTTGCGTGTATATATATATATATACATATATATATGCATACAGTGTGCATGCACTCACATATACACACATATATATTTTAATTGTGTTCACACCAAGCAGTAAAGCCACTAAGACACAAGGTGGGGGATTATTGGGTGAGGAAGAATAAGGAAAAGAAGCATTCCTAAAGAACAAGAACAAAAGAAAAGTAATTAGGGAGAAAGTAGATAGCGATTGACATTGTATTTAAATTATTGAACATTTAAATTGGCTGGAGAGCATGGAAGAGAATTCCACAAGTGAGAAGTGCAAGAAAAGAAACTTTTAGCATAGAATTTATGGTTACATCTAGTTAACTCAACTGTAAATATGAGATCTCAATGCTAATCAAGTACTGTGTTTAAATGCAAAATGTCTAGGTACCATAGTGAAAAGCTCATCCGAACAATTGCTATAAAATTATTTATAGAAAAGGCATAGGGAGGTAACCTTACTGAAGCCAATATGCCAAATCAGGACCAATAATATTGCAGATTCTTCTTTGGATTTTATCAAGGAGCTCAAGATAAACAGCAGGATTACCAGATCATATATGACAGTAATATTGTAAGCATGAGAGAATGGTAGACATAGATATGTAAGATAGATTCTGGAGAGAAAAAATGTCTAGCACAACACTGTGAGCCCACATTCTTAGCAGCTGACCTAGCAATAGATTCAATATAATCTTTTCCCTTCATGTCAACCGAGAATATATATATATATATATATATATATATATATATATATATATATATATATATATATGATAAAAATATAGTTTTAAGTTATGCTATATTTATGAATTAAACTTCTCAATATTGGGGATAAAGTATATATAAATATAAAAGTGAACATTGACATCAACATCTAGTCGCAAAGGGGGTCTGTTTCATGCTCAAACACAATTGTTAGACCATGTGCATTGTGTTTTTGGCTCAACTGTATATGCTGGTCAGTGGTGCATTACGGGCAGGTCTGTTGTATCATTCTAATGGTTATTTGGCTGGGCAGTAACAATTATGTTTCAAATTATTTTAGGGGCTATTGAGTGAAATAATTGTGGATCCAAATGCAGTTTTGTGGCTATTTTATATTGATAACTTTCTTATGCATTATTTATTTTATTACTGATTGTTATTGTTTACTTATATTTATGTATGTATTTGTTGTTTGTGAATTTGTTTATTATTTACTCAATTTATTTATTTATTGATTTTAATTAATTTATTTTTATTTATTTCATTAATTATTTTTTTGATTTTTAAGTAACATACTAAGTATAATAATAATAACTAACAACAAATAATAAAACATTGAGTAAAAAAGTTAACAAACAACACTATAAAATAGCGGCAAAACTGCCAAAGATCATTGCTTGGACCATCACATGGGACTCAATTTCACCCCAAACATCAAGTGGAAGACATATATATGATTTATTACTAAAGTTGTTGGAAAAATGTTTGGCACCTTATGAAGCTCCAGAAAGTATCTGACTCCTCCTACCAAGCTGCATTTTTACAAAAGTCAGATCAGACTAAAAATGAAGTATTGTTGCCATATATGGGCTGGAGCTGCACAGTCTTCTTGTTCCAGTCTGAACAGAGTTCATAAGTATTTACACACCCTTTTATTATAGATGCAGTTTTGCAAACTTATTGCTACTTTATTGCTATTTCGAGAAAATGTACTGACAAGCTACATTCGTTAGTTCCACCAGTTCAGACATTTACAAGTAACCACCTGCTGTACCACATCCACAGAAGCAAACCATCCTCATTCCTTCCATAGGTAAAAATGAAATTCCATTCAGACAGATTTTTCCCAAAAGATGCTGCTTTGTAGAACAAAATTCTGAGAGGGTGCTTCCCTGACTACAACAATCTTAACCTTTTCAAGTCAAGGATCAACCATTATCTTTCCTATATATCCTCATAATCTACAATTCTTACATCCATAAAACAATCTCATTCAGTAAGCCTCTACTTAGAGTGACTCTTGAGCCTTGTATTGGTAGTGTAGTTACTCATATGGGTTACATGTTATTCCATTACACCACTTACATATTAAAATGACAAAGTGATTAAAATACTAAGACTGAAGATTTCAAATTTTATGTTGACAGATTTTACTTCTACATCTATTCCATTTTCATACAATCATCTAAGTTAAACAGCATCAAGCCTGGTCAGTACCTAGATGGGTGACCACTTGAGAATACCAGGTGCTGTAAGCTTGGATGTGCAGGTGGTGTAATGGATAATGACATGGATAATTGTTAATCGGAGAACCAAGTTCCAATTTCAGTTGGGTTTGTTATATGCACTTATGCACAAATACCCTTGGAAAAGGTATGAATCCACCACTTCTACCCCCATCTATGGGTTAATTAGTAACACTTGTCCCTCTAAATCATTATTATCTCAAAACAAATTTCTTACAATCTAAAAATATTTCCTAGCTTGAAATAAATTGCAATGGGTTGCTAAGCCATAAAAAATGAATCAATCAATAAAACCTTATTAACATTGAATCTCTTTCTGTTCAGTGTCTCTCTATCATTCTATCTATCACAGTCAGTTCATATATATCCATCTATCCCAATCTGATTATTATCTATGTATGTATCTATGTATCTATGTATGTATGTATGTATGTATGTATGTATGTATGTATCTATGTATGTATATATGTACTGGTTTTTGGTTCAATTAAAATTATGTATGTCTCTAAAGAATTTATTTAACACAAGTATTTATTTTTCAACATAATCTCCTTTGTCAATACACTTAATTCAGTGGCACATCATGCAGGTACATCAGTATGTTTGCAGCCAAATGATAAAATGAGCATTTATTTTAGGTAATAAATATTTAGTTTTCAACATCTCTTTTCTTGTCAATCCACTTGATTCATTGTTGAATATTAATCATATAAATTAAAATTTGGAAACTTTAGATGGTAATTCAGCTGACTACACTCATATCTACAGCTAGCTTACTTTTGTATGGCACAGCGACATTATATTGGGATGAGTAGGAAGCTTGTGTGATATCATTTTTTCCCAACTGACGTGATATGTCTACTTTGCAATTCATCATTAAAGGTCTTTGCTTTCCTTCGCTTGAAACCTTAATAGTTGCTGCCAGTGGGAAATCAACAACTACCAAAGCCAATCAGTCACTTTATACTTCTGTTAGTGTCTAGTGAAATTTGATTGATCATGCTTTAGGATTTTAAGAAAGTTCAAAACACATACACACACACTCTTTCTCTCTCTCTCTGGTTTTTTTTCTCTCTCTCTCTCTCATTTTCCTTCAAAGTATTCTCTTTGATTGACTGTTATCTTTTTTACAGCTTATCAACCTTTTTGGGGTTATTTAAAGCTAAGATATATTTTAGGATTGTAAGAAGAATTCTATTTTTTCTATTTGCGAGTGAATATTGTATCAACAACTTCTTGGAGATAATAATGATTTTTAATAACAAGACTTATTATTTAATCCCTAAATGGAGGAATGCGAACTGTATTCCTTCCCTTTCCCAAGTGTTTTTGCATGTAAGGGAATTTAATGAACCCAACTGGAATTCAAACTTAGCTTTCCAACATCTTATTTCAAGCCATTATCTATTATACAACCTGCAGATTCAAGCTTGCAGCACCTGGTATTCCCAAGCGGACACCCATCTTGCTGCTGACCATATTTGACATTGTCTGGCTTTATATGGATCAGAAGAGAACCAGTGTTCTGACGTGATATGGCCATAAACCAGGCATAATTAAAGTAATCACATAAACCATATAATTGCATGTGTGTGTATCTATGTATGTGTGTGTGTGTGTGTGTGTATAGATATATATACATACATACACACCTATTTTTTTCACTGGTAGCACAACTCAGAGTTTCATGCACAATATATATATATATATATATATATATATATATATATATATTTCATTCTTTACAAGACCTGGGGGCTACTCAAGGTAGAGGGATACATTAGGGATACATTTGTGCATATAGAAGTGGAAGATAACGGTTAACCAGAGCCTTGTAAAGGTTAAGATTGTAGTGATTGGGTAAACTTCCTTTTGGGAATCTGTTCCAAAGGGAAGTGATTCCAGGAAAGAAGCTCCTCTTGCTATTACTCACTGCTGGAATATGGAGAGAATGTGGGTGGTATGCTACTTCGTAAGTGATACGGCATGTCCTTGCCGTGAAGATTTGAATTGGTGGGACCAGGTATATATTAGAACTATGACTTTTGTCTAACCCTATGTTCCTGTGCCATAAATCAATGAACGTTTGTTCAAAAATAATGAAAAAGGCATTAATTTGTTTTAGTTCTTGAAAAAGGTCATTCCCAAACCGAACCTTTGACTTTACGATATACACAATAAGGACAAGAATCAAAATAGTTCAGAAGCTTTATTTTTCAATTTGCTAATCATGTAATTGGATAGTACTTAGGTATTTTTCAAAAATTTAACAATTTATAACTATAGTATAACATACAAACTTACAAATAAAAAGAATGGTCAATTTGTTAGGGAGGTGACTTCTTGATGCTATCAGCCTGTAAAGGTGAGCACAGTGTGTATCACATATGCCTGAAAAATATAACATGGGTTGACCCAAGAATTGGAAGTGAAATTGGGTAGAAGGAACTGTTTGAAAGCCGTCTATGGTTATGTTAGCATAAAGTCGCATGTCATCATATCCAAGAGGATTGGTTGATCACACGAGATAATGCACTCTGCTGTAACTGAGGTCTGCACAGCTTAGCTGCACTATAAACCACAGGTGTGCTCTATAGCTACTGAACAAATACAAATCTGCCAGAGCAGGTGTCTGCAATAGTGATTGGCTAGCTGCCCTAATTGACAGTCATGCTGGGATATGAGTGGCCTGCCATTACTTATAGGTTTGAGGTCTGCTATATTTATGGTCAAAAGTTCTCACTATCAGGGATAGAGCAGATGTAAATATAAAAATTGACACTGAGGTCAGAACTGAGTGACAACATTGTTTCATGCTTGAACTTAATCTTCAGGAATGAAGATTTCATTCAAGCATGAAACAGAGCATATAATTATATATATATATATATATATATATATATATATATATATATATATATATAAAATGTACTGATGGGTTTAGGAACAAGCCTCTAGGTTGCTTAATCTAATGCATACACACACGCACATATATATATATATACATACACAACCACATATACATGCATGTGTGTGTGTGTGTATATGTATATATATATATATATATATATATATATATATATATATATATATATATTTAGAATAATATAACAAACTGAAAAGGGTTTTCTGTGATGTGTTTCATCCATTAGGATTTCAGCAGACTGGGCTTTGATGACATTGCCACATCTATGCATGCACACAAAACAAGAGACAATGTTATCAAAGTTCAGTCCAATAAAATCCTAATGGATGAAACATGTCACAAAACCTTTCCAGTTTGTCATATTTTTTCTAAATCCTGTTTGTTGATATATAAAATTAGACAAAATTATATATCGTTATTTCATATATATATATATGCATATATATGAGTATATAAATATGGGAAAATGATGTATAAAGGTTTTATTATATATTAAGAACAATTTTAGGGGAAAGAATTATGACAAATAAATTATGAAGAGAAAAATCATATTAAATTTTAATTTAGTCTTAGTTCTGACATCTTCTTTCAATTAAAAATATTGGTGTGGGAAATCAAGAATATATATATATATATATATAATTATTTATTTAAAAAAAATTATAACATAAATATGTCATAAAATCACTACAAAAATAGCCATTTTGTTTCAACACCTCCGGTGTCTTATCAAGTGATGATGTTGAATGTAAAATAAATGGTTTTAAAAGTTTCAAATTAATTAACGTTTCTTTTGCAAGGTGAAAACGTTACAAAAGCTTGAATGACCAATCAAAATACAAATATAGGAAAATTCAAAAAGCTTGATAATGAAGTCATGTTATAATAGCTATTCAGATCTTTAAAATAGGGGTAATAAGAATTTATTCTAACCAATAATTATTAAATTATATGATAAAATTTGATATTAAAATTAAAAGTAAAAATTACCAATTTTAAAATCCAAATTTAATCACTATTAAGTTTAAAATTATAAAATTACTGAGGAGAAAAGAAGAAATACATGTTATTCAATTTATTTCTTCATTGAAATTACGTTCGAATAGACTCTTATCTGTCATCCGGTCCTCTGATAAAATGTATACATTTTAATCCCAAGCGTGTGAATGGGGTCCTAAACTCAGGTGTAAAACAACCCAAGCACACTCAGATTATAATACATAAGAACCCAGACATATTTAGATATATGTACACACAAAAACTGACGAAACAGGGAACATCTCCACGGCTCTTTATAAAAAAAAAAAGTAAAAGAAAAAAGGGAAACAAACACATGCATATATACACAATTAAAAGTGAATGCACTTTCCATACACATAGACGCTGATAAATACATGTACACATGTCCACATACATTGACAGATACCACATCCAAGAAATATTTAAGACTGAAAGTGTCATTAAACAAATGCTAACCACTTATTCTTTGGAATATATATATATATATATATATATATATATATATATATATACACGCACATATGAAATGAATAAATGTGAATGCAGAAGTATTATTTTTATTTTTTACTTCAGATAACTTTGCTGCTGCTCTGCTTTTTGACACTGAGCACTCCCCTAAACTGCCTGATTTTTTCAGAATAGAGATAATAAACATATCAGAAAATTTAATATTTATTTTACATGTATATATTTGAGCAACAACCTTTCTTTTAAATATCTTTCATTAAATATGGCAGACAAGGAAATTTTATTCATTTTTATTTATTTTTTTCCAGCATTCTTAGATTTTTCTGTTTTGTAGGAGGAAGGGAGTACAGAAATTTTTCATAATTTCAGTGTCCCAAGCATTTTCAGCCACTTCTTTAGCCATTTTCAAAGGGGGTTATGTTTAAGTTGTATTTTATTTTTTGCTGTTTTGAATAGGAGCATTTATTCCAAGCCTTCACATGTCAAGCATGACTGGAAATTGCATGAGTGTCTTTGTATTTTTAAAAAAAACTTTTAACACTCCATATTCACTGTTAAATAAGGTGAGGTTTATAGGAGGAGAGAGATGTTTAATATACAGCCAAAACAATGCCAAAAGCATAATCCTCTTAAAAATGGCTGAAGAAGTCACGAATAATTCTTGGGACACTGAAAATTATGGAAAATTTCTGTATTCCATTTACTCCTACAAAATAGAAATATCTGATGATGCTGGAAAAACTAAATAAAAAATAAATTTAATCTTCCTCGTCTGCCACATTTAATGAAAGATATATATATATATATATATATATATATATATATATATATATAAGTGAACATAGAAGTCAACACTTAGAGGCGACAGTTTGTTTCATGCTATATGCAATTGTCAGGCCACATATGCGCATATGTAGCCTGACGATTGCATATAGCATGAAACAGACTGTCACCTCCCTCTAAGTGTTGACTTCTATGTTCACTTTTATATTTACACAGGCTCTATCTCTGATATTGAGCACTTTATTCTATAAATATAGCACACCTTAAGACTATATTTCTTTATATATATATATATATATATATATATATACATTCATTATCTGTTAAATTCAACAATATGTGTTTAAATATATATATATATATATATATATATATATATATATATATAAAAATTGAACTTTGCTATTTATATGAGCAGACATATCTTTAAATAGGAAGAGGATGATAACCCCAATCCTGGAATAACTTGAAAGAATCTTTCAGTCAAATTTTCCAACAGATAGTCATTAATTTCTAAACACACCATTGATAAGTTTGTCCTGCTTGGCTGTATAGTCTCTTGTTTAAATCTTTAAATCTGAAGTATCACCTACCTTGTGACTTTTTACTGTATATATTTCCTTCTTTTTTTCCTTTTCCTATTCCTGTTTGCATTTCTTCACTTTTGTCTCTTCTGCTATTAATTTACATTTTTTTTATCTTTGGAATCCTCCACCTTAATTTAAATTTGAAATAAAATTGTACTTTCTAACTTTGGATTAAGCTATTCTTGATTTCCCACTCCAATTCTTTTAATTGAATGTAGACATCAGAACTTAGACTAAATTAAAACTTAATATGGTATTTCTCTTCATAATTTATTTATGTCATAATTCTTTCCCCTAAAATTGTTCTTGATATATAATGAAAACTTTATGCATTGTTTTCCCGTATTTATAATCTCATATATATATGTATATATATATTTTGAACAATAAAAAAAAATTAAAAAATTAAAATCCTCAGACACACTGGGTTGTAGATTAATATTCTTTCGTTTTTTTTATTATTATTCCATTTAGATTCCTCGACTAGTTTCGGCCGAAATGGCCATCATTGGGAGGAGAAATATTTCTGCTTGCTGCTAGCACTAAACTACAGAAATGAATGTCTTGATGGAGAAAATGAACTTTTGTCTGTAGTTTTCATTTGTTTTTTTATTTTTTATCTTTTTAACATGAATCTTTTAACATTCCTTGTGTTGGTCAAACAGTCTCTTTTAAGTTGTTATTTGAGATAAGAGCTGGATGCTGCTATGAATTCTCTGGTCAGTTTGACAGTTTTATTGGACTTGGTGAGGGGATGTGTCTCTATGTGTATATATATATATATATATATATATATGAAATAACAATATATAATTTTGTATAATTTTATACATCTACAAACAGGATCTAGAAAAAATATGACAAACCGGAAAGGTCTTTTGTGACATGTTTAGGATTTCATTGAACTCGGCTTTGATAACATTGTCTCTTGTTTTGTGTGCATGTGTAGACATAGCAATGTCATCAAAGCTCAGTTGGATGAAATCCTGATGGATGAAACGCATTATACAAAAACCTTTTCAGTTTGTTATAATTTTTCTAAATATATATATATATATATATATATAGATACACACACACACATGCATGTATATGTGTTTGTGTGTGTGTGTGTATATATGTGTGTGTGTGTATACATATGCTTAAGCAACCCAGAAGCTTGTTCCTAAACCCATCAGTACATTTCATCTGAAATGTCTACTGTGCTCACAAATTACTAGAATCCACCTGCTATCACATTAGTATTGGTCATGGTTTTAATAGACACACGACCCCTGCACCAATCCTTCCTCTTGATTCCCCCAGAATGATATTAATCATCTGATAGTCCTCCTTTGGCCTGGTCGGAGTCTACAACCTTATTCGGCAACCATCCTAGAGTTGGAACCTTGATAAAGTTTCCCAGCCTTGTTAATAGAATTAGATAGGCTTACCTATCGTCCGACCCATACTTCTTCCATGTCTATTGAACAGAAGTAGAGGATCATCCCTTGTTTCCTGTTATGGATATGGTTTACTGGTTCTTTCCTCTTGCAAGTTCATCATGATTTAACTGTCTTAACTTTTTAGTGATCATACTAATCAATGGCTGCTACTTTCCATTATGTGTGTACCAAGTTGGTTGTTCAATGGCTGCTGCTTCCAGCACTGGTAGTCAGGAGGCCAACTTTTTGGTAGCACTTAGAGAAGCTGCTCTGATCAACAGTTGCATAATATTGGAGTATTTGTAGTGCAATGTTGCGCATCGGTGGGTGTCCCTGCATGTATTTCCAGTAGGCAACACAAAGACCATATTATGCTCTGGTATCAGCCACACTTTGAATAGTTTGTACTGCCAGATTTGACAACAGATGGAGACAATTATGTTGACCTTTTCTTTTTCTTTTCAATATAAACCTCCTCATGATAAATACAATGAAAGCAAGTATGAGAAAAAACAGTACAGAAAAAACATATACGCCCCACCCACTTAATCTTTCATTTTCCAATGTTTGTTGTATCTGCTCCATCATCAACAGTATAGAATCTTGGTATAGTCACTGGCTATCTTTGCCCTTTGCAAAACCAACTTAAATTCTTCCTTTCCTGCCAATGAATTCTCTGTTCCAAGCTTCTCCTGTGCCAAAAAGTTTCCAGCATTCACGTGCATGTCTTTGGTTTCTACATCCATGATAATTTTCCAATGGCAAGGGAATTATCACTCAAGTCCCCAGACAAACTCTTTTATGTGCTTTCAACTTTAATTATTTCACTCTGTTAGTGAATCTCTTTTCCTTTTATCACTCTCCCTCTTCTCAGGACTGCAATATATTATTAGGTTGGTGCAAAAAAAACGACATTATTACGTCATTATTTTTGCACCAACCTAATAGCTATAATCTCTGAAAATCTAGAAATAGCACTCTCTCTCCATCCACCTGCGAATATCTTTGCCTTTAGTGATTTTAATGTGCACCATGACACATGGCTTAAACATTATAATGTTGCCGGTATTCAGATCTGAAATCTTTCCATTACTTAACCCCTTACTCAAATTTTGGATTTTCCTCCTTTATTCTCTAGCAAACCCAAGCAAAAGGCTTCTTTACTTGATTTATTTCTTACTTCCTTTCCTCACTCTTGCTGAGCCTTGCAACACTGTCCTCTTGGAAACTCAGATCACTCTATAGAAATCTATTGATATTTTGTTCCAGTCATTTCTTAAACACGAGCCTCTTATAATTCTTTCCACTCCTAGCATAAGAATTGAGACTCACTCCATGACTTTCTTCAAGATGACCCTTGGACTGACATTTTTAAACTTCAAGTTGAGAATTGCACCACTGATGTTTCCCCTGATCAAAGCCAGATTGGATTCTTTCATTCCTTCTCAGAAATACCAGGTGAAACCTCAATCTTCTCCATCATTCACACTATCATGCTCTGCTGCTATAGCCCACAGGAACCACTATATTTGGCTATGCCAGCATCACAGCTCCTGTCACAGCAGATGCCTATATGTTGCTTGTAAGAAATATAAATGTGTCTTTGAAGGTGTTAAATCACTGTCTGTTGAGAGAATGAAGTACCATATTGTATCTAACAAATTTGGTTCATGTGATTACTGGCAGCTCTGTGATGCTGTCTTAAATAAGAGTAAGTTTTCTATTCCTCCTCTCTTCGATCAATACCTGATGATATTTTGCTGTAATAGTCATTAAGAAGTCTGATTCCAAACTGGCTCCAGTTCACTTTAAACTGTGTAATAAATGCCTCACTGCCTCTTGTTGTCCTGCCCGTTGGAAATCCTCATCTGTTGTTCCGGTTCTTAATATTATTGGTCGTGATCTGGCATCTTAGCTTCAGTCACTTTCCCACCACCATAAACTTGCCTCCCTGTGCATTTTCTATAAATGATTTCATACTAATTATTCAGTTGAGTTCTTCCCTATAGTACCAAATTTTTTTTTTTAATTTAAGCACAGTACTAGTCTGGTGACAGATCTCATAAATATACAATTGAGATGTTTAAATGTAACTGTAAGTTCTCTGCTAGCAGTTTCTTTTCTTGCACTTCTCACTTGTGAAACACTCTTCTCTTCTGCCGCCATGGTTTCCAAACAATTTTAATCTTCAAAGATTTAAAGGCAATGTTAATCACTATCTACTATCCTCCTGATTACTCTTCTTTTATTCTTGGTCCACACCAATTTTTCTTGTTTTTAATTCTTCCATATCCAATAACCCCTTGTGTCTTAATGATTTTACTGCCCTGCTTGGGGTGAATTTGATTAAAATATACAGGAATTCCTTAATTAGTTCAACTAATGTGTATGTTAAAAATTAATCAAATAAAATAACATTAATCAAATATAATAACTTATAAGAAATGATGTAATTTGTATGTCAAATTTTATTCTAATTTACAATCAATTTCTAAATTGCATACTTTTTATTTAAAATATAGGTAATATCTTTTCTATTTTTTGAAAATTGCCAAACATGTTATAATCTTTAATGTTTCAATCTTAAAATTTTATTTATAATCTTTCTATAGTAAATGCAAACATCTTTTATATTTTGATATTTTTTAATAAATGTAAATTTCTGTGTCAAATTAAATCATCCATTTCTTTTTAACAAAAAACCAGAAATATTAAAAAAAATTTAATATGGACAAATATTCAAATATTCATTTTTATCATCAGCCTATATTATAAAATATATTATAAAATTTATTTATAACTGGCCATTTTTTGAACACTGCTGTAATTACTTAGATAAGGTAATACTTGACAAACAAAATAGTTACACATTTTCCATTTTTAAATTTTAGAAAATTTTTAATTAATCAGTAAATATAAAAAACTTAATTTTCAATTACTTAAACTGAAAGAAGGTTAAACTGAAGAATATTTTACTGCACTAGTCAAGTATTATGCATGTACTAATTTTGGTATAACACATTTTCAGTGCACTAATCAAAAATGCATTAATTGATTATACATTGATCAAGAGATTCATGTGTGTGTGTGTGTGTGCATATATATATATATATATATATATATATGCATGTTTCATTAAAGATGACAGACAAGGTACTGTGATTATGGTTTTTATTTAATTTTTCTTCTGTTCGAACAAGTATTTTCTCTTTTGACATAGAATGTGTAGAAACTGTCCAAATGTTCTATAATTCTGAACACTTTCTGCTATACTTTTAGCCATTATCAAGGATGATTTTATTTTTTGAATTGTGTCTGTGCATTGTCTGTATGTTTTTAGTGTTACAGAGTTGTTTTATTTTCCAAACACAGCACATTGTGTCCTTGTTCGGAGTTAATATTAGTAAGTGTTAGCTTTTTCTTTTTTATTATTAAGTCTTCCATTATTTTTAATCTTTTTTTTTTGCATGTCAATGAGGTAATTATGTTTGTATTTTCTACTAGGATGTTTTGAATAGAATCTGGTAAGTTTGTGTGTGTGTTTAAAAGGGGTTGTAATAGAGCTGTGGTCAGATAGGTGTATTAAATTTATCACAAATACTTTAAAAAAATTAAGATATTTAATTAGCAAAAGAAACAAAATAAGAATATTAAACCTGATAGAGGAATTTATGAGATAGACTATAAAAATTTCCTATGAAAAATAACTGAGACATTTGGAGATTTAAACAAATATTGGTATAAATAGACAAGAGATCTTTTACAAAATAATACTCTCAAGCAACTCACCATTGTAAGAGGTCTGACCATAATTTAGAAGAAAGTGGTTTTGCTCAAAAATTTCCATAGTGAAAATGAAAGAGAGAAAGAATTCAGAAAATACCAGAAAAATAGCCATAGAACATCCAGTATTGTGGATTATGTTGGTACATTTGCTCCCATAATAATAGGAATACTGAGAGCAGTCCTATAGGCATTTTACAAATAAATAGAAGAATTCAGGATCTTATGTTAGATGCAAATAGTTCAGAAAAAACTATTTCTAAAATGATTGAATGTACTAAAGAGAATCTTACAAATCTAAGAATTGGTCGCTCTGAAAAGTAGTTGTATTGGTGCATTTGATTCCAAGTGTCTATGATAGATGCTGCAGATTTAATAGTAGGACCAAGTAGCAAATGTAGAAACTTGGTTCTGCTTTATTGGAAATTTTCTTCAATATTCAGTTTAATTGTCACCAGTAGAAGACTTTGAATAGTTTGCACATATTCTAAATATGCTGTCTCAAAGGCTTTCTGGCATGAACGTTATGAGCTGATCAAAACTGCCAGAGATGAGAGCACATAGAGCTCTCCTAATATTTGGAGGAAGACAGGTCATGAGGACTGTTTCCTTGCTGTTTTCAGTCACACTACTGATTGTTAAGTCTCTTCCTCTAGGTTGACAATTTTGACAGAATGTCAACAAACAGATACCTATGGAAAGCTTGTATTTGGAATTTACTTTACAGATTTGTTGTAGATTATCAGAACTCCTATATTTCAGTGAAAATGGAAGCACTCACCTTGGTAGCCATCATTGAAATGACACAAAATAGCTTAATTTTAAGTTGTCTCCACACAATTACTTCTGAAACAAAAAAGAAAAATCCAAATTCATAAAAACATTTTCTGACCAATCAGAAAAGATCTGCACACCTTCAATGACCAGTTCATTTCCAAACCATTCTAACTACCATCAATTCAACTTCAAGGTAGAAGGTACATCTGTACTACCACAATCATTTGCCTGTCATTCATTCTTTTTTTGCCAGACATAGAAAACACTGCCTACTAAAAACTGACAACAACAGCTACAGAGATTCCAGGAGTCCATTGTTAACAGAAGCAACTGAGGCTACTACATTATGTGTTGGTTCCAATCTTTGGTGAGAATGACTGCAAAATATTTTCCCTCCCCAATTTATAGGCAGAAACACACAAATGCATGCTGGGATTTCTTCTTAGCCAATAAAATAGGCCAGTTCTCAATTTAATATGACTCAGTCCTGGTCTGTCTTGTCTTGAAGTCAAATCACTACAGTCACTTGTCCAAATTAGCACTTATCTCTCAACACCAATTCTTAGTTTGTGAACTTTTTGCCATATCACTGTTGATTTGCCTTATTAGTGTTAATTTGCCTTACATATATTGTTGACATGGTCTATATCATTTTTTCCTGTTTTTTCTTTTTCTCTTTTATTGCAAACTTTGTCAATTCTGTCATTTATTTACATTTAACCATGGCCACTCACTCTACATCATATCATCTTCTAATCCTACTAAGTGATAAAACTCATATTTGTATATTTATCATTATCTTTGTCTACAACTTTAATTGAGTATTAACTTCTATATATGTGGTATAATCCTCAGACAAACTCTATAATCATTTTTGTATATCACCTAAGACAATAGCATAAATAAATCCTCTTTCTCATTTTAACAATCCCTCATCTCTCTTTTTCATGTATTATCTCTCATTCTGCTTCTGTTAACAAACATGTTGTTCATGCACTTTGCTCATATTTGTTGGTATTGGAATTCCCACAATAGACTTGTTGTTACTTGATCTCCAACACAGGCCACCAGATTCATATGAAGATTTGATAACAAGAAATAAAACTTTGATGGAAAATTGAAATTTATATTTATATAATATTTCCTTGATATTTATTTCTGTGATAGCCAATTGACTAAGCAGTGCCCACCTCTAAGTATTTAAGGAAACTGAAGGAAATAAATAGATGATGCCCAAAATTCATTTTGATTATAGTTATATACCCTTGTCTTTTGCTGAAGAGTTCTTTACAAGACAATTTTCAGATTATGAGATTTAATCTATGGCAGCAGAAGTGAATATTGGTTTTTTTCAAGATCTTTAACAAGAGGAGATAAGAATTGAGCAAATAGAATCAGGTTTTATACTCAATAACAGCTTTTCATGTGGTTTTTAATTATTTTTGGCCTGCTGGCATAACAGAGGTGGCAAGTAGGAAAGGAAATAGGTGTGTGCTTCTTGCTCAAAATGAAGAGATTGCAGAACTTTACAAATACAGGTCAGGTCATTGCTGAGTTTGAATAACCATACATCTTTTTTAATCATTTCATCCTAAACAAAGCAATAATGTCACTAGGACTCAAGGGTTTACTGAGAGTAAAAGAGAATTAGAAGACTTTAGTGAGGAGAAATAAAGGGTTTAGGCAGACAGAAGATGGTGATTGATATTGCATTAAATTTTTTGAAGATTGTGGATGACAGGGAAGAGTGTTCCACAGAAAAGAAATGTCAGAAAAGAAATTATTACAGTAAAACTGCCAGTTACATCTTTTTAGTTCAGCAGTAAAATGATGAGATCTAATTGCCAATCTAGTAGCAAAGCTTAAATTCATGCAGTCAAAACACTAAGGAGCAAAGCTCACCAGAACAATTGTCGTGAAAATATTTGTAGAAAAGATAGAAGGAAGCTACGTCATAATGGTGAGAAAGTGATTGCAATCAAGATGCCAGGTCAGGATCAATTACATTGCAGACCCTTCTTTAAATGTTGCCAAGAATCTTGAGATATATATAACAGGGGCACCAAACCAGATATGGCAGCAAATGCTTCACAGTGAAATGCTTGATTTAGAAATATGTAAGATGGATTCTGACATGAGAAACATTCTGGTGCTATATAGTGAACCAATATTCCAAGCAATTGACCTATAAATAGATTCAATATAGTCACTTGACTTCATGTCAGTGGAAAAACATATACCCAAGAAGGGGCAAAGTGTTATATTATTATTATTATGTTTTGAGTTTGTTTTATGCAATGCACCTCCAAGTTTTAATCTGAAAATCTCAAGAGACTGCAGGGTCATGATTTATTTTAAAAAGTTACAAAAAAACCCAAACAGCAGCCCTTTAAAACTTTATCAAAAAATATTATGTGTAGTGTATTTTCCTTTTATATGTCATGTCGTTTCAGGACATGGGAAATCATGGCTCTCCACAATTTCCTGTCCTTTCTAGTCTCTCAAAAACCTTGTTCTGCTAACCTTTTACACATGTTCATTTGGTGGGTTATAAATTGTTTTCCTCTGCTCTTCTATGCCCTGTGAGTGTCGAATTTTCTAAACCATCTTTCTGATGTTAAGTATGTCTTTTTTCTTTCCATTATACAAGTTTCAAATATATCATCCAGAAGATTTCAAGTCGTTTCCCCAGAATCCCCTCCCCCTAACAAAAAAATGAAGATATTTATGATATATTGTTTCAATTTTTGTAAAAGAAGTTCAAAAAAGGATAGAATAAGAGACAGAATTTACTCAAATCTGAAGAAGTCAAAGATTAAAATCAAAATATCAAAGCCCAAATCTTAAACTTTTGCTTTTAATTTTGAATTGTAAAATTCATAAAGATCTGCTGAATTTTCATCTACAGTAAAGTCAAGTAATTAAGAAAAGTTTCTTTTTTTTTTTTAAGTCAGGCTAAAAATAAATAATACCAATTATGGATGCATAAATCTATTGAAATATTGCAATTCACTGGCTATTTTGTAAACTTCAATAAAACTCTTCATTTTAATGAAGTCATAAAACTTTTCTCTTTTTATTTTTTTTTTTTTCATTGAGTTCAAAATAAAGAATTAGTCAGGCTGTTCAGCTTTTTTGTAGATAGTTAAGCGCACTCAATTGTTGAGACTTATCACCACTGCCAGTACGGTTGCCTGATGAAAGAAAAACTTCATGGCAAGAATAATAAAAAGCATATGTAGGAATTGAAAGCTTTTCTCTTGGGACTTCTTTCTTTACCATTCAAAATGGAATTTAACAACCAAGTTAACCTATACAGTATTTCTTGAAATATCCTCGAGTCACTGATTTCTTATTATTTCTGAGGTCCTCATTTTGACAAAAACAGAATGCTTCACTGGAAGTGCAAATTATAACAGGTCTATGGACATTTTACACATTGTTGCTTTTTTTCTCTGATTTCATTTTCTTCATTTATTGATCAAATGAAGTCATGTTTTTCTTCCTTTCACTTAGACATTTTGATTTTCGTTTTCATTTTTTGTTTGTTTCTTCGTTTTTTTTTGTTTTTTTTTTTGGTGGGTAGCAGAAAATTTTTATTCTTTCTTTTTTTCCTTCCTCCCTTAACCTTTGTCTCTCTTCCCTGTCTTTTTCTCTCCCTCCCTACCTAATATTTTCTACTCTGTCTTCATAATTTGAGCTTTATTACTTTCTTTATTTTTTCACCTGCTTGTTCATATCTTTCTCTTCTACCCTCCCATTTTATTTCTTTCTTTTTCCTTTCTCTTCTTATTTTCCTTTCTTTCTTTTTCTTCTCATCATTCATTTCTCCTTCATTGTCTTTTCTTTCTTTTAATTTTCCTTTAGGTCTACTTTCTTCATTACATCCTTTCTTCTTCCTGCTAGATTCCCATCTTAATGTCTCACTACTTTACCAGACCTCATATTGCAATTTTTGTTATTATTATTGCTTTTCTCTAGCATTCCGTATGATTGGTTCCCATATTGTATACATTTCTATGCTGGGCTAGCTTAGGAGATTTTTGTGGCCTAGCATAAATATAAATACAAAATAAAGGAGATACAGGCTGTCCCCTTAAGATAAGACTGCAAGAACATCGTAAAGGCATAACACAAGGGGAAAAATAAAAAAATAGTTGACCACATATGAAGGGAAAAGCCAGAGAACATCACTGGAAAATACGAAAACTTAAAGAACCAGCATATATGTTAGACCACAAAAAGCTCTTAGGCCAGCCAATTATAGAAATGAATACAATTGAGCACTAGTGAAATGCAATAATGACAACAAAATTGCAATATGAGCTCTGGTAAAAAATGTTAATGAGACATTAAGTTTTATAAATCCCAAAAATTCATACTCATGGACACATAAAAGCATTGGGATCCAGTGAATTGACCCAAAAAGTTGCGAGTTCAATACCTGGCTACTGCAATGGTAAGCAACAACTTGGAGAGTTGAGTTAAAGTTAACTCATACTAAGACATCTGGATGGGGCATGGTATGTGGAACTAGAACAGTCTACCCTGGTAGACGAAAAAAGGGGATTCAATTCAAAATTCCAATCACCTGAAGAAAGTTCTAGTGTACAATGCCTGAAACATTGTAAATATGGGAACAAAGTTAGGAACAACAGGCCAAATAATGTAAATAATTACAATACATGATCTCAGAATATATAGGCAGATACTGTCTTTTCTTTCTTTTAATTTTCCTTCAGGTTTACTTTCTTCATTCCATCCTTTCTTCTTCTTTCCTGTTAGATTCTTGTCCTTGTATTTCTCTTTTATTAACCTTCTTTCTTTCTATTTTCCTACACTGACATTTCTCTGCGTTCCTAATTGCTTCCTTTTTTTGCTATTTTTGCCTTCTTTCTCCTCTTAGACTTCTGTCTTAGTATTTTTACTTTATATCCTGTTTATTTGTTCATTTCTTTCTTTCTTTTTACATCAAAATTACCTCTATATTATATCTCCTCTCTTTTTCCTCACATTCACTTTCTCTCATTCTTCTCTCTTTTATCATCTCATTCCTTCACATCTATTCAATAACCTGATCTCTTATTAAAATTTCTCATATAATTTCTTCCTTAAAAACTCTTTTCTTCTATATTAGAATTTCTTTCTGACTGATTAAGATAAACAAAACAAACCTTGACTTTTTCTCTCAACTGTATTTTCTTCACAGCACACGTTGTTTTAAAGAATTCCAAACACACCTGTGTCACTTTTCTTTCTTTTCTTCCTGATCTCTGTTTTTCAACAACCAATTTTTCTGCGAATGAACTAAAAATAAAGACAAACCCAGAATATGAATTTGACTTTATTTCTATAAAATTCTTTTTCATACTTTTCACAGTTTCAAAATATCTGCATTTGATTATATTTAATATTAGATTAATAAGGAGTTGAGTTAGATCCAAGTGCTCACCTTTAATATTACAATATTATCAACTTAGGCCAGGTGCAACTCCTGGTAGCCTATGGCATGTTGATAAAGATTAGCTGACCAGATACCTTAATTTTGCATATATCTATCTCCTGGTTATCGTTAATATTACAGAGTTAGGCTAGGTGCAAATCCTGATAGTCTGTGGAAATATTAGCCTTCCCGATATCTCATCTTCACATCTAAGACCTAGAAAATACCCTTATTTTAAAAATGGTCATCATGTCTGCCATAGAATATAATAATATACCTAAATTTATTGTGAATTTATTCTTATTTACTAATAAGCTACTTCAAAACCTTTTAAAAATGGTGGCTGTTTATTCTTACTTTAGATTCAGAATAATCACAGTCCTGTGTTTATATAAAACTCTTCCCATCAGGTAAAATATCTTAGATTAAAAATGAGTCTTAAGAACTCTGGCATACAATATTAGTAATGATGAACATCAACTGTTTAAATATTTGTTGTTCCCCCAATCCAATCTGCTTGTGTTTTGGGGCTAAATTCCATCAAATTCATTTAAATAAATTTCAAGCTATAGAAGCAACAATTAAATAGATTTTTCCTTATTGACCAAACAGAAAAAAATTAAACCTCCAAATACAAATTCTGAAAACATCAATTATCTTTTAATTATAATTTTAAAAAAGAATAATTTTATCATTTTTTCAGATTTGTGTCTTCATCTTGGTTGTTAATATGATAGTGTTTCAGCCAGGGTACTCATGTGTCTTCTTCAGTTATATGTCACAGTTGATAATCTATGCCCATGGATTGAATAAAGTGTTTGGTTTGAAATTCTAGGAAGTTTATCAACTAAAACACACTTGTAGAAAGACAGAAAATAAAATATCTGAAATATTGTGACAAGATAAAAATCACAAGATGGAACAATTCAATGGATAAAAAATAGGAATTCTTCTTAAAAAAGTTCAGTTTCAATATGAGCTTTTATCTATTCATATGAAAATTGTAGATGTTAAACAAAAGTTAAGAATTTGTTTTTAGATGAATTTCTGAAATAATTTGTAGCAGATGTTAAACCTTTTCACTTCACACACACACACATTAATAATCCAGTCAGGAGCAGCATCAGTGGCAACAGCAGCCCCTTTTCAGCTTTTGAGCATGAATAAAAAAGAACTGGTAACATGAAGACTGTGTATAGGAAATGATGCAATTCCCCATCAAGGAAGGTTCAAGAAAAATCGGATCAACTTTGGTACAATTCTTAATATATAAAAAATGCCTAAACACGTTTTCTTAAAAATAAAACCCACCATCACATTTTTTGATCAATTCAGTGCACAAAAAATTTGCAGTCACTCCATAAGAAATTTGTGAAGCTAACACCCATCAGAACAGTACAAAAATGAAAATATTTTAAAACTACCTTAGAACAGTTCACTTGCTCAGCAAGATGAATACAACTGTTTCTCACAGCAGCCCACACCTTTGACTGCTGAACGAACAGTATTAAATTACAACTCTCAACTTGGTGATAATGCTTTTAATACCACGTAGCTGCTAATGCTTCTCTAAGACTTGCAGAGACTTTAAAGAAAAACAAAACAAACAGTTCAGTTTTTGTTTTCAGATTTTTTCACAAGTTCTTGTGTTGTAAAAAGAAAAGGAAATAAAAAAAGAACTTCTTTATTTGGTACCATTCATGTTAATCATTTTCTATTAATATTAGTACTCTACACTATGAATCACAAGAGCTTAGCTTATCTCTTTCACATAAGGTTGAGGTCATGATAGGATGCTAAATTTAGTGCTCTGTGTAATAGATTCACATGGATTATACAATACACTTTACTCACTCTTTAAATCACCAACAATTTCATTCTTTATTTTTTATAGTCTTCTCTTAAAAAACACTTTCCAAATATTAAAATTGTACTGTTTTGATATTGCCAATTTTTAATTTGCATGTTGGTCTCTTTGATAAGAACCATGCAGTCTATTTTCTTTCACTTGATAATCAGTTCTTTCTTCTTGCTTTCCTTCACTACCTCCTGGTGTTCTTTTAATTTTCTATCTGTGTCTGTTTTCCGATCTGGTTCATCTGCTTAAGATTGTGGTCACCAATAATGAATCCTGCTAGGACTTTAAATTCTCTTAAATTCTCAACTGTATAGGTTGAATAAGATCAGTGAGAAAATACATACTTGACTTAGAAGCTTCTTTCTATTTTTGTATATTTACTGAATTCATTCTCTATCTATGTGCAGGCAGTTCACTGCCAATATAGGTTCTGGATTATTCTAATATCCTTCCCAAATATGTCAAGGTTACCTAGAAGTTCCAACTGTTCTTTGTGGCATACTTTATCACTAGCTTTAGAAGTTTAATTAATAACAATTATCTCTGCCAGTGAAGTTCAACATACTTTCTGCATTCATCTATGTTTGTTTATTTAAACAACATATTCAAGGTTCCTAATCAATTTCAGTGACATTTTATAAAAGGTTGATCCATGGGATAAAAAATAACCAAATTTGGGGATAAATCTGAATTTTTTCAATTTATAAGAGGAGTTGTATTATATTTGTTTCATTTGTTATGTGATGAAAAACTGCCAACCATTATTATTATTAATTTTTGGCGAGTATTTACTTTTATCTTCAATTTTCAGTTCCTTCTTGTTGCATAATATGGCTAATGATATTTCTAGTATAAAACACTCTACTAACATACTAGTAATCTTTGGGGAAAAGAGATATGAGTTATAGGTTAGATTTTCAAAGCCATTAAGAGCTAGTAGCTCAGATTTCTATGCAGCTAGCTATTTACCAGTTTTTTTGAGGTAGAAAGGATGTGAATTTGATTCTCATCAGAGCTTATCACTTGTTTCATGCGCTGTATACACACTGCAACTAAGAAACAATATTAAGACAATTGTCTGAAAATATAGGGAAAACTTTTAATTTACACAGTTATCTCCCCTGTACATATGTATGAACCTTTGCCAACAAAGTAGAACATATGTTAAGTATTCACATATGTTTGTGTCCCTGCCAGTGGGTTGATCCCACAACACAAACATGGAGATAGTCTGTTGTTTATTCTATCAGTCTGATGTATAATTATCCCAAACTTTTGTCTTGACAGTACAGATGATTTGTACTATGACAGTTGAGTTCTTACTGACAATGACATTAAAATAAGCATACACTCTCTGAATAGTTTGCAGCTTTTTAAATTTTTTCTCTGTTTCAGTTCGAGCAATCAGTATCATTGTTAGAATTCCTTGGTTTTGAGCAATTATTTGGGTTATACCATTCTTACATATGCTTGGGTTGAAAAGAATGTAGAGTTTTAAATTTTTTAACTCTGTTCTAGGTTTACAGCCATTTAAAACACTGATTCTCATAAGATCATTGAAGTTAAGCAACATTGAGTTTCGCCAGTACCTAGATGAGTGATGACTTTTCAGGAAACAGAAGTCACTTATCACCCTTTGGTGGAAATAAATCTCATGGGTCACATGATGGTCGCTTAGTAATGTCACTCTATGTGACAAAAACAGCAGTCAAATTTCAGTTTGTTTTCAGTAGCTAAACCATAAGGTTGCCTTGTCTAGCCCAGCCCCCACCCCATGGCTCAGGAAGAGGCTAAATCTGCCACCCCAGCATCTTACAAGTCCATGTTGCCATTTCCCTTTAGGAATATACCTTTTCCAGAGATAGAATAAAACTTCAGCTTGCAGTTTTCAATTTGGGAAAACCCAATACTCACTGTTTCCTATTTGTGCAATATGTCTTTGCCTGGGACATAGATGAATCTATTTGTTTGAATCTGGAATCTTAAACATGTCTTCTCCAGAGACAGGAATATCTCCATATTATATTTAAACTCCTTCCTTTTTATTTCTCCTTACATTCTGCTTTGCTGTGTAGATATATGTGATATATTATTCTCCATGTTGGACAGGTGTATATATAGTTTTAGTTTTCTGTATACCTTAGTAGTATAAAAGCATATTTATCATTCCTTTTCCTTTTCAGTCATTCCATTCTGTCCATGAACTATGGTGTTATTATATCATGGATATAATAATGCCCATAATGGTTGGAAATTCAAATGGGAGAATAAATCTTTCTTCCGTAGCTCACTCCTATTACACCAGGCTCTGTAATCTTGGATGTGAGGGTGGTGTATTTGATAAAAGCTCCTAATTGGGAATTGGAGACCAGAGTTCCAGTCGAGTTCATTATATTCACTTAAAAATACTCTTGGGTAAGATATGAGTCTTCTTCTTCCCCCAGTTATGGGTTAATTAGTATGACTTGTATCAGTAAAACATTATTATCTCCAAAAGGTTCTTACAGTCTAAAAATATTGTGAAATAATAGTTTAGTAGACTATTATTTTTTAGAGAAGTTTATTTCTGCTTTGACTTCCTCAGTTTGACATTAGGGGTCAGATACAAGACAAACTAAAGGAAGTCAATTTTGATTGGCTGAACTAACATGGGAATGATAGAGGATTTTGAGGTGTCGAGTCTTAACCATTGAATAATGCAGACATGTTCTATTTTGTGTCTGGATCTGTTTGCCAGTCAGGTGAAAGCACAACCCCACTGGATAGTTAGAGATGTATATACATTGATGCAAATAAAATAGTTAAGTTTAAAATTCCCTTTTATTGATGTCTTTTTATCTCCAAACCAAAGCTGGCGAGCAATCACCAGCTGTAAAAGAAGAAGGCAATGTTATTATTGAATGATGCCCGTCACCCAAGACCTCCTCCAGTCTGATAGCATCAGGAAGTCATCTTCCTGACAAATAGACCATGGTGATATATATATACATGCACACACAAGGCATCCCTAAAGTCTGGATGCATAAGCAAAAATGAATATTTTCAAGAAATGGGATTTTCAACTTTTTATTGAATTGGAATATTAACAAATAACATCTTCCATATGATTTCCATCATTTATGATGCAAAGGTAAATGTGCTTTGCAAGATTCATGTGAACTCAATGCAGTAACTCCACATTACTGTCAATTTTAGCACATTCACTCTTTATGCATTCAATCAACAGTGTTGTATCTGTGATTTTCATTGAGTAAAGAAAAAGAAGTCAATTATTTCTTCTTTTAACAAAATCATGTTTAATCTGTTAAGGCAAAAAATATAGTTAGTGAGATTTCTCATGTGTCCAGACTTTAGGGACTTTCTGTATGTGTGTGTGTGTATATATATATATATATATATATATATATATATATATACACTGATGTCAATAGAGTGATGACAGTTCAAACAACTGACAAGTTTTGTCTGATTTTTATTATATCTTTTTTTTTATTAATCTGAGCCACACCTGATTCTTTGATAGTGTTTGAGTCACACTTTACAGATATTACTCTTTGATAGTCCTCTGCCAGTTTTTGGAGAGTCAATCCTTGTTCATTCTCAAGCTTGGTCAGTACCCGTCGTCTGACTTTGGCGTCTTCTGCTGATACTAGACCTTGTGTGAAAATTAAGCGCTTGAAATCATCAGCAGTCAGTTTTTTTTTGTTTTTTTTTTAAATATGACAAGACAATTAGTTAAACTAAACTAATTATGTGTTTAGCTTTTTTGCGATTCCGTGGTTCCGTTAATTTTAACGTAAATGTATAATTGTATCAATTTTCCCCACACTTATATATATATATTTTTTTTTTATAGAGGTACAAAAAGAGACAACTCGCCTCCATGAATTTGAGGGGAGAATAATTTTATGCACGAGTTCAACCCAGTTACATAAAAAAATTTTAGATAGTTTTTTTCGAAAACTTGAGTCGTAAATAGTACTTCAGCTCTTGTGTTGTCAGTTTGTTTTATGAACAAACTGTTTTTTTTTTGTGTGTGTGTTGGTGTGTAAGAAATTGTTCTCGTAATGTTATTTGGACAGACTTTAATATTCCGTAGATGTCGAATCGCTAGTTCGTCACTGCTGTTTGGTATCGGAATATTTTTTTTTTTTACATGTAGACGCTGGGTGTTGCATTTAAATCGCTAATGTAGTAATACCAGCCTTATTTCTCGTTCAACACTGCTGTGGGAACGCGTGGAGTTTCTGTGTATTTTTCGAGTACTCTGTCACTATTGATATGGTGAGAATGAAATTCTCGAATCTTTCTGTCGCCACTGATGTGGGACTGGCAAGGTATTGCGGTTTTCGACGTGAATGCGTTTCTCGAATTCTTCGTCAACACAGATGTGGGACTGGTAAGGTATTGAGATTTTGGCGTGAGTGCGTTTCTCGAATTCTCTGTCGCCACTGATGTGGGGCCAAAGTCAGGACCACAGAAGGAAAACATGGAACACGGATTAGAGGTAAGAAAGATATATTAAACAAAAGGTTACAAAGATAGGGTAAGTGTAAGCGGAGCTTACTATGCGCTCGTGTCCAATATTGGTAGTCGTACACGGATGATACTACAGTATTAAAATACTCGCGCCTCCTCTTCTTCTTCTTCTCTCCTAGAGTGTTATCTCGCATATTTTATATAGTCCTGAAAGAGTCCATGTTGTAGGTATGTTACGGTCTCACAATAGTTTTCCAATTTTCAATTAGGATATTGTCTATTGGGATTGAAATTGTGTATAAACTGTACATGTTTCTTTTGTTGTTTTGTTTTTGTTACTTCTGAATTGTTTTCAAGAATAATATTGTGCCTGTGCAGTAGTCAATATTCTATTGGCTACATCCTGGTATTCTTTAGAAAGCCAAAAGCTTGAAATAGTCCACAGTGGCATCATGTTTAATGGTTAAGGGGAGTGAGGCCAAATTTCATTTTTTTAAAAATTTTATTATTATAAATATGATAAATATTTCATATGCACTTCATGATAGTGTTTTGTATTGAGAAATATTTTATATAATATAGTTTATTTATACTGTCTACCAATAGCTTCCGAGATTTTGAGTCATTCTTTGCATGAGGTGTTGTTTAGTATTTTGTTATTATCCCCTGTATTTTGGTTGTTCATGATGTGCATGGATTGAACTCAATTTCAGTAAGTGGCAAGTTAACTTACAAAAGATGTGATGCATTTGTACTTGATGTAAGAATTTAATCCTGATTTTATTGTTGATATTGAAGATGCAATTTCCCAGAGGGCATGAAAATCCATAAACAACTTCTTTTTACTTAGGGGGATTTCTGATGCCCCGTGTTACATGTAATAATTAGATGTTTTAAACTTTTTATAGAAAATTATAAATTATAAATTATTCTTAAATGATAAAATAATGTTTTTGATAGGATCATTAAGAGATATGAACTGGTGAACTATATTTTTAATGGTTTTTTTTTCATTCTGTTTAAAATTAGGGTTCATCTAGTTCTGATCTAATAAGTTAATGGCATGTTTCTGTTTATTTATATTAGGGTGGTAACTAGTACTGTTACCCAGTGAGGATCAAATTCATCTGATTTGTAATTGCCTGTGACATTAATCTGCTAATCAGTGTTGCAAAGAAAAATGAGAAAATTGGTTTGTAAAACAAATTAGCTATCACATTTATCATTGGTGGCCTGAACTGATCAGTTTAATTAGAGTTTTGGTGAGAAGGCTTACAGACAGACTTAAGAAATGTTCCAATCAATCAAGTCTGCATTGTTGATATGAATTACAAACAGTCTGACTGTTCAATTCACTTGTTAATATATTAGGTAAGTTTGCACTGCGCCAGGACTTTGTTAAGTCTGGTCTTTTGTAAGACAAAGTCCAGCTTCCAGAATATCAGTCATTCAACTTAATTGTTGAGCAATTACCATCATTGTTAAAAATCTAGAGTCCGAATTTTTCATGTTAATTATCCAGGCTTCTAAGCTGAAAAAATTGTGCAAACAAATATTGTTCCCCCTTATTTTTTTTTTCTCATTTGACACTGATACGCTGCCTATCAAAATGCTCATTGAATAAATATTTCCAAGAAGCAGGTTGCTTTACATTTGCTTATTTGTTTCCCATGGTATAAATTTGCATATCTGTTTTTCATTGTATGAATTTACATATCTGTTTTTCATTACATAAATTTTCGTATGTGTTTTTCACTGCTTTGGAAGTCAACTAAACTATAATTTATGTATTTATCTTCTTCACAATCATTTAGAATGCTGATGTATTGGTCAAGTGAAGAGAGAGAGAATGAGATTGTATCAATACTGAATGTGGACTGTCAGTTTCATGCCTCAAACCACATAACATTTTCAACATCCAACTTCTTTTCATTCACATATTCCATCTTTACATATTTTGTTTGGATATTTCACATGAATCACTTATCACACTTATACAAGAGCAAAAATGTTATACGTTTATCAAAACTTTTAGATATAGGAACACTCATAAATATATATCAGGTTAAATGAAATGTCAAATAAGCTATGGAGGACATGAAGTGACAATTTTGATATGTCCCGGAAAGGGATATATTTGTTCAAAGTAGCAAGTGGTTGTTGTCTACTGTAACCAGGTAGGACAATCTAGCAGGTAACCGTAATGAACTGGTCCTTGTCGTAGTGGTAGGCATAGGCAATAGGCGTAGTCAATGGTCATAGTTCATGTACCTCCACATCAATCTGTATTTATGGCTGACACCAGCCAATCATATTACTATGAGGGGGGGACCCAGGTGTATGCATATTCATTACATCACCTCCCCCTGAGATAAATTTTCCCGTGAAATTTAGCTTCAATATTTTCTCTTTTTAGGTTCTGGACATAATCGAATGATTTTTTTCCTCAGTCTTTTTTGCCTCGATCTACCTTGCAGTGGTGGCGTTTGACACACTGGTACCTCTGGCCTTGAGGTTGGGGATACCTCCATTGGTGAATGTTGACTTACTGGAACGGGAATTTCAAATGCATCATACAGGACTTCCATTGAAATCTCTTCGGTATTTTCTGTGACCTCTGTAGTGTGTCTGGGTCTCAATTGATTCCAATATCTTTTGCACCGAAATTTTTCCCATTTTATGTCATATATGACCTGTCTAATTCTTTTGGTTATCATTCCTTCTTCCCAATACATTTTTCCAGCCCTAAAGTTCTTGAAAAAAACTGTCACCTGGCTTATACGCTTTAGTCATCAGGTTTTCTTTTTTAACAGTTTTTTTCACTGGACTAGGCAACAACCTGTTGAATACCAAGCATACTTTTCTCACAAACATTAACTCTGCTGGCGATAACCATGACATCGTATTCGGGTTTGGCATGATTCTATACACTGCCAAAAATTTCTGAATACTTCTTTCATTCGTGTGCACGCCTTGGTTTTTCTTCAACGCTTGTTTAAAGGTGTCCACAAATTCTTCCGTCTGTTCATTCAATCTTGGATGATACACTGGCATTGTCACGTGATCAATGGACAATGATCTACAGAATTCCTTGAATTATCTTCCCATAAACTGCGTTCCATTGTCACTGACTAAAGTTTTAGGGAGTCCAAAACAATTAAAAATTTCAGTGCGTTTATTGTATTTGTTGCAGTCAGATGTCTGCACTTAACAACTTCTGGCCACTTAGTGAAACTGTCCACAATGATCAGGTAATAAGATCCATTTATGGGCCCTGCATAGTCGATATGCAATCAAGTCCATGGGACATCTGCCTTTGGCCATGTTTGAATATTTACCAGTGGATCCCTTGCTGCCAGCTAACATCCTCTGCACTGTTTCATCAAATTTTCTGTCTTGGTCCATCCTCGGCCAATAAGTATAGCCTCTCAGAGATTTCATTCTCAAAAGCCCTGGATGGCCAGTGTGAAATTCTTTCTGAATTTTCTTTTGCAGAGTAACAGGCATTACAACTCTATCTGTATATAGTAATACCTGTTCTCAGATTGAAAAAGGTAACACACTAATTCCTTTCTTAGTTGTCTCATTCAAACAGACTTGCTTTTTCATTTTTTTAATGAAATCATCATTCACCGCTGCTTTTTTCACATCTAGCGTAACCAGTAGTTCTCTAATAATGTTGCATAACAGACCCGACAATTCACTTTCGTCTCTTAGCGCTGCTATTACTGTTTCTTCCAGTGGTTCCGTATATTTAGCTATCAATCTTGATAACCCATTGGCATGACCTAGCTTCTTTGAAGTCACATATTCTATTTTGAAATTATAATTCAATAGAATTACACCCCAGCACTGTAGTCGATTTGCTGTGTGAGTTGGTATACCTTTTTGTGAACCAAATATTGTTAACAGGGGTTTGTGGTCTGTTTGCAGAATAAATTCTCTTCCATATAAAAACGTGAAATTTTTTTACAGTGTAGATTATTGCTAAACTCTCTTTTTCAATTTGACTAACTTCATTCCACAGGCAGTAATGTTCTCGAGGCATGTGCTATTGGCTTCATAGATCTGTCCTCAAATTTATGAAGTAATACCTCACTTGGTCCCTCATTACTGGCATCTGCTGCTACTACAATTTTCCTCATCAGGTTGAAATGCGCTAACAATAGGTCTGCTAATAGACAGCTTTTTATTTTTTTAAAAGCCTGTTCGCATTCTTTCAACCATATCCACTTTGCACCCTTTTTCACCAAATTATTTAAAGGAGCTCTTATATCATACATTTTTGAGGTATAAATGTTATAGTAACTTACTAATCCCAAGAACGCCTAGAGCTTAGCCACATTATCAGGTGCTGGCATATTTTTTATAGCCTCAGCCCTTTCTGGATCCAGTTTTCTTCCTTTACTGACAACGATCTGCCCTAAATATTTTATCTTCTTTAAGAAAAACTCGCATTTTTCAGCACTCAGTTTGAACCAGTATTCCTCAATTCTGTGAAATACTACTCTAATATGCGTTTTGTGTTGGGCCTCGTTTTCACTTTTAATCAAAATATCATCTAAGTATGCGATTGCATACTCTGTTCTAGCCAACATTGTGTCCATTATTTGCTGGAGTAGGCTTGGAGCTATCTTTAATCCAAAAGGAAGAAGATTTAGTTTAAAATTTCCTTTATGCATGTTTATTGGCAGGTACTTCAAACATTCTTCACTGACTTTAACCTGAAGGTAAGCCTCTGATAAGTCCAACTTTGAAAACACTACCTCCATTTAATTTAGTGAATATATACTCTGGAGACGGCAGAGGGTACGCATGGTCTTTCACACAATCATTTAAACCTGTTGAAAAGTCAGCACACACACTGATTTTGGGGTTTTTCTTTTTTATATATACGATTGGAGACGCCCAATCTGAGTAATCGACTTTTGAAATTATGCCAATTTTCTCCAACCTTTCTAATTCCTCATTTATTGTGTCTAGTGCCAAAAACAGTACTTTCCTCTTTGGTTTAAAGATTGGTTTAACATTTTCTTTCAATTTCAAGTTGACTTCTGTTTTTGTACACAGACCTAGTCCTTCTGAAAAGATGCGAGGGAATCTGCCTTTCAAATCTGTAATAAATCTTTCTGTTTGCTTTGTCTTATAGTTCTCTACGACGTTAACTTTGTTACAGAAAGAACTCACCGGCAACTCCCATAAATTAAACAATACGATCAAATCTAAACCAAAGAGGTTTACTGAACTAGGGAGCACATACACTTTCAATTTGTGAATTTTTCCCATGAACGCAATGTTACATTTTAATTCACCTCTAAACTTAAGTCTTTTTTCCCTGGCAATTTTGTCTGTGTTAGTCAATGGCGGGTATCCGATATTTTTCCATGTTTGCTCGTTTATTACAAAGATATCACTTCTTGAATCGAGTAATAATTTATTTTTACATTAAGGTACTTTCTTCTTTGACCCTTCTCAATTTCGTTTTTAGACAAAACTATGTTCACCTTTGTTTGCGACTTTGCTTTTACTTTTCTCCGTTTCGACGACTGTGGGAACTTCTATGGCCTATACGCCCACAATTAAAACCTATTTTATCCCTAAAGAAATCCTTCTTTATATGCTCAATCCGAGTATTATCTTTTTCTATGTTTATAAGTTGCTGACATTCTTCCGTTATTTTTTGTAGCATAATCTTCGGATCCGGTTCCATGATAGTGAGGATTCTTGATCTAATTTCTTTGTCTTTCGATGTCGTTAGACCCTGCACAAAAATTAAACACTGGAACATGTCACTTAACAATTCCTTTAATTTGAACACCTCACACTGTGTATTAATCATACTTGCATATGTGAAAAGATCATCATCCTCTTTTTTTACAATATTTAGACACTTGTATCATGTATGAAGCAGACTATCTCTTTTGTCGAAAATTTTTGACAAAATTTCTTCTGTTTCGCTTAATGTAATTTCTTCTGGCTTCTTTGGGAGGATTAAATTTGTGTATTTTGTATTTTCTTCTGAACCCAACTTCTGCAAGATAGAGTGATTTTTTTCCTCATTGGACCATTGTTCGCATCTTTTCATATTGTTTCAAACCTACGAAAATAAGCCAGAAACATTGAACCACTGTCAGGGTCATATTTAAATTCAGAGAGTAAATTTGAAATTCCTTCAGCAGAAAAAAATCTAGAACCCGGTTCTTTTGTTGTACTAGATAATATGTCTTCCCAAAGTGCTTTATTGTCTTTTGCCTGTTGTTTGAAGAACTTTTCAAACCTTTCTTGTTGTTGTTGTTGCTGTAAAGTGACTTGTAGCACCTTAGTTAATTCTGCAATTTGTTCCATTCTGCCAATGTATCCACAAGAAAAAGTTTTGCTCCAATTTATGGTGACAATAAAATTTTCTAAGTCCAAACTTAGGGGGGGAGGGGCAATTTCTTACTTTCTGTAAGCGTTACACAAGTTTTTCCATTTCTAACATTCCTCATTAATAAGCATTAAAACAAAAATGAGGGAAAAATTACTTACTTTCTGTAAATGTCGAACAAGTCTTTCTAACGTTCTTCATTAGTAAGTGTTGTCAACTGTATATTTTTTTTTCTTTTGTTTTAACTTGTGAGGTCGTTATGAATCTCATTGTCAACTGATATGTCCCAGAAAGAGATATATTTGTTGAAAGTAGCAAAGTGGTTTTGGACTACTGTCACCAGATAGGCCAATCTAGCAGGTAACCATAACGAACGGGTCGTCGTCATAGGGGTAGGCAATAGGCAGAGGCAATAGGCGAAGCCACTAGGCGTCCACATCAGTCTGTATTTATGGCTGACACCAGCCAATCATATTACTATGAGGGGGAACCCAGGTGTATGCATATTCATCACATCAAATTTAATGTCTAATAAACAAAAGTGAGTGAGTGATTTTCTTTTTTTTTTAGTTTGAGATTAATTTATGTATTATATATTTTGAATAACTTGAAGTTATGGATTTGTTTTCTTTTAACATTTTAGCATTTTTATAGTCATGTATGTTGGCTTGAAAAAATGTTAATTCTTTCAACAATGGAGATATTTGAAATATTCCTGGACACAGATTTATATTTTGATAAGATTTTATAGTGACACACTTGTGAATTTTCTATCTAATGTTATTTTCTCTTTTAATAAGAGTGGCATTCTTTATTCTTTAAATTTGTCATTGAATTTATTTCTATGTATGACTAATTCATTCAATAAATTGTTGTGTATAAGATCCTTTTTGTGTTCATAGATAGTTTTTTAAATTTCCGAAAGTTTTTCAAATATATTACGAGGAACAATTCTAGCAATTTACCTTTTATATAACTGCTTCGCAATTATTAACGTTGTGTGTATTTGGGTTCTGATCATATCCAAAATGGATTTGGATGTGGTTGTAATTATTTCGATGTCGTTTAGATTGGATAACTTTTTTCAAATAGTGGATTTTATGGAGTTAGTAGTTAGTATTATGTTCTTTTTTTTATCTACTTTATTGTCACCATTATTATTGTTAAGAATGTTGTTATGTTTTTGCGGTTGGGTGACTGTCTCTTAACACTGTCAATTAAAACTACAGATCTTCAAAGCAATCTTCATTAAAAACTGAAGCTGACACTGAATAGAATCAGCTTTGAATACTATAATAATTATTCTAAAATGCCTATAAAAAAGAACAATTTTCACACTTTAAATTGACCATGACATTGCAACATAAAAGAAAAAAATTACATAGGGGATAATTTTTTCACATTCTAATGAATGCCAAAGCAAAACTGTCAGCTGTTGTATTTAAATGCAAAAAGAAAAACATTCAGTAATGGATAGCTACACATAGTTTTTGCCTTACCAGTTGCACCCCTGATGATGATCTCAGAAAGAGATGGAAAGTTCTTGGGAAATAAAAGTGATTTTCACTGTTGCAGTGCATTTTTTGCATCATTTGATTGTAATACATGTAAAAATATCCATGAATATGAATAGATTATACTAAAAATAAGTGGACATAATGTTTCTAATTTATTTAATATATATATATATATATATATATATATATATATATATATATATATATATATATATATAACATTAAAAGGAAAACTTTATCTTAGCTGGCACATTTCATCCTCTGATGGACTCTATCAAGACAAATGTAAAAAATTTAAGAGATACTCATAAATATTTATCAATATTTGAATGTCAATGACCCTTTTCAAAACTCCAGAAAATGACAAAACATTCCTTGTTTGCAGGAATATATATATATATATATATATATATATATATATATATATAAGGTTGGTGCAAAAATAATATCGTTTTTTACGTTAAAAAATACGTCAAAAAACGATATTATTTTTGCACCAACCTAATATATATATATCTTTTCTAGGAATGTGATTCCCATTAGCCTCCAGTATTATTTTTTTTATATACTGCTTCTTTGCATATCTCTTTTAAATATATTTTTGTGGGTAGAATATGTTGAGATATTTTATACTGGTTATCTGAAATTAATAATAGTATTTCTTTACTGTTTGTAGTTTTGTTATGACCAATTACATTATACTTCATAACTGTGAGTTATTTTTACAAGTTTCATTTTCAACTGGAAGTAGTGTCAAAACCCTGTGCTTCTGTAACACTTCTACACCATGAAACCAGCAGCAACTAGCCACTTCTAGGAGGGATGGGGAGAGAAGATGATCATTGGATAGTATCTGGACAAGCGATCACCAGCAACCAACTGACTCCTGCTGACCACATCTTCTACTAATCCACTCAGCAATTCAGGTTTCACTCCCTGCTGCTCATCCATCTCACAGATTACTGTGGTTTCAAGACTAAGATTACCACAGCTAGTACCACACTTTAGTATGCAGACTGTCTATTAGCGTTTACTGACTGCCTATCGTGCTTCAATGCATCTAAGACCAACATTCAACTATCAGTGCAACCAGTGGAATTGGAAACATCCAGATTCTTTCATTGTATCTTTCTGACATATTTGATCTAAACACCTTGTTTTCATTATCTTTGCCTTGGCCTGTGTCACTTCTTCAATTTTAATGTTTGTGGGGTTCAGCTAATATTGACATTCAGAGCCCACAGCAAATTTTCCAATCACACACCATTTTCTTTTCAGTTGCTAATCACTGAGCTAACAGTTGAAATTGCTCAGGTTGGAAAACCCTTATTTAAACTGTGGAAGTATTGATTTTTCTATGAAGTACGATTCTATAACACACTTTTTGAGTCGCACAGTCTTGAAACCAGTGAATTGCATTCTGAAATCTAGCAAGAGAAGAACTATATGACATGACACTTCAGATCATTGGCAATCGTGGCTCTCCACAATTTCCTGTCCTTTGTTGCTTTTAATAAGTTTTTTCTGGATCTGTCATTCATTTACTGGAGCTTACTAGGTAAGTCATGTCTTGTTTTTTCTATCCCTCTTGCCTCCAGTTTGTCTTGTAAGTATCAAAGTTTCCAAGTCCTCTTTCCTCATCATATGTCCTTTAAATTTCAACTATCTCTTCCTGATATTAAGTATAAGTGTTCTTTTTCTTTCTGTTTTCTCTGAAACTTTATTGTTGTTTAGCCCAAGTTATTCTCAGCATCTTTCTGTAGAACCACATTTTTGTTCCTTCAAATCTCTTTTTCATCTGTGAGGAGATTGTCCAGCATTTATTGCCATATGGGAGGAGTGATATTACATAAGAGTTCAGTACTCTTTTTGTTTGTTTCTAATTAAAATTTCATGTTTCTTAATACTTTGTTTAGCTTTTGGAAGCTTGCTTGGTCATTTGCAGCTTTGTCAAAAAACTCTGTCAATGAATGCATCAGTGACTTCTACTTGGCTGTTATGAAATAGACGACTGATCAGTAGTAAAAAATATGTTTATACAGATTATCATAGAGGAATAATGTAATAAAGTAAGCATGACCCATCTCCCCTTTTTCAGCACAAAAGTATTATGAATTGAATAAAACTTTATAAGCTTCTACTTAGAGTTGTTGCTACATGTAGTAAGTCTAGTGGGGTTCAGTTTATTAATTTATAACAACAGAAAATCGACCCCCGACTTTATGCCCAATGGAAACATACTTATCCTGAAAATTTCCCCGTGATTGGTTGGTTAATACCAACTTTATTGTGAAGCCGTTGACTTGCATAATAAAATCTGACATTGTGTAGTGTGGTAAACATCAGTCACAAAAAAAGAAAATTTTTTCAGCACTAAAGCTTCTACTTAGAGTTTTGCAAAATTACAAACACAAATTAAAGAATGTGTGAAAAGTAAAAAATTTTCTCTTACAGATTCTAAAAATTTGATAATTGCAGATGTTTTAAAATGATGAAACAAATTTTGTTTAAATGGCTTGCTCTCAGTTATCATTTATGAAGATTGTTAAAAACACAAAGTTGACCTGTTGGAAAAATGGATCCTGAATTAATATTTTTAAGATTACACAAAGCCTTCAATTAATAGCAACTCATTAAAGCACAGTTTCTTTTAATTGAAAGCTGATTAAAAAGGATCAGATTAATAATGTGTAGAATTATTGACATGTTGTTCATACTATTTCCTTTCTATTGGAATTCTTTTAAGCTTCAAAGCAAACAAAAGCTGTTTGCATTTGTGTTGGACAATTGATTCAGGCTGAATTTTGTGTGAAAGAAACGATTTAAAATTGATTCAAAAGAGAATCTGATATCTGAAATTATTTTTTTTACATTTTTAAATGGAGGCTCAATTAAAATAAAGAGTCTTTTACATTTTTTTTTCTTGCTGAGATTTTCTTATTCTTCTTAAATGAAAAAAGAATGAGAAGTAAATTATGCAAGAAATAATTTGAGAGATGGAAATAAAAAAAGATGAAAGAAAAAACAAAGAAAAATAGTAGAAAGGAAAGGAAAAAACAGCAGCTCTTCACCGAAAAAATTCATCTCTAAATAAGAGGATCATAAAAAGAATTTAAAAAAAAAAAAGAGTAAAGAATAAAATAAACATCTATTCAGAAGATATCAGTTTATTTTGAATATTTTGAGAATTATTTATGCAACTCTGATGCACTTGTTGACTAATCGGAGTAAACTTTACACTCACAAACAGATACTCTCTCACCAGATTATTCGAGCTCATTCAATACGCAAACTTGTTGTACTGGATGACTCTTGCATTCCCAAGGACTAAATAAATTCTTGACAAACCATTGCATCACCTGTTTTTTTCAACCACCCCTTCCGACAGTCCCATTTTAGCTCCCTCTGACTTCTAATTGCTGATATGATATGGACGAGATTAAGGCAAATATGACTAAGTATCTGATAGCATTCTCACAAGAGTACTCTGCAGACTTTTGAAAAGTAAAATAAACACTAACATAAGTAGATGAGGTCCCAAAATGTGTACTTTGAGGTGGACTGAAGTACCATTTCCCTTAGTAAGCTAGTTTTCTCTCATATTAAACACTTGTATATTTTACAGAAAGTGATTGTATGAATTTCATTTTTCATAATATTTTCTTCTATCAAAGTAACAAGGAATATTAGAGTAATCTTTAAAAAGAATTACCCCTGAAATTATGTGTAGAATAGCCAACAGTTCTTATTAACTAAGATGCTGGTGATGTTCAAATATTTAAGAGATTCTGAAATTAAATTTGAAATGTAGAAAGCTTTTACCAGCTTTCATTGAAATGTTAAAATAGTGCATCTGCTAAAATTTATGCTTTTCTGTCTATAAGCTGAGTGGGTGGGGGTTGTATTACTTCTTTAATGCACACTGATGTCTTTATCCAGCTGGGGGAAAGGAAATGAGATCTGGTGCTATTTCCATCTATTAATAAAATGGGAAACTGCTACAGTGTAAATTGTAATGTGTATCCATGGGCCAATAATTAAAACAGTAATTCTCCTGATGTAAAAATTTGAAGGTAATTCCTACAGTAAATGAAATAAGAAACTATAATGCTCCAATTTAGTTTTTCTATAAACTCAGTGATAAGACATCTGATCAGTGACAATGACTGATATCTATTGGAAAAAGTTTCAGTGAATTACAAAAAAGTGATTTGAAGAAAAGTAATGAAAGAGAAGGGAGTAAATAAAAAGACTTTATAAACATTGAGATTATTGCATCAAACAAGATTGATTGATTTGTTTAACAGCACATCAACTCTTTATGGGTCATTCAATGCTGAAATTTATTTTTTGTTGGAGCTTTGAAATGATAAAATATAAGATATATGTTATTCTGCTTTCACATTTGAATATATGGTAGATGATACTCAGCTTTTGTGAATTTACATATTTGTGTAAATATAATTAATAGAGGTGGTGATATGTGCATTCTATATTATAGTTTAGTTGAAGTTATATTTTGGAATCCAGTTTGATTTCTTCAAGAAATTGTAGGATATTATATGGATTAATTTAATGAAAGAGTTCTTTCATATTGGTTGTTTGGTAGTATTTTAAATAGATTTAGCTGAAGTTACTACAGTTTGTTAGTATGCGTTTTATTATGTATAGTTCTTGGCATGTTGTTTAGAATTGCATGTGGTTCTAGTTTTAGAATATAAGAATGGTGCTATCATGGATTGTCCAATATGAAGTTTGGACATTATTACTTCATCTTTTCATGTTTTTTAGTTGTTGATACCATTCTTCTGTAATAGGTTTGATGTTGTATTATCTGTTGTTTTAGCAGCCAGTCTATAGTTTCTACGATTCTTCTTTGATAAATGTCTTAATGGTTGGTCTGAGGTCTGTGTTGGGGATCTTAGTGTTAGAACTATCTAATAAATCTGTCAAAGTTGATGCTTGTTTGGCTGCCAAATCAGCCATGTCTTTGCTCTTGATGCTGATATGGCTAGGTATCCAGCAACATCATCAAGGAAGAAAGTAAATAAAGACACTTTATAAACAATGAGATTAACCAAAAACAGATGCGGTTAATATCAAGATCTTATAAACTCTGAGATAGACCAAAAGAGAAGCAAGTAAATAAAAAGACTTTATAAACACTGAGATTTTTTTTTTTTAATCGGTTTCACACTATGCAAGGCAGTAAAGCCACTAAGACACAAGGAGTTGCAGGGTGTGGATGAATAAGGAACAGAAACATTACTAATGAGTGGGAAGAGAAAAGTGTAATCAGGGGAACAGTAAATAGTGATTGACATTGCATTTAAATTTTTGCAGATTGAAGTTGGCTGGAAAGCATGGAGCTGGAAAGGAGTTTCTCAAGCAAGAAGTGCAAGAAAAGAAATTGTTAAAATAGAATTGAAGGTTCCATCTAGCCAGCTCAACTATAAATTTATGAGATCTTGATACCAGTTTAGTACTACAATTAAATTCAAAAAGTCTAGGTACCATAGTGAAGAGCTCATAAAAGTAAAGAGAAGTGAGCAAATAAAAAGAAAAACTTTATAAACACTGATGATGTGGAATGAAAGAAAACAAAGAAATTTTCAAATGACAGCATAATACGAATAAAAGCCTCAACAGAAAAATAAACACGAGAAAAGATAAAAGGGAAAAAGCTGGAAAGAAAAGTTAGAGGAATAAAAAAATAGAATCTCTACAGTCAAGAAAATTGTCATCTTAGAAATGAGATTGAATGACAACCCAGACAGAATTTGGATGTGTGTCAATACAGTCTATTTTCAATTACAGTATTAGCACTTTTTTTTGAATCAGTGGTCGAACTTCAACAAGACAACTCTGTTATTCTATGTCTCCTGTGCCTATCAATTAAGATAACACATTACTTCAAAATTATGAGGATAACTTATCCAGCATATCCAAAAACTTGATAGGATGATGTGTTTTTCAACATTCTCTCTCTTATTTCTTTTCAAAATGAAAACTACAATGTGTATATCATCTATTTCTCCCTCTCATATATATATATATATATATATATATATATATGAATTCAAAACCTCCAACTATGGGTAAAATAGTAGGGTAGTTTGTGCTCTTTAGCCATGGTTGGCAACCATACAAGGGGAAGAACAATTCTGAATTCAAATACAGAGCCAGAGTCCATAAGACAGTCTGATGTCACATTCAATTTGACTCTGGCAATTACTGCGACAATACTGGTGCCAAGCTGCATTGGCCTCTGCATTTCCTTTGGACAACATTGATGGCATGGAGAGGTTGAGATGTGCTGCATGAGCAACTGTTGATCTCTCATGAAAAAAAAAAGAGTGCCTAATTCTTCATGTGTAAGTCTATGGTCTCTTGTGACTGACGGATGCTATAATATATAACAAAGTGGAAAGCATTTTCATGTGACATGTTTTGTCTTTTAGGACTTCATCTGAATAAAGTGAGATTTATGTTGATATAATTAAATATGCTCATGAAAGAGTGGAAATACTGAAATTTTCAAATTTTTAAATTTAATTTTTTTTTATTTTGAAATGTTTTTGGGTATTATAGTCTAGCCAAATTCATTGAGTTGATTTTTCTTTTTGTTATATATTTTTTATCATTTTTAATTATTAAGTATCCCACATTGTGATAAAAGAAAATCTACCAAGAAATATGAACATTTACTGTGGATGATCTATAGTGATTAAATCATGTTCCAGACATTTTTGTCTTAGTAAATTGCTTTCTCCTTCAATTAAAGTAGCATTTTTTAAATTGAAATTATGATCAGAATCATTACTGTGAGCAACTAATGCATCTATGGAGAGAAAAACGATTTTATACAGAAAAATTTATCAAATGAATTAGTCATACATAGAAATAAATTCAAGTACAACTTTGATTTAAAAAATGACACACTTATTAAAAGAGTAATTTACTTAGACAATTTTTGAGAGTGCAGCTGTGGAATTTTATCAGATAAATCTGTGCTTCTGATTTTTCCCAATATCTCCATTCCTGAAAGAATGACTACTTTTCCCAAGCCAACATTCATTAAGTATAAAAATGTTAGAAAAAATTCAAAGAAAATGGTTTAATTCATAACCTTCTATTATTAAAGAAAATACATAAATTAATCCCAAACTAAATTAATATAAATATTAATTATATTATTAAAAAAAAATATTAACTTTTGTTTATTAGATATTAAATTATGTCACTTTAATATTAAATAATATTTAATAGTGTTTCTTCAATTTAAAAATTTGATAAAACTAGCAACATTTTTACTTTTGTTTATGAATACTTGTAAAATAAAATCCTTAAATTTGCCTTGATAAAATCCGTCAGAGGATAAAACGCTTTGGCTAAAATAAGTTTTCCTTTTGTTTTTATTCATATTGTCCTTTTATATCTTGGAAAATAAGGAAAAGATCATCAGCCTACAACAACCAATCAAAAACTTGCAAACTTTGCTTGGAGTTAAAAATAGCTATCATTACCTTCCCAGACCAAAATAAATTATTAAATAAAAGATCCAAGCTCATCTCAAAATGCAGACATGAAAACAAATTTTTACTCTGTTACTTAAAAATTGAAAATGAACAAAATAAAATAAAATAAAAATAAATAAATAAACAAAATGACAATAAAATAAGCTAAATAAATTAACCCAAATCACACCTGATAAGAACAGCACTTGTGACCTGATGATTGCATCTAGCATGAAACAGACTGTTGCCTCTAAGTATTGACTTCTATGTTCACTTTTATATATATATATATATATATATATATATATATATATATATAGCATATTACTTCAGATGTTATTTTAGTGGATATCCAAGTTTGAGTAGATGCATCATTTTTTTTTTCTTAATAGTGTGGATTACATCTACCAATCTGTACCTCCATATATACTTATATCACTTATATATAAAAAAGATTTTTCAAATGGACATGCTGGGTGGCCTGCCTAATTCATACTGTTTAAAAAATGGAACATCTACTCAAACATGGCTATCCACAAACATAACATTTGGAGTAATAAGAAATAGTATTGGATTAGAAATAAAACATTAATTCCTTAGAGAGAGACGGATAGACAGATAGATAGATATGAATAGAGGATAGATAAGTCTGAATAGATATGAATAGACTCAGATATATATGAATGGACATATAAGTAGATATGGATAGACAAAGATACATAAATAGGAATAGAAGCAGATAGATATGAATAAACAAAGACAGATATATAAATATGAATAGACTCAAATAGATAGGTGCATATTTTTTTAAAAATCTGATATTAAATAAAAACGGTTTATTATCATTATTAATAAACTAAGCTCTGTTTCTGAATATTACAATGTCTATTCTAAATATCTTCATAATTTTCACTTCTTACTTCCTTGTTTTGTACCATAACAACCTCATTCAATAAACCTCTAACTTGAGTGACCCTTGGGCCTTGTATTGGGTGAACAGTAGTATTAAAAAATTATCTCTCTCTCTCTCTATATATATATATATACACACAAGTATAGGATTAGTGTATACGGAAGAAATTCCAATAACCAAAAATATTATTCTTAAAAGAGTGCTCAATACAGATTAGAGCAAATATAATTTATTCAAAAATTATAACATAAACATGTTATAAAATCACTACAAAAATAGCCATTTTGTTTCAACACTCCCTGTGTCTTATCAAGTGATGGTGTTGAATGTAGAATAAAGAGTTTTAAAAGGTTCAAAATGACCAAACACCGCTCAAGATATATATATATATATATATATATATATATATATATATATATATATATATAGTTTAAAGAAAAACAAAACACCTTAAGGCTCCATTGTAATAATTTATTTCGCCAGAGATTTTTATTTTTCCCTAGATCTTCAGACATCACTTTCAAAAGGTGAAATGAAAAATGAAATTAAAATTTACACTTTTGATGGGCAGCGTTCAGCTTATATAAGTTGACATAGAAGGTAGCAGTACTTGTTGTTACCGCGTCTTCCCCAGATGAAATCTTGAGTTTACCAAGAATGCTATTTCCTGTTTAGGGACATTTGAAATATTTTTTTTTGTAAATTTTCAAATGAAATAAATACATGGAAATGCAACAAAAAAGAAATTATTTTGCTACACCTGCCTGATCAAATACACTTTTTCCAGAGTTGAATCAATGAAAAGTGACATGAATTTTATTAATTCTGCTTTTTTAGTTGCTTATTTTCTTAAACAAAATATGCATTGAAGTGTTCTTCAAATTTAGAGCGGAAACCAAAGTGATGGTTTTTCAAACTAAAAAGAAAAGAATAAAAGTAAAGATTCTGTTAAATTCTCAGAAGATCTCTTGCAAGATGTAAAAAAAAAAACATTTATTCGCAGACTGAGTATCATGTCATCTTACCTGTTTGCATGAACCAGGAGAAAAACACTTTGAAAGTTTCATATTGTCAAAAGAGGAAAATAAAATTGTAAATCACTTTATAAATAAAGTAGCAAATAATTAATGGTAAAATTCACATCTATAAAATGTGGTAAACATAGACCTTTGTGCATGCAAAAATATGAAATGTCAAAAGGAGGGTTTTTCTCATGACACCACTTTTATTTTAACTATCTTCACTCTTCATCAATATTTATGTTTTTAAAAAATGATGATTAGACAAGATATTTTTGCTCATGCCTCAACTGCATGAATTTAAGCATGCTACTAGGTTGGCATCCTAGTCCCACATTTTCACTGTCAAAGCAGTTAAATATAACCACCTCTTCTACTCCAACAGCTTCTTCTCTTGCACTTCCCAACAGTGGAACTCCCTTCCTCTTACTTGCTTCTCTGATAGCTATATTCTTCAAATGTAATATCAATCAACATCTTCTGATGTCTTGATCTTGATCCCCATGCTTCTCTTTATCCTTTCCTTAAACACCCCTCTTTATTCTTATTTTCACACTCCATACCCCCTTGTGTGCTATTGGCACTTCCACCTTGTTTGGGGTAAAATGCTTAAAAAAGAAAAAAAGTAAATAAATAAAACTGAAACATTTGATGTAAGTGAATTTATATATATTTTGTTCTTGAGAACTTAAAACAAAATATTAAAAATATTTATTTATTAGATTGTTTATTTACAAGAATAATTTTATATTTACAACATTCTAAAAACTATTTCTCATTATGTGTTGTGTCCCTTCAAAACATAGGTGATCATAGCTCTTCACAACTTCCTGTCCTGTCTATTCATTATTTCCAAACCCTGTTCTGACATCCATTTTCTCAAGAATGTTATGTGTCGTTTTCTTCTGACCTTCTTGCATGTGAATACCAGGTTTTCCAAAACAAAACTAATGCGATGCAATATTTTATCATTTACCAATTTATAAAGAAATAAATATGAAAACATTAACCACTTTAGTTTGAATATTGCATTAGTTTTTAGAATGTTATAAATATAAATTATATAACATATTTGTAACACTTTTGTGTTATCAGAAGAGTCCACTACACGCCGATGTATTTCAATCTTCTGATGACATAAGGGAAATAGAATATTCCATTATTTTAAAGAAAATCCTATAATTTATTTTGGTCTGAAATTCTTTTAGCTTACAGATGTAATTGCATTCTACATGTAAAATATAAAATAACTTTTTTGAAGGCACAGAAAGTAAACTTGTGGTTTGTATAAATTGTAGTGTGAAGCTGAGAGAAAAGATTGGATGTAGGGGGCACTAAAGAAAGGATAAAAGCTGAACAGGGTTCAAGAAGATATAAAATTGATGTTGCATTTAAATTTTTGAAGATTGTAGTTATATAGGAAGCAAAGAAACAGAAGGGAGTTCCACAGGCAAGAAGTGCGAGAAAAGAAACTGTTGGAGTAGAAGTGGCAGTTGCATTTAACTAATTCAACAGTAAAAAGGTGGGACCTAGATTCCAATCTAGTAGAATGCTTAAACTCATGTGGTCCAAGAACCAGGGGATAAAAGCTTGTCAGAGCAGATGCCATGAAAATATTTGTAGGAAAGTCAGAGGGAAGCCATATCAAGTCAGTGAGAAAGTAACTGTAGTCAAGATGCCAAGTCAGGATCAATAACATTGCAGATCCTTCTTTGGATTTTGTCAAGAACCTCGAGATGAGTAGGAGCACTAGACCAGTTATGGCAACTGTATTCAATGCATGGACAAATGGTAGATTTATAAATGTGTAAGACATACTCTGATGAGAAAAACCATCTGGCACAATACAGTGACCCAACTCTCCTTGCAGTAGATCTAGCTATTGATTTGATGGAGTCATTCCACCTCAAGTCAGCTGAAAACGTGTGGCCAAGAAGGTGCAGTGTGTTGCTCTCCATGTGTTTAGCAGTGACAGACAGGAAAGTTTCTCTATGGTGGTTAAATAAGAATAGTTTACCCAAACTATTTCACGAGAACATTACCAATGATGACCTTGGTGCTTATGGCATGCTGATAAATGCTTTACTGTGACAAGTTCACCAACACGTTGCCCTAGCAAACAATGTGGCTGACCACAAGACGAACAAACATCTGAACCAGCTCATCTATAAAGATCCAATACAAATCGTACTCCACAGACCTCATTCAGCTACAGTCCACATATCACATCTTCCCACTCACATGTGTTGACTTGTACCTCAGCCTGACCACATTATTTATACAAACTTGTCCCTTCCTCTACAGACTCTCCAATCATCACCCAATTTGGCACTTCATTATTCATTCCATGAATCAGAATAAAATCTAGAGGAGCTGATACATTCTCCCTAAAACCAGATTATCTTCTGATTCATGCTATACTAATTTCCACCACTGGCTGGATGTGAATGTTCCAAAGTGAACTAAAATTTTGTCAACTGCGCAAAACTCCACAAATATCTTTCATTTTTACTCACACACTCAAAGAAAAAATAAGCAATACAATCCAGAATTTCCATGCAATAGCACTCACTCTCACCTAAAGAAATAAAATAAAAACTAGAGCTGATTTGAGACTAAGAAAGGACATAAAAGCCCATGAAAGGGACATTTTAGGCAGTTGGACAGCATCTTGGCTCAGGTTTACAGGCTTTGTCAGAAAGTGACCACCCATCTCGATAAGACAGTTTTCCAAAGGCCATCACCCCAGTAACTCACAATTCATCTTCCCTCTCCTTCTGTACACTTTAGCAAATGCCTTTTACAACTTCATTCATCTCTTTTTTTTCAACAAGAGACATCTATACTGATTTATTATTTGTTGTATTTTATGTTAATTGTTTATTTCTTTAAATCTTCATTGTTTCTTCTTTGTTCTGCAACCAGATGATTAATATAACACCACTTTTCTTTGTATCTAGCAACACTCTGACATCCAGTCTGAAATATATATGGTTGTTCCTTGTCATGATAGAGGGCTTCCATGTCCCAGTGATCCCAAGAGTAAAGCTATCTGGAGTTTCATATTCACAACATTTCAGTCATTGTATGCAACGGCCTTCTTCAGGTGATATACATTGGAATTTCGAACTTAACATTTTATTTAGTGTGCTAGGATTGTTCTAGTTTCACGTCACATGGCTCTTCCAGATATCTTAATTTCAGTTATTTCCTTTTAGTAATTCAGCTCTTCAAGTTTTTGTTTGCCTCTGTTGTGGCCAGGTATTTAGTCTGAACAATGTAAAAGTATAAAAAGTTTAAAATAATAGAAGATTCTGTTTCTATGACATCATTGGAAGGGCCCAATGCATAGACATCGGCAATTCATCTGTTTTTATGTAGTGGACTTTTCTGGTAAGAGAAAAGTGTAAAATGCACAATATCTACAAGGGAACAGAAACTTTTTTGGTTTAAGTCATTTAACTAAAACAGTTTTCTTATATTTAATCATTAAAATTCTGATTTGACAAAGTTGTTTAGGCTGAACATTTTTAAACATACACTTCCTTATGATGGTAATAAACAACTAAGAAGCAACAAAAAAGATATAAATGACTGCAGTAATAAAATTGTTTAGTTGTTGCATGGAGTTGTAAGTGCCATAAACACAACACAACAAAGTATTGCTGGTGAGGCAGAAAGAAAAATAGACAAGAAATATTAAAATAAAATTATCTGTATTGCCAGTATAACAAATCAAGGTAGAAAATCCCATTTGTGGGTGAGGCAGTCAGTTTGGAAGATGTGAAAGTTGGTTGCGATTTTGAAGCTTGTGTTAGGCTGCAAAACTTATTAACGCTGCTGTTATATACTGTGTGTATGTTTGCAACTGTAACAAATGAAAAAAAAAAGTGCTGGTAAGGCAGAAACAAGGCAAAGAGACAAGATACATTAAAATAAAATTCTCTGTATTTCTAGTATAATGAATTGTGTTAAAATATCTCTTTTTTGGGTGAGTGAGAAACGACTTGAAGCAATAGAAATATGGTTCTACAGAAGGATGCTGAGGATACCATGGACTGAACATGCAAGCAACGACAATGTTTTAGAGAAAATGGAAACATAAAGGAAACATACTCAACATCAGGAAAAGACGGTTGAAATTTATAAAACTCATAAGGGGGAAAAGAAAGCTTGGAAAATCTGATACTCAGAGGAAAGCAGAATATGTAATATTTAGTGAGCTTAAGTAAATGGATGGTGGAACAGGGTTTAGGAGAAATACAGAGAGATAAAATTTATTAAGGGCTACAAAAGACAGGAAGTTGTGGAGAGCTGTGATTGCCTTCATCCTGAGGGGACACAGCATATAAAGAAGAAAACTGAAAGCACTGTTAGAGAGAGTAGTAAAGGAAACCAAGAAGAAAAGACTATGATTTTTAAGAAGATAGAATCCATGATTGTTGGCAAAAGACGCAGCCTAAGGTGTAAACTTATGGAATGGGATAAGGTAGTAAAAGATAATAGAATATTTTACACATGAAGGAGAAGGGTGATGGCAGTGACCTGGAAGATGAGAGAGTTGTTTGTGTATGGGTTTGATGTTAAAATTGTTGTGTCAGTTGACTGAGAGACTGCTGTTTAACTCTGTGAACTGTCACTGCCTTGAGTGTTGGCAAGCAGGTCCTTTTAAGCAGTCAGGGTAGCTACATGAATCAGAATATTTTGTCATGCTTTTGCTTAAACATCATTCGAGATTGGCTCTGACATGTAAATTTTATTTTATATTTTTTAAGAATTGTTCTGTAAGCCCAATGCAATGCTGGGAGACCCTATGCAGAGAGTTGCTTTTTTATTTACACTATTTACATTGTTTCGGCTGTTGTCCTCAACCTTCTTTTTATATTCACAACATTTCAGCCATTTTATACTCCGGGCTTCTTCAGATGATATATGTTGAAATTTAAAACTGAAGCCTTTATTTAGTCCACAGAGGTAGATTGTTCTATTTCCACATCCCATGCCACATCTTTTCTGGAGATCTCAGTATCAGTTAATTCCTTTTAATAACTCTAATCTCTAAATTTTTGTTCACCTCTGTTGTGGCCAGGTATTGATCTCCACAACTCAAATCACTGGATTACAATGCTTTTATCCAGTTAGCCATGTACCCTTGTGAACAAAAGCCAGGGTGTACAATGGCCCCAGATTTGGTGAATATGACAATAAAAATGAGGACAACTATGTAAATAGTGTAAATATTTACAATATCTCATCTCAGAAATATAGACAGATCCTGAAGAAGGCCAGAGTGTATAACAGCTGAAATGTCATGAATATGACAATAAAGATGAGGACAACAGTTTTAATGATGTAAATATGTATATAGTTACAATACCCCCATCTCAGAAATATAGATAGAAGTTGCTTTTTTTTTTTTATTTTACTTTCATGGCATTCACATCTAGCATGGCTGAGAGGTTTTGGTGTGAAGTAAATCAGAATGATATGTGATTAGAAGCAGAGTTTAACAAAATGAATAATATTGATAAAGATTATAAATCTGTTACTATTTTAGGATTAAATGTCAGACTGTGTTAACAAACATATTTCTTGAGATGATTGTTATCTCTTAATACCAGATTAAGGATTATATTTATAGTGCTAATCTCAATGCACTTGCACAATTGTATCTTGGATTTCTATCCCTGAAGCTATTTTTTTTTTTTTTTTCAGAAAGAGTTGCACGTGGACAGTACAACTGATGAAATGATCTGTAAGTATTACAGATGTCACAGTTTTTACACATAATACTTCCTTCCTGGATTTGTTTCAGTTAAATATGTTTCAGCTAAGATGGCCTGATTTTTTTCTTCTACTTTATGTCTCAGGATGTAGGCTCTCTACAACTTCCTGTCCTTTGTAGCTGTTAATAAATTTTGTATTTTTGTTATTTCTCATAAGCCCTGTCCTGCCAACCATTTACTTAAGCTCATCAAATATGTTATGCACTGTTTTCCTCTATCCATCTTGACCTCAATCTGTCCTGTGAGTATCAGATTTTCCAAGCCCCTCTTCCTCATTATGTGCCTCAAAACAATAAATATAAAACAAATGTTTCTTTATCTGCCTCTTTTGCTGAAAACTATGAATTCTATCTTCTTACAGTTAATAGTCCATTTTTTTTGCTTTCCTTTATGACTTAGATAAATTTCTCTACCTGTTTCATTTTTGACATCCCCAATATGTTGTTCATACTTTTCTCTGCCTGTTTTGCTGATGACCATCAATTCTATCTTACAGTTAATAATCCTTTTTTCCTGCTTTTCTTTACTACTTTATCAAATAGGTTTTTCCGTTTTTCTTTCTTATTATGTCATTAAACACAGTCATCAGTTTAACATTCTGTTAAGATTATATAATAAAATAATAATAATAATAATAATAAATCCTAGTAGGACTTCTAGTTCTCTTTGGCTTGTCTTGCTGTATAAGTCAAAGCCATTGAGAAAATGCATCCTTGTATTAATTATTATAAATTCAAGGTAACTGTTAAAAAAACTGTAGAAAGAATTTGATATTTTATCCTTTTTGTCATGATTTTTGGAGAGTTGTAATGGTAATATTAAACATTTCCTTATAAGGAAATATTTGGCATTCAATCTTCCAAGGTGTCCTCTCAGGTTTTGCTGTGACTGACTTGCCTTTTTCACATCTACCATAGCTATTGGTCTTTGACCAAAAGTAAGAAACCAGGTTTCTAAATACTTATTTCTAAGGCAGACAAATTCTTCCCATTTTGAACACTGACTCAACACGATCTTCCAAGGCGTCTTCTCAAATTTTAACTGTGCCTGACTTAACTAGTGCTTAGTAAATACAGGATGCAGCCAAAATACTTCCCACATATAACTTCCACATAATGAAGACACTATGGCTACTAATGCCTTACCATTATGTGGAAGATAATTCTGCCACACCCTTTGTCTTTGGAAGACAAATATGAATAATAAAAAAAACTTAGTTTTGGTTACAGGAATTTAAGAATAATCATGATACATCTGTTTTCTCAAATGTTCAGGAAAAGCAGACATTTTTAAAAACTTGTTTGTGCCTGTCTGTATTCACACACACTTTACATATGGCATCATCCCCACCTAAACAGAACCCAACAATTCAAGGGTCAATATGGTCATTCATTATATCAATAATAAGATTAAAGATAAGAGAAATTGGTTATTGTTGTTTGTATTGTTATTGTTTTTTTTAATTCCTTCATTTTTCTGCTTTTTACTTGCTATTTTCTCTAACCAGCAGGCAAGGATTTAATCAGAGATATCACTCAGTAGGTCACCAAAGTTGTCATCATTTCTTTTTATAATACAGCTGGACCAACACAAACATCAGGAATATATGCACAGGATGACTTCATGCACAAAGGCAGATTTGGGGAAAAGGTTATTTAAAATGTCACATCAAGTTTCTTAAAAGGAAAAATAAAAAAAATAACTTTGTACGAAATATTAAATCAGGAGTTGATAATATTCTTTGAATTTGGTATTGTCATATCATCGGCCTTGGATAGTGAGGCTTGCTGTGTAGTAGTTATGGGGATTTGAACATCATTTTTTCAATATGTATCAATATGTAAACATTTGTTTGATTTATTGTGGAATTGACAATTATTTTAAGCTGATTCTAGATAAATTACATCCCCCCAACAGAATTTAATCATTTAATCACCATAGCAAGACTTTTCTGTTTGACATCAAACCTTTTTCCTTTTTGGTGCTTTGACTGCATGAATTTAAACATTCTATCAGATTAGCATCTAGGCCTCACCCTTTTACTGTTGAAAGTTAGATAGAATGTTTTATTCTAATAGTTTCATTTTCTCAGTTTTTGCCTACAATCATCAAAAATTTAAATGCAATGTCAATCACTATCTTCTGTTTTCCAGACATCTGTTCTTTTATTGTCCTTTCTCTTCATTTCTCCTAAACCCTCAGGCCAGAATAGTATTAATAAAAACCCTACACTTAAATTAGACAAAAATAGGGAAAAAATATATGATTGGAGAGACCCAGAAAACTGCCCATTGGAAAATATATGCCGTGTAAAATCTGTGTTATACCAATGTACTATCTCATCCACTGAGAGTCCTAATACTAATATGATATACATTGGGTCTACGAAGAATGAATTTAAAACCAGGTGGAGACAGCATAAGTGCTCTTTCAACAATATTAATAAAAGAAATCAGACATCTCTATCTAAATATTTTTGGCATTTGAAAGAAATGAATAAAACACCAAAAGTAAAACATAAAATTATCAACAAAACTAGAACTTGTAAAACTTGGGATGACCCATGCCCTTTATGGCTACATAAAAAACTACACATTGTCAAGTTTCTAAATAATGAAAATTTTAGTTTTTTGCCGACATCATCAAATTTTCACATTGAATAATTAGCATAAAAAACAAACAAACAATAAAATAATAAATACAAATTTTAAACTCCATAGTCTAAATAAAAAGGTTTAAAAGCCCTACACAATAATAAAAAAAAAAAAACTCTTTATGAAGTCGTCAAAAAAACAAATGTTAGCGAATTATGACAGTTTTTTATATATTCAAAATCCTTTCAGGAAAAACATAAATAAAATAAAATAAAAAAATAAATAAATCTCCATAGACACTAAACCAGACTAGACGATGTCATCTTCCACTTTAAATTTAGACACCCCAACCTTACCCTGACTTGACCTCTTTGAATGTAACTGAGATATTGATACAAATTATTAACCCTTACGCCCCTTTTTTTAAATAATTGCTCTAGCCGTTACCATAGTTATTTTAATTTTAATAATGAATATGCTTATAAAAATGTGTAAATTTCAAGAATTAGTTATTCCAAAAAAATTTTGCTTGAAGATGGAACAGAACTTTAATTCAGTTTAATTCAAATAATTATATTGAAGTTTTCGGCTCTTGTTTTGAAACAGGAGAACTCTTATGTAGCATTGGAATCATATTTTTAAATAAATAATTATATTTAGGCTCTACTTTTGTAGTGAGGAGTATTTCTTAAAATAATAACAAAAATACTAAAGAACTTTGGATTATTTACTTAACAAGTTCTTTCCTATTTTCTATATATTTTCACACACACACACACACACACACATATATATATACACATATCTGTCTATATTTCTGAGATGAGGTATTATGTACATTATTTACATTATTATTTACAATAGTCCAAATAATGTAAATAATGCAATGTATATATAAAAATATATAATAGCTGGCCACCCATATTTAAGGATATCCATCTACTAAGGTTATGTGCCTGAGTGTGCGTCTGCAATAGGGATTGACTAATCTTAGTAGACAGACATCCTCAAATATGAGTGGCCAGCTATTATATATATATACATATACATACATACATATATATATATATATATATATATATGTGTGTGTGTGTGTGTGTGTGTATATATATATATATATACATACACATATGTGTGTGTGTATATGTGTGTGTGTATATATATATATGCATATCTAACATCTATAGTACAATTTGGAGTTTAATACAGTTTCTGCAGATCTTCATGTGTAAATGCAATCTTATTTCCCCTTTATATATATATATATATATATATATATATATATGTGTGTGTGTGTGTGTATGAATATAGGCATGTGGCTGTGTGCTTAGAATGTTCACTTTCTAACCATGAGACCCAGGTTCAAATCTCACCATGGTCGATTTGTCAGGAAGCAGACTTCCTGATGTTATTGGGATATCCAAGTTGATCCCAGCATGTGGTGCCTTTGGAAAGTGCCTGAAAATCATGCCACAGGTTGACCCAAGTGAGTGATGGGTAGACTGAACTCTTGGGGGCTGTTGACAGCTCTGCTAGCACAAAGCCACATGTCATTGTGGCCAAGGGCTTGAGCATGCTGGCCTTGTTGAAATTGTATATCACACCTAGATAACATGCTCTCTCTCCCAGAAACTGTAACTAAGGTCTGATCAGCATAGTTGCAGTATAAACCACAGGAGGGCTCTGTGGATGTTGAACAAATACAAGTGGGCCTGAGCAAGCATCTGCAATAGGGATTGACTAGCCATCCTAGTAGATTGGTATCCTTGAATATGAGTGGCCAGCTATGATGTGTGTATGTATATATGTGTGTATGTGTGTGTCTCTCTCTCTCTCTCTCTCTCTCTCTATATATATATATATATATATATATATATATACATACACACACAGGGCGGGGTGATTTTGGCCCACTCCTCTTTGCAGATCTTCTCCAAACCCTTAAGGTTTGTAGATTGTTGTTGGGCAACTCAAAGCTTCAGCTCCCTCCACAGATTATCTAAGGGATTAAGGTTCAGAGACTGACTAGGCCACTCCATTACGTTAATGTGCTTCTTCTTGAGCCACTCCTTTGTTGACTTAGCCATATGCTTTGGGTCATTGTCATGCTGGAACACCCATCCATTATCCATCTTCAGTGTCCTAGCCTGAGGCAAGGAGGTTTTCATTCAAGATTTCCCTGTACTTGGCCTAATCCATCTTTCCTTCAACTCGGTGTAGTCATCCTGTCCCCTTATCAGAAAAACAGCCCCAAAGCATAATGTTTCCACTACCATGCTTAATAGTTGGGATGATGTTCTTTTGAGCCAAGTCAGATTTTCTTTTTCTCCAAACACAATGAGTTGAGCTGATGCTAAAAAGCTCTTGTCTGACAACAGCACTTTCTCCCAACCCTCCTCTGAATCATTCAGGTGCTCATTTGCAAACTTCTGACAGGCCTGTACAGGTGCCTTCTTGAGTAGGGGGACCTTGTGGGCACTACATGATTTTAGTTCACTAGGACACAGTGTTTTACTAATGGTCATCTTTGTTACTGTGGTCCCAGCTGCTTTGTGGTCACCAACACGCTCTTGCCATGTAGTTCTGGGTTATTTTCTCACTTTTCTCATCATCAGGTTCACTCCATTGCGTGGAGCTCCAGACTGAGGGAGATTGATAGTCAATTGGTGTTTCTTCCATTTTCTTATAATCGCACCAACAGTTGACTCCTTCTCACCAAGCTGCTTGCCAATCATCTTGTAGCCCATTCCAGTCTTGTGCAGGTATACAATTTTGTCCCAGGTGTCCTCAGACAATTCTTTCATCTTACCCATAGTGGAGAGATTAGATTCTGATTCATTGAAGGATTCTGCAAACTAGTGTCTTTTATACAGATAATGAGTACTTGATTAAGAGTAATAATTGAGTAATAGGACTAGTCTATATGCCTCCTGGTCACACAACCGTTCTGTGGGGCCTGAATCATTGCTGGTTGGTAGGGTGTGAAATATTTATTTTTTCAATAAAAAAAGAAATAAATGTTAAAAAATTAATATAATGTGATTTTCAAGAATTTTTTTTTATTCTATCTCTCACTTTCAAGACAGACCAATCCCATCTTTGTAAAATGGCAAAGTCAGAAAATCAACAGGGAATGAAATACTTATTTTCCTCACTGTAGAAATTTTAAAAATACGTATAGCATTTCAAAATTATCAGCAGAATTAAAAGTAAAAACGAACGGGAATAATAATTATTCCCGTTCGTTTTCACTTTTTAATTTTGAGAATTTCAAATACATTCTAATGCAATTATGATATATTTTTAATTTTAAAATATCTTTGCAAATACAAATATATACAATGATAATTTTTTTTCTGAAAAGGTGGATTGGATGATACTGAGTCTGTATATATATTTATTTTGTTATCAATTATTGTAGTTTTCTAGTTTTAGCTAGACGCACACATACAAACAACTGACCTTTATATATGTATAGATATGTGTGTGTGTATATATGTATGTGCATATATAAATATATATATATATGTGTGTGTGTGTATACATATATAACTTAAACATTTTCCTTCAGCTTTTTATTACATTTTTAATGTTTATATTTACCAGTATTTTTTTAAATTATTCTGTGTTTCATCAACACTTCCAATTCCAGATATAATAAATGGTACAAGACAAAATAGCATTCAGCCTAAAGCAGGAATTTACAAAATAGACTGCAAAAAATGTTCCAAGAAAAATATATTGTTAAAGCATCTAAGAATTTAAATAAAAGTGTCTATGAACATAAAAGAGATCTCTTAGAAAACATTGCATTAATCATTCATCATCTGAGATGTGATCATAATTTTAACTTAAGGCAAGAATACATGAAAAATGCACTAATTTTGGATTACTTAATCATCAATTTCTATCCAGAATCATGAGAGATATTTTCTTTTCCAGACAAAACAAGTGATAAAATGAGATTGGCTGAGTTCAGCATCTAGATATATTGGCTGTAAACATTTAAATTCAAAGGATCTGTGTCTATGAATCTTTAACATTTTCTATGTATAAATGTAACTAGTATTTATTGCATTACTCATCTTTAAGAATGAAAATGGGTGACTTTTAAAAAAGCTGTTAATATTTATCCTGGCATCTTTTCTTTATAATTCTTAATTTATGTTGAGAGTTGTTAATATATTTTCTTGATTTTTTTGCATCGAATTAAAAGGTAAATTCTCATCTCATTTTTGGTTGTCTTGAAAGCAAGAAATTCATTGTAGATTAAATAAGTCTGTTGCTCTCCCAACAGTCACTTGTACAAATCACAATATCGCTGGTTCAATTCACCGTCCTCGCTTTCTTAACACGTCACTACGTATCGCCAACGTTTCTGTCCTTTTTTCACGGCTCCAGCACTCTTTTATCAGGCCAACACCGCAGTTCCCCAGCCAATCAGCGTTCTTCACTGTTATTCTCGGTTACACAGGCAAATTGCCTCCTCCAGTTTGACCAATCAGCACACGACTTGCTATTGGTGGAAGCATTCCAAACTGTACAAAAAACCCTCATCCTTACACATACTGCTAGAATGGCTGGACGGGAGATTAATGCCATTTTCATGAAGCAAACTTGCTGATGTCACGTGCCGCACGTTAAGGTAAGACCCTTATTTTCCTATACACCAGATGCAAGCCATTCTGGCTCGCTTGCTTCTACGGGGCTGTTCACCACACTCCCCCCTGATCTCATGATCACAAAACATACAGTCACGAGCAGGTCGTTTTTGCCGGGTACTTTGTTGAGGGAGTGGAGCAACACAAGCTTCATCTTCAGATAAACTGTCGTCAGGGGAGCTAGCAGGATGTACCACATTAGTATTTTGGACGCTAACAGTTGGGGAGTCATCTTCCCCATTTGTGTTGTCTATAACAGATTTAGTATCAAGCGAGTGATCAGTGTCTCCTAACGGGGTTGATCTCAAATTTACTAACCGCTCACTCTCTTCAGAATCGCTGTCCTGTGTATCTGTCGGGACTGTTCCCATAAAGGGACGCAAGTCCTTCACATGACGTAGAACTCCATCAACATGCACTGACTGTGGGCTATTAACCTGAGTCACGTGACCCATTCTAAATTTAGTCGTGCACCTCCCATGTGGAGTTTTCACCCAAAATACGTCTCCCACTTCATATGCTCCTTGAATATTCTGCAATTAAATGGGGGACATAGCATCGATGCCCCATACACGGGTATGGTACCTATAAAGTGCATCAGCTGGTGCAGTGCTAGGCGAATGATTATCTTTAGGTGTGACGTTATACCAGTAAACTGCCTCCGGTATAGAGCACTGCTTTCTAGCTGCAATGGTTTTGATGCTTTGGTGACTTCTTTCTACTATACCATTCCCGGCAGGTGCATAGGCACACCGGAACCGCAACCGTACACCCCAATTACTCAGAAAATTGCACGTGAATGCTGTGTCATTGTCTGTCAATATCTCGAGTGGTGGACCCCGTTCATAAAAAATTGCCTCTAACTGCCAAACTACGCTAGTAGAATCTTGTTGACGTAGTGGACGCCATATTGCGAACCGAGAAGGCCCACAATCAATAATTGTCAGAAAATGCTTACCACCATGGTGAGTGATGTCTATCGCTAACCTATTCCAGTTGTCCCGCACGTTCAGCTTTCCTTTTCACCAATGGACTGGAGCCGGGTCAATGGTTTGGCATGCCTCACATTCCTTGACAATGGCTTTTACCACTTCTGATGAAACTGAAGGGTCTCTCAACCTAACAAAGTGCAGGGTCCTTTTTATGCCCGGGTGTCTGGTTTTTCGGTGGACATTAGCCACTTGGCGTGCGTCCACCTTGATCGTTGCAGTGACGCATACTGAATGCACTGGCTCCGTTTCCTCCTTGTGTAGGTTTAACCACTTTTTTGGCACCCTGGTCAGACAGTCAGCCAGATTCATGTTGGATTTGACCAGTATTATGTCCACCGTCAAGCCATATTCAGCTACAAGCTCGCGAAGTGTGTTTAGCCGTCTCTGCACTAACATTTCCCCAGACGCCTTCATATTTATTCGAGCCTTGCCAGTTAAGGTGTTTGAAATCCACTGATGAACACATGCTGAATCAGTAAAAAGATGTATTGTTGACACTTGCCATTGAAGAGCCAAATTTATACCCTTTATCGTTGCGTCTAGCTTGGCCAAATTGATGTGCTTAGCATCTCCAACCGGGCGTAGCCACGATACATCCTCAATAACGTTTCCATCTTCCTCTAATATGACACCTGTGGCTACGGAACTCGCATCCACCCATACGTTCATTTCGCGGCCACTCACACACCAATCTCCTCCTACTGGATCGGCCTCGCATATTCTGACTATGATGTCGCTTAACATGCAGTTAATAGACGCATTCTCAACTTCGTCATCCCATCCTGTGGTTAGAGCGCTTGCTTGTCGTTTCACAAATGCAGTGGCCACTCATAGCCAGCTGCAAACAGGAAAGTGGCCCACAAGTTTTCCACATAACGAGAATACGTGCAGGCGAGTTATCCTCACAGGGATATCGGGGATTTCTCCACCTCGCCTCCATCGGAGAGTTCCATTGTCACTCCAGACCTGTAAGCCCAGCACCTTAGCTCCATTTCTTAATCGCGTTGGTTCCTTTCACACTAGTCCGTACTTGGACAGGAGCTCTCTCACACGTGCAACAGGAATGAGACTCTCATTGACATAAATGTTGTCAACATATGCTGATGTGGCATTCGCAATGGTTTGGTTTTGCTATAATACTGCATCAATTATGGCTTTCATAATGAGAGATGCCACATTTAAACTGAAACCCAGTCGAGTGAGGCAATATCTTTGCCCCTTCACTTTGACAGTTTGATAGGGCCACAGCACCTTCTCCACATGTATCTGCAGATACGCCCTCCACAAGTCCAACAAAGATACATTGGACCCCAATCGTCGCCATTCTTGCAACTTATGTGCACAAACCTCTGAGTTAGCAGTATATGGTTCTACAAAACCATTCAACTCGCGGTAATCCAGTACTGGGCAGACCTTCTGCTTGCTCTCTTGTATCACTGCCATTAATGGGATTAGACACTTCGATGGACCAAGTTCATCTTCGGGGTATGGTCGCAGCCATCCATTATCCAGCCAGGACTGCAGTTCCCTTTCATATTCGTCCCGTGCATAGTCAGGTACTGAATATTCTGCCACTCTATTCTTCAGGGTTATAGGTGGTTGTCCATTGGTTCACTTCCATGAGGCTGTCCATACTTTGTTATGACAGTCAAACTCCACACTAAAGACGGGTTCAATGATAGAAATAGCAGCACATTGGGGCTTACTTTCTTCTTCAGAAATTGAACTTCTCCCGAGGAATTGATGTGCACTCCTCCTAATTCTTTAATTGCGTCAATCCCAAGAAGAAGATCGAACCCAAGTAGTGGTCTGTCCACAATTAGGGCATCAATGTACACGGGTTGAGCACGACTAACATTCAACGCAATATTGCCCTGTCCACGGCATTTTAGTGCTTTACCGTCGGCAGTTAGGACTTGCATCTTCATTGGTCGCCAATTGCGACATGTGCATTTGCTCACCAACATCCGTGAGCACCGAGAATCAACCAGGGCCGTGGACTTCTTTCCATCTATGGCCACCTCAATGATAGGTAGCGCTGTGTTTTTTAGTTGCTTGGAGAAAAGACCAGCGTTGACGTCTGTTCCCCAGATCCATTTCCCTGGCACTCTGAGGAAATGTGCCCAACCTTGTTGCACTGAAAACACTGTATCCCGTGGCGGGATTGTCGGGTCTGGGTAGCTGTCTTCTTCGAGTAGCCTTGTCTGCTGCAATCCTTTGCCAGGTGGTTGGGACCAAAACATTTAAAGCACACAATGCCCGTCCGTTGAGCTGCTATATTCGTCTGTTGAGCTGCTGCGGCAACTGACTCTTTGCTATCGGTCATAACGGCCCGAGCGCAAGTCAGGATCTGGTCCAACGTCATAGTGTCCATTCTAGATGATGCACTGAGAAGTTGCTTGTCTTGTTGCGGCAGTCCAGAAATGAAGGCACACATCATCCATTGTTCAAACAGTTGGCCGCCAACCAACAAAGCTAGCCGTTTCAGCTCAGCTCAAAATTCGTCTACTGTTTCCCCTGGCTGAAATCATCGTGACACAAACTGATCATATGCAGTGAATGAATCCACCGCATATGCAGTTATAAGGACCTGCTTGATCTGCTCTGGATCTGACCTCTGCTCCTTTGTCAGTTGCCGATATACAGAGAGAGTCCTGGCTCGCAAGCACAGTGGCAATACCCGCTCGACTTTCTTCATCTCGCAAAGTTCACAAACCAACTCCACATTTTCAATCCATTCTACTATTGGTAGATCGGTAGCAGCTCCACTGAATTCAGGTATCAGCCTGATATTGAAACTTCTGTCCGCCATGATTAGAGAAAATGCCGAAATAGCTTGTAGATTAAATAAGTAATGCCATTTTCATGAAGCAAACTTGCTGATGTCATGTGCCGCACGTTAAGGTAAAACCCTTATTTTCCTATACACCAGATGCAAGCCACTCTGGCTCGCTTGCTTCTACGGGGCTGTTCAGGAATTAATACATTTCTTTTGTTTTTGGATCTGATGGAGCATTGAAATGGCAAAATGCTTAAAAACTTTGTCAGGATTCTTTGTCCTATTTTAAACACACACACATATATATATATAACTGTTAGTTGAATAAGTTACTTTTTAGAATAAGATGCGTCATTTGTTATTCACTTACCTACTATATACATCTACTCTATATACCATATATATATATATGTATATATATATATACATATATATATATATATAATCAAAAGGCTTGAACACTAATACTCCATGAATTGGATCATATTTAGGATTCCAATGGAATAAATTATGACCATGGAATATTAGTGTTTAAGCCTTTTTTTTTATATCCTTACTCTGTCCTGGACATTGAGTTCAACCTGGATTCTATCCTCTTAGAATTTTTTATTCAAAAAATATATATGTATGTGTATGCATGTATGTATGCATATATTTATATATTTTGCAGATGTATGTGTATATTTACTACTAATATTATCTATATTTAGTTGTATGGACATGAGTTTGTGGCCCTGGATGATGCTTTTGCAATCATCAGACAAAATATCCTTACAACTAAATATGTTATTTCTATCTCTGATATTGACACCTTTCAAATAAGTTCCACGCATATATAATATATATAGAAAATACACACACACACAGACATATATATATATATATATATATATATATATATATATATATATGCATGTTTCATTTTTGATGAAACATGCATGAAGGATTGCTGCCTAAATACACAATATATATATATATATATATATATATATATATATATATATATATATATATATATATATATATATATATATATACACAAACTCTGTGTATATTCAAGTTTAATGTGTGTTTTTATGATCAGTTTTTATGCAGTAAATAGAAGTGAGCATAGGTACTTTTTTTGAAAAGGTTAAAAATCATGCATTTTTGGTGACCAGTTACATGAAACACAAGTAAAGCTTTTCTGGATGGCTTAAAATTCCTGCATTTCACTAACCATAATCTATGATGTAGGCCTATATTCTCATAGTACCTTTGACTAATTTTAAAAGTACAGGTAAACTCTTTTAGCCTGCCTCCTGTACTCTAGATTCTTTCTGTTGCTACATTATTAACAGAATGTTATTCACTATGTGTGCTGCTTAAACTTTACAAATATCTAATATAAATGAAGAATATACAATGTTTTTTCTACAATTTGAATTCAGCTTTGTTCGCACATGTTTACATTACTGAGACTAAAGTATTGCTTTAGCAATGGCAAACATTTTGTCTGTTATCTACCATATATGTTTCAGTTGTGTTCCTAATTTTGTTTTCCTATATTTATTTATATTTATTTATTATATTCTTTGCATTTACTGCTATTATTTTATTTTATAATTATTTGTTACATATTCTTAAAATATTTTGATATGATGTACTTGATAAAACATAAATGATGTTTGCACAGCAATGTAAACCACTTGCAAGACAAACATGAATGCAGATTTGAGATATGAAAAAAATCTGTTCATTCTTCATTTATATAAGGTATTTGTTGATTTTAAGTGGCATACAGAGTGGATGAGGTCAAGCACTTGGACATAGTGTAATGGATAACAAGCTTGTCTCATTAGATCATTTACAACTGAAAAGTGAGTTTTATCCTCCCTGGGTGCCCTAGACTTTCAGGTTTGTGTCACATCTGAGCTATGTTTAGAAAATCATCATAGTGTATAAGATTTTGCTCCTCATGTAGTGACAAAAGGGAAGAAACTTCTGTTTCTGTAGGTTAAAGGAGCTGCCGTAGTGAGGCATGAATGAAAAAAAAACTACATTATCTAAATCATCATATCAGATAATTTATGGCAAGTGATTCTCTTCACTCTTTTAGGGGAGCTTTGTACAAAAAAGAAGAAAGACTATTTGTTATAAAATATCACCAGGATGATGTCTAGTGCTGCAATATTTTGACTCGGCTCACATTATATGTGAGATATGGGAAGTAAAACAGGTTTTTCACAAAAAAATTCATGGGTCACCACTATACATGAGTATGTGTGTATATATAAGAGGCAAAGGGGAGTAGTGGATAGTAACTTGGATTGAGGAATCGGAGAGCCGAGTTCAAATTCCAGTTGCAGAGGGTTGATTGCGTTCCTATCTTAAGAGACTCTTGGGACTTGTTTGGGAACAGCAACATAAAAAATATCTATTTATTTTAAAAAATATATATTTGTATTTCAAATAAGTTGATTAAATTTAGTCAACAAGTTTTGTTTGCTTAATTTTATTGAATTTAATATGTGTTTAATTGTTCTTGCCTAAATATATATATATATATATATATATATATATATATATATATATATATATTAGGGGAAAGAACTATGACAATGTGGAATGAGTTTTCATGTGACATGTTTCATCCTTTAGGATTTAATCAGACTAAGGTTATGTTTATGTGAATACTCATGGGCACAAACAAAAGAGAGACACTGAGAAATGAAGATTGAATGTTTTTTATAAATTGTGTTTTATGTATATAATCTATCCAATTTGATTTAGATTGTTTTTCTTTTTGTTTATGCTTCCATATTAAATATCCCACATTGTGATAATAGAAAATCTACCATGAATGCTGAAATAATGTAACAGTCTGGACACAAATTTACTGTCGATGATCCAGCAGTTATAGCACTTGCTAAACATTTTTGTCTTAGTAAATTGTTTTTGCTTTTCATTAGAATAGCATTTGTTAAATCTAAATTGTGGTCATTATCATTATGCCAGAAATTTTTCAGGATATAAAAAAGAATTATATACCATTATCCCATATATATATATATATATATATATATATATATATATATATGATGGACTTGTAGGGGATTATTATTTAATGCAATGTTAGGATTACCATTTGTAAAGGTACGTTGGGATTAGCTATAATTTGTAGAGTTGTTATAGACAAGCGTATGGTTGCAAGAAGGAAATACGACAACAGCAGAAATAGATTTACATGGTTTATTTCAACAGGAACGTGAGGGTTTGGGACAGCTACCTTGTGGTATAGTTCATAAGCCGGCTTCAGATCTAGGCCGATCTCTCATAGTAGTTCACACATGTTGACGGTGGTTGATGCTCTCCTGCTGACAGCTGCTGACCGTGATGGGTCTCGTCCCTGGCCACCTGTTGACTGCCTGTTGGACTTCTGTGTGACCCCTTTTATAGTGTTTTTTATGGCTTAACAGGCTCGAAAGACGAAGCGAGTATAATTAGGTGGGAAGCATTTTTATTGGACGAAAAATAGAAAACTTTAAATATTATTTTATTTTTCGACCAGAACTTGAGCGTCGGGAACATTTGTAAACGAAGATAATGGTCATTTTGTGATGGGGCTTTGTCCCGTTCACATCCGGCTCTCACTCTTGATTATTTGCCTGTAAATCAGCCGAGATATGTCTTATTTTATTTTATTTTATAACAGAGTGAATTCAGTTGCATGTTCAAAGTAACGTAAATCCTCAACACATTTAATTACTTCTTCAATGAATTACAGAGCAATGAATAAAATAAGAAAGAACACAAAACAATATTACATAACAAATTTTCATTTATATAGTAGAAGAATATATAACCATTTAAGCTGGAATAAATTCAGATTTGTAAATAAAATCTGCCCGGTGTTTGTTTGTTTAAATCATTGTATAAATTCTTTTTGAGGCATTTGAAATGTAGTTTGTGAATTTAAGTGAAAGATTGTATGTTGAAGTTGTGATGAAAAGTTCACATAGTGAAAGTATTAATGTGTTTACATAGAATTTAAAGAGTTTTGTGCAATGTAAATTTTCAGTGTAGTTTGGAATAAATTTAGTTGTGGTAAAAATTATCTTCCTTTCTCCGTTTTTTGTCAAGAAATAGTGTTGAATTGTTTGATCAAATTCAAAAGAGAAATAATGTTCTGTGATTGAGAACTTGAAGTGATAAACAATTCTCTGCTGTGTAATAAACAAAGTAGAAAATGAAGATGAGTGAGTGATGTCTGAAAGTTTTGGTAATTTTAGAAACTTCAGATGATAAAGTGATGTGGATTTGTTTAGCAACTGGTTTGTGGTCACAATGCTCACTAGTGGGATGAGTTTGCATTGCCGAATTTATTTATTTGGGTGGACATGTGATAGGCTCCAGAAAATTAGTGCCAAAATATTTAACTTGACCAGGTGATAAAAAATAGATGTACATGGGTGGATGACGACGCCCACTTGCTGGCTTATGAACCAATCAGCAAGTGAATTCTTGGAAAATATGTGTGGAGCTGGTTTTGTACAAGAATATCGCTGTGATCCACTTTTAGATGGCTTTTGCACAGATTTTTATAAAATCTCGTAGTGATCCACTTTTAGATGGTCTTTGCACAGAAGTGTAGAATTATGATTCTACAGACTCTTCTGTCAATTTTGACATATTCATATCTGACACCCTCATTCAATTTTTTGTTTGTGTCATATGCAGCACTTCAGTTCCACTAGTGACTTACATACAAGTCCTCATGTTGTACAACAGTGAGGATCTCAGGACATAATAACAGCAATATTTGCTTTTTGCCATTGTCTTTTATCTCTTAGCCAAACAGTATAATTGATTTTGAAATTTTATTGTGGCACAAATATCTCTATCCAGGGTAACTCACTTGAAGTTAACATGAGGCACATTGACAGCTGAGAGGTTACCCTTTAGCTTGTCTTTATACCTGATCCATAGTTGTCTAACACTTTTTTCTCCACTGTTAAGCTGGCTGTACATGAGGAGCTTCAGCATTCTGTCATCACTTATACTTTCAACATGAACAGCCCAGCAAAGTTGTGACTGCATCAGGAAGGTCTCAATTCCATTCAATGTTGCATTTTGCAAGAAGATCTGCATTGGTCACCCTATCATCAAAAGCACAGCCACAGATGATGCAGAGATAACTTTTGTGAAAGGCATCCAGATGACTGATATAGGATCTATGATTCTGAGCCATACACTAGTATGGTCAAAAATGGCTGTTCTCTAAACCAGTATAATGTACTGTCCCTTACAACATCACCTGATATTATAATAATCTATAGTTAAAATAAAATTTTATGCAATAAATCTTTAGTTTTATCCATAAAGTATGAGAATTTATTAAGAAAAAAGTGTTTATTAAATAATTGAATAAAGATATTTTATTTGAAAGATCTGTATTAAATAGGGAATTTTAAAAGATCCCCCAATTCTCTGAAAGTGAATCACAAGCAACTTGGAAGGTAATGGTCATCAAAAATTAAATATTTATTTTCACAATTTCTTTTTCAGCAAAATGATGTCAATCTTAAAAACTTAAGAAAGGCAACAATAGCCATAAGGATAGAAAACTATGCCATTTAACAAAAATGGCGAAACCAAAATTGGTAAAATTTTTCTTAATTTTATCCAGAAACATTTCAGCCATATTCCATTGCTCAGCAAACTCTTCAACTAGAACAACATTAAAATTAGCTATAGCTGCACCAAAAACTTCAACAGTATATAGCACAGCACAATAATGTTAAATAAATATTTAAACAACATCAGTAACAATATTAATATTGGCAAAAAGTGTAATTGTTAAAAAAACAGTACCTGTCTGCTATATCATAAATGTGTGAATAAAGGCATTATTCATAAGGCTAGCATTGAACATAATGGCAAGACTAAATTTTGTTTTGGCTCAACTGCCAACCACTGGAAAACCAGTTATTACCATCATAAAATGACACTGACCAATAAGCAATATTCAAATGCCACGGCACTTTTCAAATTTGACTGGGAAATTAAAACAGATAATTACACATCGGTAGTAAATTGGAATTTCATCACTAAAACCACATCCTTTACTTGTTGTGGTGAGGAATGTAACCTTGTTTTCTAGAGAAATGATCCATCTTCAAGCACATTAATAACCCCAACCTACTGAACAAACAAAATGAACTTATGATAGCATGCATTTATCAGATAAACTCTCTCCTAAAGTATTTTGATTCTGGTTTGATCAATTTACCCATCATCTATCGTTTTAATATTGTCCCCTGTCTCTAATATTTTTTGTTACATGCTGCTTCCTTCCCTTACACCATTACAATGTCTATTAATAATGTAATGAAGAGCACAGCATTCATTATTGTTTTATTTTTTTTATTTTTGTTTTGTCAGACTTTCTAACATAATTTGTCTGTCTATACTTTTTATTTTGAACTTAAATTCTATTATTAACTGCTAGCCCTACATAAAATACAATGTTATTCCTTTGAAACATAGAGATTACTTATAAACATATGTACATTCACTGCAACCACCCCGACTTCATAATCATATTGCTTACTCCTGATGTTCTACAATTCTTCATTTAAACATATTTTTGCATCATTTTACACTATACCCAACCATTAGTATGTTTTTGGGGGTTTTTTTTGTTCCACAATGGAAAAACATATATGCACCATTTTTTTCCGATATCTCCCCATCAACACTCTGTATTTTGAATCCATAGCCCAATAATGATAACTTTGAATCTGTGTACAATTTAGTGTTCCTCCCATGGGAACCATTATTTTTAAAAACAACTGTATTAAGTGGTTTATTTATCTTTTGTGTCTGATGAGTTGGGGAACCATGAAATTCTGAGTTGCACATTAAGCAGAGATATATATGCATTTATTAATATATATATATATATATATATATATATATATATATATACACATAAATACATGCAAACTATGGGCCAAAAATTTGAACCCACCCTCTAGATTTTGAAGAATTACCTAAAAATTAAAGGTTATGTGCCTTTTTCAAAACTGCTCACCTTGGGCCAAAGAGACTTCCTCTTCCTGAGAGAGTTTATCGTATATTCAATAATATTAAGATTAACTCATTTCTGCATAAAGTTTCTTTAAAATTTTAGCCCTTTTTGCCTCATCTCATAATGCTAATCTTAGAGCTGAGCAGACAATAGCTACAGTTTCTACAGTTTACATGTTCAGTCCACGATATTCCCAGCAGCCGTCTCTTGTCCTCTGGGGTAAGATTGCCTCACATTCACTTTTATATAGAAGGACACATTTTACATAGCAGTTCAGCATATTTGTCTTTATTTCTAACAAATTTCTCAGATTATTAATTCTTTGCATCTGGAGGCAACTTTTGCTGTCACAATGTGTCTTCAGTTTTCAGGGACATATTTTTCGTCCTTTGTTAAAAGACTTCCTCAATAATCAGATTTTTCTACTTGCTTCATTTTGGTGTCTCTAATTCATAGTTTGCATCTTGAACTTTTTTTTTTGCTGACAACCATATATTCTATAGTTATACAATTGGTGTTTAGTCCTTTCTTCTTGCTTTCCTTTACTAACTTCTATTGGAGTTCTTGTAGTTTCCTTCCCCTGTCTGCTATCAACACTGTGGCATCTGCATATCTTATGTTGTTAAGATTGTGTCTGCCAATAATAATTCCTGGTTGGACTTCTAATTCTCTTTTGATCTCCTCACTGTAAAGGTTTAATTGATCCAGTGAGACAACACATTCTCATTAAATAAGATTACTTCATGTCAAATGAAAGATGAAGTTGTTTGTTATCAGGATCCTAAAAGAGATTTGGTAAATCTATATTACATAAAAAAATAGTTGTAAAAATAAGATTACTCGGTATCAGATTTTGAAGCACAGAATAAATAATTTCCTTTTCCTTTATTTGCATAAAAATAAAATCCAAACTAAACAGAAGTAATTCATAAGAATGAGACAGAAATACCATAAATTGTGCTTTTTAATTGGATATTTGGAATCTCTTCAGAGTAATTGAAAATACTTTTAGTTCAACTAGTTTAAGTGAAGCTCTTATAATAAAGAGAAAGAATGATGCCACTGCAAACAAACATGGTTTCTTTCACTCTTAATCTGTTAAATGTAGTTCGTCATTTTACAGTGGAAAAAAGCTTCATCGTTCAAATTTTAGATAATAGTGTGGGGTTTTAGATTGAACACTCCAGCTAGTGAACAAATAAGTGAGTGAGGTGAGTTAGGGACAGTAGGGACAACTGAGATGGATTAAGGCCCTTGTCACTGTTAGATACCAGTCCAGTCCAGAGAAGAGGTTAGAGCAACATGTGCTGCAACCAATGTCCAGCCTCATACCATAAGGAACAAAGATATTTATAGATGGTAGTTGATCACTTCACTTCATCTTAGGTCAAAAGGTTGTCATTTTGTAGAAAGTACAATGTTTATGTCATCTTACATTGTTGTTTTACATTGCTGCATTTAATTAAAATGGTAAATGTAATTTGGTACCCTTTTCATTTCACTTTTTAGTACCTCATATTATTCTTGTTTGGGAGCTTCTTTTGGTAGGGAGCCATTATAAAATAACAACCCAACAATAGTACCAAAAAGTTATTTGGCTCTTTTTAATATGTTTACAGGAAGCGTGGAACTTTATGCAGTTTTCCATGTAGGCTAAGGTAGTTAGATGCTTTTTTTAAATGTACTTGTCATCAATGTTTATCAGGTAAAAGTAAAAATAACACAGAAGGAATTTTGAATGCTGATTTTTAAGGCTAGTAATGGAAAAATATTAGGTTGGTGCAAAAATAATGTCGGTTTTTGACGTATTTTTTTACGTCAAAAACCGACATTATTTTTGCACCAGCCTAATACACTGCAATTTTATGTTGAGCCTTGACTTACGTTAATTTAGCCAGTCACAGTGTCAAATAAAAGTTAAGATCATGTTTCACCGGATTTTCAATTTTATCTTTAAAATCCACATTTAGAAGCCTGGCTTTCAAAATAATTAATAAAAGTTAATTGAGGTGGGGTCTGGTTTGCTATTTAAAAATTAAATTCATTGTATTTGATCTCCTGACAGAAGTCAAATATTCACAGATGATATGATTTCTTGAAATATAAAAAAAAAAGTTTTGTTTCTTTTTTAAATTTATAATTTGAAGTGCTTACTTCATATTAGGATATGAAAAAAGAACTTCAGATTATAAATTTCAAAGATATTTTATTTATTTATTTTTTTTTTTTACATTTTAAGAAAATTATGTCATATGAGCATATTTTGTTTTGGTTACCATGGGGTGGGGGGATCAAGTTACATTACAAACTAGACACTTAATTTTATATAACTTAATTTTCTTTTTGTATATTTGGAAATTGGAGAGCTTAATCTAGATTAATATTAAAAAAAAAAAAACAATTATTTCTGATCACATTGCCTGTTATGGTCCCTGAATAATGATATTAAATATAGATTCTTTCAGGACTGACTTCACATTTTAATAATATAGAAAAGAATCCTGTCTTTCACTTTTTAAAAAGAGCAGATATTCTACTTAGAAATATTTAATCTGACTGGAAAAAAAATTCCTATTATCCTGAATCTCCAAGAACTTTCCAGGTGACAAGGGGGAAATATTCTTCGTTTTCAGTCTTGTACTTTTTTTCTTAACTGACTTGACTTTTAAATTTGACTTACTGCAAAAGATATGCAGCATAAATTTGTCTGTGATTAATTACAGTAATGTAAATCAAATTGTAATGGAAGCTGGGATAAGTAAGTGAAGTCTCTCGGAGAGTACTTTGAATAGAACGAAGATGCCATTGCCCTAGGTAGGTTATTCTTTAAATAGCTAGATGATTTCTGGACAGGCTTCATAGATGTTCCTATAGTATATCTTGTTTTGTTTAATTTATATCATCTCTAAGATGATTAAAACCAGACAAGACCTGAGGAAAGTGATGAGCTGCATGTAGCAGGTGTGAACTGTTAATCATCACAAGTTGCTTATACTCATTTCTGCCTGAGGAATTAGTTCAGCTGCTGTCGGTCACTTACGGGTCAGTCAGTGTCTGAAGTGGTTTTAGTCATCTCAATAACAAAAGCAAATTATTCATTCTGCAATTATGGCTTACAGGTTAAGGATGGTTATTGCTGTCTAGAGATTGGGATGGTCTGGTAGTGATGAGGGAAAAAGAAATGATCAGGCTTAAAAAGAACAACAGAAGAAAATAAAATATATAAATATGAGAGGATAGTGGTATAGATCTATAGTTAAGTAGCTCATCATTAATATGGGATTTCCTATTTTATTAAGTTTTTGTTAATTCCTTGGAAATTACTCTATGTTTCAGATAAGAAAATAAAAGTGAGCAGATATGGGCTTTGATAGATCTGAACATGAGATATACATTTCTTAAATTAACTGAACTTTGTTTCACTCTGAAAATCTTCTATGGCTGAGAAGTCTAAAAATGTGTTGGGCTAAATGGTGCTCTCCCTTACAAGGTGGAAGCAGGTTCAAAACCTGCCGGAAGTCACATTTTCTTTATTAAGACTTTCAAAAGCACAGGCTGGTAGACACATATTCACAGTTAAAATAAATGGGATGTCTACTAAAATATGTGTATCCTCTAAATATAACATTTAAAATAATATATATATATATATATGTATATATATATTGAAGGGACTTTCTTTTTATTGGTTATGTATCTGTCACCAAAAAGGGGCAAAAATCTCTGCCGCATCGGCATCAAACACTGGATCACATGTAGTTGAATGCAGCCAAGACACCAGAACTGCAAAGAAGGGTGAATGAATTTGAAATGACACTTGGTAATGGTAACATGCAGCAATCCTGTTGTGCGGTCAATGCAGTATACTGCCAAGTTCTGCCTCCTCCTAGAAAATGTACCAGCTTTTATGCAGCCTAAAATTTTAGCAGTTTGCTAGCAAAAGAATCATTTACATAGCTAATACTGCTCAGCTCACTGTCCCGACTATCTCATGGATAAGCTGGTAAACACTTTCTTTCTTAGTAACCAGACATTCTGAGGTTTGCACCAGCTCTGTTCTGGCAGGGCAAGCATCTGCTGTCTTCCTGCAGAGACAACACCTTAAACAACAGGAACTGGTACTGTTATCAATAGTGATTGGCTGTTACATATAAATTTTTAATCATTTCACCTAAGCAAGGCAATAATGCCACTAAGATGCAATGGAGTATACTTAGATTGAAGAAAATAACAAGGAAGGAACCGGGAATCCAATCTTAAACAGAAAAAAAAAGAAATCTCGACTCCTGTTTAAAAAAAAAAAAAGCATGTTTCAGTGTGAACCAAACTCATTGACTGATTTTTTATTTTAAGCCAAAACATTTATAGATTGTAAGAATTTTTTGGAGGTACTAATAATTGTCTGATATAAGTCTTACTATTTAACCCATATCTGGGAAGAGAAGAATTTGTTTCATACCTTTCCCAAGGGTATTTGCATGTGGAATAATCACAACAGGTACAGTCTGGGAACTTTCTGAGGCTGCCAAGTATGTTTGTGTATATATATATATATATATATATAAGTGGACATGAGTTAAACATCCAATGGCAACAGTGCTTCATGCTTAAATGCAATCTTCAGACTATGTATGTTGGTTCTTGGCTTGACTATAAATGTTGGTCAGTGGTGCATTAAGGGTAGAAGGTCTTCTGTATTATACTAATAACAGTTATTGGGTGAGCGTTAATTGCTATGTTTCAAAGTATTCTAGAGGTTATTGAATAGAAATAATTATATATCCAAATGCAGTTCTGACTATTTTAGAGTGTTGTTTATTAAGTTTTTAATCATTATTTGTATTGATTAAATTATTATTTGTTGTTTATTATTATTGTTACATTTACTTGTGTTTATGTGTGTAGTTAATTTGTTCTGATTTGTTTATTTATTTTATTTTTTGTTTATTTTTATTTTTTAATCATATTCAAATATTGAGCACTTTAATACACGTATATAGCATACCGTAAAATTATATTTTTATTATATATATATATATATATATATATATATATCGCAAAGTATTGGCAAAACTAACAGAAAGTTTGCCAAATTACCAAAGAAAAAACTAATAAAAAGAAAAAACAAAAACAAAACAAAAATAGAAAGACCAACAAAAGGAAAAGGCATTATAAACTAAAAAGGAAAGACCAAGAGACAGACAGCAGTAAATATAAAATGCTCTATGAGTAAGTTGTCAAAACAAGTATTAAGCATCCCAGCCTCATGACTCAGAAAAAGACAAAGTTTGGGCTGTTACTCAAGTTTCATGCTACTATGGTCATCAGGCAACCAGAATGTATATATGCACTATCAGTCAAAAGTATTTGAAAAACTTTATTTCTTATACTAAATGTGTTATTTTTAATGAAACAAGTTAAGCACAACAATGGTTTTATTTATTATACTAAATACAAGTCTTCATTAATAATCTTGGCCTTAGTATATGAAAAAATTAGTATAGTATATGAAAAAATTAGTATAGTCTATGAAAAATTGATTTGAAGACATTTTTTCTTCTTCAGTACTGAGCATGAATAAAATGTTTTCCAAAAGTTACTTTATATCACCACATATCACCACAACTCACATTAGACTATATCGTGTTAAATTACTGCCTGCTAGATGCTACCTGTTTTACCTCTGCTGCCAATGTACCTTACCCAGTAGTGAAATCTGTTATTTTTATTTTGTTTAAATTAAAACCTAAATTTTACAACTTTCTTCCAGATCAAAACTTTTTTCTCAACAAAATGTTCAAGACAGGTGAAATTACACTTGAACATAAGACGAGAGATCATTACTTTAAAAAGGGAAGGGTATTCAAGCAGAGAAATTTCAAAAAAATAAAAATTTCCCAAACTACAGTGTATTATACTGTTAGGAAAAATCAAGAAATGGGACTAAACAAAACTAAAAGTAGGGCTGGTAGATAAAAAGGAACAACAAGAGCAGAGGGCAATTTCATCAGTCACCAGCTTGCGTCACAGAAGGCTGACTACTCCAAACATCACTGCTCAACTGAACCAGTGTTGTGAAAAAATGTATCAACATCTTCTGTGAGGAGAAGACTCTGTGAATCTGGCCTATATGGCAGAATTGCTGTCAAGAAACCACTGTTGAGGAATCCAAACAATGTCAAAAGATTCTAATGGGCCAAGGTGAACAAAAACTGGACAATAGAGCAGTGGACTGACAAAACAAAGTTCAAAATCTTTGAGTCAAATAGGGTCAGTGTGTGGCAAAGAGATGGGGAAAGAGCTGCAACCTCCTGTTTCACAGTAACTGTAAAGCATGGAGGAGGCTCTGTTATAGTGGGTGGGGGAGCGCTTTTGCCAGTTGCAAAGTCGAGAATTTGCACCAGGTAAAGGGCAAATTGAATCAGGCTGGCTATCATAGCATACTGCAGCATCACATGATCTCTTCTGGAATGCAGCTTGTGGGTCAAAGATTTGTACTCATGCAAGATAATGAGCCAAAGCATACTAGTAAATTCTGCCAGAGGTACATTAAAATCAAAGATGAACAGCACTTCCTTTAACTAAAGGCTTGGTCAGCGCAATCAGCAGACTTAAATCCTATTGAACTGGCATGGGGTGAACTTGACTGAAAAGCCAGAGCAAAATAACCCACAAATTTTTTGAAAGAATTTTTTTTTTTAATCTAGCCAAAATCATCTGTATTCTTTTTCTTTTTCTCTCCATCACCTTTGTCCCTGATTAGCCCACACTATGGCAATATAAAATCTACCAAGAATGGTGATATATATTGTAAGAGCCTGAATGTAAATTTATTGTGGCTGAACTATTGGTCAAGGCACTTTCCAGCCATTTTTGTCTCAGTAGATTATTTTCTCTTTTAATCAAAGTAGCATTTCTTATATCAAAATTGTGGTCCATTTTGTTTACGAGGAACAACCAATGTAATTTTTGTTGTTATTTAAAATGACCCTTTTGTGTTCATATAGTCTCTTGTTTAAACTTCTTGACTTTTCTCCATTGTCTTCATTCTGAAAATTCCTGCATTTCATAGAGTAAATTCCTCCTCCAAGTTTTGGCTGGTTGTTTTGTTTTTTATTGATCAGGTCTTTGATTGTTTTAGATGTTGTTGTGGCAAATTTTAACATTTAAACAAAATAAATTAAAAATAAAGATATGTTGGATTTAATCCACTTCCTAAAGTAAATTGTCTTTGTTTATGTTAGGATATGAAACAGCAGATATGGATGTTTCAAGTATCAGCAGAATGTGTGTGTTCAAAAGCACTATTCAGACTTTGTTTGACCATAAGTCCTATGTGGTCATGTGATTAGGTACATCAGGTATACATATATATATATATATATATATATATATATATATATATATATACACACACACATACACACAATTGTGTGTGTTTAGTCTGCATGAATTAATCACAACAGATTTTGTTAAATTCTATCAACAAGGTCTCGAAGGTAATTTTTCATTGTATTTTTCAAATTTTCTAATAAAATGTCTATTTGGATTGTAATTGCAGATAAACTGTCTGTTTTGTCCAAGTTATTTTGTCTTCATCAGTCATTTTCACAAACCACCAAGTACTGTCTTTCATGTCAAAAGCCATTTTGCCAGGCTACCACTCAAACACTATTTGTAATAAGGCATAATTATATATAAATATATATATATATATATATATATATATATATATAGAGAGAGAGAGAGAGAGAGGCAGTAAGTACTCATCCAAACATGTTTTATTAAATGTTTAATTATTTAATGTATTTTTCCAATTTTCAAAAATGATTACTTGTATATCATAATCAAATTTTTTTAGTCACTGTCTTTGGAATTGGAATCCATTCAAAATGACTTCATGTATAATGATTAAACAGAAAACCATGTATTGCATATTTACATATATTTGCTATTTTTGTGTATGTTGCACATATATTAAATATCTTTTATGCATTTCAATATAACATCTTCGATGGTGAAAGATCTTTGCTTCTTTGGTATTATAATGGCTTCTAGGATTTTGAGAATTTCTTCTCACTGAGTTTAATATTCTGGTATTATCTACTAAAATGTGTCTTATGTGGATAGTGCTGTAATTTGTTCATTTTGATGTGATGATTGATATGTGCACACGCAGACACACACACACACACACACAAACACACATATATATATATATATATAAAATTCTAATTTCAAATTCTCATTGTCCCCTCCCCTTCATATACATGTGAAATTACATCAAGATAAACATCCCATGAAATTCTAAAGGAAAAAAAATGGATGACATGAAACCTTTTTTTTTCTACTCTGTTCACTAACTGGACATGTAAGTGTATGCTAAACAAAACCAGCAACTCCCAACTGAAGTTACTTTGAAGTATTTTTAACTTCTTGCTGGTAAGCCTTTATGACCAAATCACTAAAATTAAAATAATTTAACTTTTGTTTACTATAACAAACTGTTACAGTCCAGGTTAGGACCAAGGAAGAACAACACGAACATAAGAGTAGAAATAACTATGGTATATTACACGAAATAATAATACAAGATGTGGAAGGTGTTAGTATGACTGTCAGTCTGGTTTGGAGTGAACTACTATCGGCTCGACTCAATTCGACCCTCTCTCTTGAGAGGCATAGTATACATAGTGTTAGGAAGAGTTCATTCTATAGTTCTAGGTAAGGAGCCATGACACAAACTTAGTTGGTCTTCTATCATTCTTTTGACTTCTATTTTATCTTATTTCTTTTGTTGCACATGTGGCAAATATGAATAGAGATCAAATATGGATCAGAATGCAACAGCATGATAAGATAAAGAGCAAATAAGGAACATTTATATTTAGTTTTTCATAAAGCTTCATCAGAGAATGAATTACAACAAAAAACAAGAAAGAAATTCTGGTAGGTCTATTTTTGTATTGTTTGATTTTCATTGGTTAATCACTTTTACACACACATCATATCTCTCTCTGAGAGAGAGAGGCAGAATTAATGCAAGTAAAAGGGTTGTCACTTAGCTGATTGATGTTGCATTCAGCATCTCAGCTCCAGCGCTTCATAGACAGACACATCCGTCCACTCATTAGGGGGTTATCAGCATTTATAAGCCAATATATATATATATATATATATATAAATCTAACAAACTCAACCAGAATTTGAACTTGGATTACTAATTTCTGGTTCTGAGCTGCTAACCATTGTATTACCTGCATATTATATATATATATATATATATATATATATATATAATTTTATTTATTTCAGGATATTAAAACAAAAACATGTCAAAAATCACTACAAGATTACAATCACATTTCAACACCACAAATGTGTCTCCTTGGGCAATGTCAAACTACTGGCAAGTGAAAGCTTTCACTCACCAGTGGTTTGACATCATCCGAGGAGACAGATTTGTGGTGCTGGAACAATTCTTGGAGTAATTTTGTTTTAACATCCTAAAATAAATAATATTTACGTCTACTCTGTATTGAGCCCTTTTTTAAATTAAATGTTATGCACAGTGGAATTATACTCCATTTCTTTTCATTTTACCTATATATATATATATATATATATATATATATATATATATATATACATACATATATATATATATATATATATATATATATATATATATATATATAGGCTTATAAAATGCACTTTTCCGCCATAAAATTGTTTGAAAAATAGTAATCTGCTTTCAGTGTACCGTTACTACAGATGAGAAATAGAATTCAGGCCATATAAACTTATAATGTACTAAGCACAAAAATTGTGTTAGTACAAATATTACTAAGCATTAAATATTGACAAACAAGCTTGATTATAACAATTTATTAGCAGATGCCTCTGGCAATTTTGTTAACAAAATATTGGCGTCATGCTAGGCAATATCTGAAGCAAATGATTACAGGAAACTCAGATTATCTGTCTAATGTCTAACATCATTTTATGAATGAAAGTATCATTTTTATAATCTAAATGAAAAAAAGCCTCCAGAAAGATAAAAGGAAAAGTAACTTTAGCTGCAAAGAAGCAATTTGCAAGCACTAACATCAACACGGAAACAATAAAAATATTTTGACGTTTAATCTTATTTAATACCCAGTTTCTATCAATGATATGAGAGGCTGCGTACATGTAGATACGTGAGACAGAGAAAGTTTACAGATCCTTATATTGACTACATATGGGTGTACAGGTAATACAATGGTTAGCAGGTCAGAACAAGAAATTAGCAATCCAAGTTCAAATTCTGGTTGAGTTTGTTAGATTTATTTTTGAAGAAATACTCTTAGGAAAGGTATCAATCCAAAATTTCTTTCCCCAGCTATGGGTTAAATAACAGAACAGATTGGACTCTTCAGCCTGAGTTGGCAACTAGTCTAGGAGAAGGAGAACTCTGACTTCAATACCTGAGAACAGACTTTGTGGTGCATTATGCACACATCTCCTGTTACCTGTTCTTTTGAAAAGTCTGGTTGGTTCTGCATAAGCCTTCACAACTAAATTGTATGCATAGATTGTTAGGCCCCTATACACAGCAATTGATAGGAGAGTCCTGACTGACACATATATATATTAAAAACCCAACAATGTTGGTGTGAACAACAGACAACTTGCCAAAAGACCTAATAACTTAGGCAAGAAAAAGACCCAAAGAAGGAAAGAAAAAAAAAAGAAGACCAACTGGCAAACTCTACACAACAAATTAAAATGCTCATTGCCTTGACCATTTAGACAGAGTAAAAATCACTTCATAACATCAGTTTTCTTGAGTATGTATGTATGGTCGATGTTATGGGGTCTGGAATGGGTGATCTCAGCATGCTGCACCTTTGGAAAGTTCCTGAAAACCATACCACGGATTGACCCAAGCCTTGTGAGTGAAATTGAGTAGACAGAACCCTTGGGGGTCATCGATGACTTTGTTAGCATGAATTCACAAGTCATCGTGACCAAGGGTTTGGGCATGCTGGTCTTATTCAGATTGTTGATCATGCTAGATAACATGCTCTCTGCCATAAACTGTAACTAAAGTCTGCTCAGCATAGTTGCAGTATAAACCATAGGTGGGCTCTGTGGGTGTTGAACAAAAACAAATGTGCCTGAGTGGGCGTCTGCAATAGGGAGTGATTAGCCAGTCTAATAGATGGGTATCCTCGAATACAGGTTGCCAACTATTATTTTATTATTATTATTATTACTATTATTATTATTATAATATATGTGTGTGTGTGTGAATTGGGATCAAATATCAATTGAAAACTAAGATAAGGAACAAGTAGGAAACATCTATAAATCTAACATGTTTCACTTTTATTAAAGCTCCATCAAAGAATGAAATTTGGTGGAGAAAAAGAAATTTCTGGTATTTTTAATTTTTGTGTTTGTCATTGGTTAAACAGACTTCATGTGCATCTGTCATGTCAAGCAGCAATCATGTCTATGATTCATGTGTGTATGTGTATCATAATTCCAGTTTGTCTTTGAACGATTCACATGATAATGTATATTCATTTCTGTATGTGTCTGTCTAGTAGGTATTTTTATCCATCTTTGGTGGTTGCCCACATGTTTATTGGGTGACTTTTGTTTGAGGATGAAAGAATTTTAGTGACACCACTTTTAGTAGCAGGTACTCATATCCAGGATTCTGTGTATAGATTTTATAAAAGTGTGTTTGATGCATGTTTATAGATGGTAAAATATTTATCAGAACTCCCTCTAAGTGTTTCCTGCATAAATAGTTCTTTTCTAATTAGGGTGGAATTTATAAAATCCAAGTTATGACCTGTTTTGTTTCTGTGTATTATGAGCAAGTTCAAAGGGTTGTCTTAGTGTAGGTCTCTTTTAGGCTCATGGATATGGGCTCTCAGATTTCTAGATGTTTCACCAATGTAATTCTTCCAGGCTTTTTGTCAAAATTCCAGCCTCTAATGTGGTGTTTCTTAACTATATCCCCAGTTGTCTTGGAGATGTGATGGTAAAGATTTTAGTGCTGGGTTAAACAATTTATTTTCAAATTTTGTTGATAGTGTTGAAGGGTAGGATTATGAATTTTGTGTTTTTGCTGTTTGTAGTGCCACCTACATTTTCGGACTTCTGGACATTGTATACTGGGGGTTATTGGAGAAAATACAAAGGATCTGTAGTCCATATAACATCAGGACAACCTTCAAAAGCTGGATACTTTGCAGATACCTCTCCTGAGTAAGACCCCTCCCCATAGAGGAGAACATAATTAAAGACTGTATGTACCCTATCCTGTGCAGCTGCAGAAAGATATATAAAGGGGAGACAGAACAGCCCATCAAGGTAAGGCTTCAAGAACACCAAAAAGCTGTAACGTGAGGGGAAGTGGAAAAATCAGGCGTGGCTGACCACATATGGAGAGAAAAGGGAGATCACTGTCCTCTGTGGGATCAGGGTGAGATCATAGACAAGGAACACCATTGGAAAATTCATAAAATTAAGGAATCAGTGCATATGCTAGGCCACAAAAATCTTCTGAGCCAACCAAGCATAGAAATGAATACAATTTGGGAACCAATAATAAGGAGTGCCAGAGAAAAACAATGATAACAACAAATTTGCAATATGAGCTCTGGTAAAAAAACATACAATGATAACAGCAAAAATTGCAATATGAGCACTGGTAAAAACGAGTTAATGAAGGCATTAAGTTTATAAGTCCCAGAAATTCATACACTTAAGGACACATGGCACAGCAGATGAAGGTGCTGTTTAGATCCAGTGATAGGACCCAAAGAGTTGTGAGTTCAATACCTGGTTAAGGCAGTGGAGAACTTGGAGATGTGAATTAATAGGAGATAACTGATAACTGACATCCATTAAAGATAGAACATGGAACTAGAACAGTCTACCCCAGCAAGTGAAATTAAGGGATCAGTTTGACATTCCAACTGCCTGAAGAAGGCTGGAGCATTCAATGGCTGAAACATTGTGATAAATATGGAAACATGTACTGAAGAAATCTAAATGTTTTTTCAATGTATTTCTCTTCATCTAGGGTTCTGAGATAAAATCCAATGATTAATCCTGTTTCTATTTGTTGGCTCTGCTGGAAATAGAAATTGATTAAATCATTTTTGTTTGTGGATTTGTGTTAAGCCTTGAAATTTTGTTAATTTTATGTATTAATAAGATGCCAAGGAAAGGTAGAAATTTAAGAAGACAGATTACAGTTGTCATTGCATTTAAATTTTTGAGGAAAGAAACCAGAAGAAGTTTCCATGAGAAGTGTGAGAGAAGAAACTGTCAGCATAGAACTTACATTTACATCTAAATATTTCAGCTGTAATATGAAAAGACCTTTCAACCAATCTCATACTGCACTTAAATTCCTAAAGTCTAGGTACCATAATCAGAACAATTGCCATGAAGGTATTTATAGAAAAGGCTCAAGGAAGCTACATTACACCGATAGGAAAATGACTGAAGCTGAGATGTCAGATCAGGACCAATAACATTGCACTTTTTTTTTTGTTTTTTATCACGAATCTCTAAATATGTAGCAGAAGCACTAGACTAGATGTGGCAGTGGCATTTAATGAATGTACCAATGATATATTTATAAGTGTATAAGAGAGCTTCTGATGAGAAACTTGTCTAACATGAGACACTGCGCCAACTTTTCTAGCAGCAGACCGAGTGATTTATTCAGTATAATCATTCTGCTTTATGTCAGTGGAAAACACTAGCCTTAGAAAATGCAAGGAATCACTAACCTGGTCATTCGTATTAACCATGATGATGGAAAGCAAAAAAAGATTTTCTCAGATGATTAAAAAAGAGCAGTTTTGCTTTTGAGGCATCAAAATTAACAGGCCATTCCTTGCCTCAGTTAACAACAGATTGTAGGTCATTTTTAAGATCAGCTGCTAATTTAACTATCAAACCAATCAGACTTGAAATTAAGATATTCGTAGCTTTTACCATTGAAGCAAACATTGAATCAAATTAAAAATATACAACTATCTTAACAACCAAATCAGTCATCTGTCTACATTTATATTTATATATGTGTAACAGCACACATCTTTTGCATATATTTGGGCTTATAGAATACTATATATATATATATATATATATATATATATATATATATATATATATATATGTGTGTGTGTGTGTGTTTCATTTCAGGTATATGTAGCACTATCTTGCAAATGGAAAGTCCTTTTCTTTAAGTGGCATGTCCCTTCAGGATGTGGGAAAACTTAGTTCCCCATAAATTATATTTTTTGTTATATTTATCTGTGAATTGCTGTGACTTTTAAGAAAAGATAGTAATTTCTTATTTCTTTTCTATGGTTTGAAGTTCACTTTTTCCTCTCTTAGACTGGTTGCCTAAGGCAATAAAGTTCAGTCTACCTTACTATTTAACCTATAGCTTAAGAGAGAAGAGGTAGTTTCATACCTTTCTGAAGGGGATTTGTGTAACAGTGAGTACAATTGACTAGACATGCCTGCCTGGAAAATCAGCATTCACAATCCCAGCTTTTGTCATCGTATGCTAACCATTGAATCAAATAAAAAATATGCAAATTCATTTTGGCACAAGTCCTCAGTAATTGGGCACCCAGAGAGGATCAAAATCACATACAAATTAGTCTGCAAAATAATTTTGCTGACCAGTGCTGTAGGTCAAGCCAAGCATCAGTTATTTAACTTAGCTTAACTTAGCACAAGGTCACCGTATTGGACAGCCAAAAAGGATTGACATCACTTGTCGGCACCTGACACTGAAATAAATGTGCATTGATTAAGTAGAGCATTATGCTTTTAATTACCCCCCAATAATATAATCATATAAAGTGAATGAATGCTTCAGTTTTTTTTAAGCATTTCCTTTCGAGCAAGGCAATAAAGCCACTAAGATGCAAGGAGTTACAGAGAGTGAAAGAGACAGAAAATGTTACTGAAAAGAAAAAAACAATACAAAGAACAGGATTCAAGGAGACCAAAGATTTTTTTAATCCTTTCATTCCAAGCAAGACAACAAAGCCACTAAGATGCAAGTGGCTACTGAGAGTGAGAGAAACTGAGAAAATGTTATTGAGCAGTAAATGCTGTACAATAAGAGGAATCAAGGAGACAAAAGATAATTTAAAGTTTTTGAATATGGCATGTAATAGGAGAATAAGAAATCAAAAGAGACTTCAGCAGGTGAGAAGTGGAAGAAAAGGACCTGTCAGAATAGAACTTATGGTCTATCAGTTTAAACAGTAAAATCAAGAGATTTAGCTGCCAATCTCATGCAACACTTAAATTCATGAAATCAAGTTAACGAAGAAGACCACTCGCGAGAACAATTGCTATGAAAAATATTTATAGAAAAGCCAAAGGGAATCGATAGAGAAAAAAAAAGGAAAAGACAAAGCTACAAGATGAGGCCTTATCCTGCTTCAAGGTTCTGTTTATATCCCAAAGCTAAACTTAAGAACGAGGCTGGCATCCCGCTCTCACCCCTTCACTGTCAAAACTCCTAAATGTAGCCGTCTCTTCTACTCCAATAGCTTCATGTCTCGCACCTCTTGCCTGTGGAACTCCCTTCCCTATTCCTGTTTCCCTGTGAGCTATAATCTCCAGCTATTCAAATGTAATGTCAATCGACATCTCCAGTTGCCTTGATCTATCCACTATCATTCTGCCCATCCTTTCTTCTATCACTCCTATCTGATCTTGCTCTAAATTTTCTGTAACCCCTTGCATCCTAGTGGCTCCTGCCTTGCTTGGGGTGTAATGCTTAAAAAAAAAAAAGAAAAAAAAAACTCTCACAAACTCAATAAGTTTTATCCCCACTGGATGCTCCTTGACTTGTGTCGGTTTTTAAATCAATCATTATTATCTGTTTTTCTTTTTTCTATTAAATTTCCCTTCGGTTTGTTATTATGGTCTCATGGAAACTATCAAAGAGTTACGTGAAAAATTGATTAAAAAAATTAGGTGGTCGTATAGAATTTATGGCTTCTTATGAGATGGCAAAACGACTTCAGAGTTGAGAAAATAAATATTTTACTTTGAATCTTCTCAGGTGGGCATGAAAACTGGTTTCTTCATTCTTAGAATTTCTTTTCAATTTTATCCTTTTCTTTTTCATTTCATTCTATTCTTCTTTTCCTCTTTGTCATTTTCTTTTTTTCTATTTTTCTAAATTCTCTTTCTTTTCTTTATTTAACTTTGTCCATCTTTCATTTGACTTCTCTTCTTTTTAACTTCTCTCTTTCTCTCTTTTATAATTCTTTCCTTCTTTTTTTTAAATTTCACTCTTTCTCTCTTTTTTACCTTCTCCATTTCTATCATTCTTTTTAACTTTTATTCTTTGTTTTAAATCTTTCTTACCTTTTTAATTTCAGTTTTTTTCTTTCATTCTTAATTTCTTTTATCATTCCTCTTACTTTTTCCTTTTTTTTTGTCCTTTCTTTTTCATATATCTTCCTCTTCTTTGTAACCATCTCATTCCTTCTTTTTATTTGTCTCTTCATTTTTTAACTCCTCTATTTTCTTCTTCTATAATTCCTTTTTTCTTTTTTATTTCACTCTTTCTGTCATGTTTTACCTTCTCTCTTTCCGTTGTTCTTCTTATCTTCCATTCATTTCCTCTTTCTTTCTATTTTATCTTCTGTTAATTTCTCTTTGTCCTCCTTTTTAACTTTTTGTTCTTTATCTTCTCTTTCTCTTTTATCTTTCAATGATCATTTTTTAATTTTTGACTTTTCTTTTTTAGCATCTTTATTTCATTTTACTTTTTAAATTTCAATCTTCATTTTAAATTTATCTCTTCTTTCTTTTCAATTTATTTCTTTAATTACTACTTCACTCTTTCAATCTGTCTTTCTAATTTCAATCTTCATTTTAAATTTATCTCTTCTTTCTTTTCAATTTATTTCTTTAATTACTACTTCACTCTTTCAATATGTCTTTCTAATTTCAATCTTCATTTTAAATTTATCTCTTCTTTCTTTTCAATTTATTTCTTTAATTACTACTTCACTCTTTCAATCTGTCTTTCTAATTTCAATCTTCATTTTAAATTTATCTCTTCTTTCTTTTCAATTTATTTCTTTAATTACTACTTCACTCTTTCAATCTGTCTTTCTAATTTCAATCTTCATTTTAAATTTATCTCTTCTTTCTTTTCAATTTATTTCTTTAATTACTACTTCACTCTTTCAATCTGTCTTTCTAATTTCAATCTTCATTTTAAATTTATCTCTTCTTTCTTTTCAATTTATTTCTTTAATTACTACTTCACTCTTTCAATCTGTCTTTCTAATTTCTATCTTCTTTTGCTTCCACTCTTTCTATTTTTCTTTTCAATTTCTCTCATGTTCCTTCCTTTCTTTTAAACTTCTTTCTTTCTTTTCAGTTTCTCTCTCTCCGTCTTTTCTTTTAATTTTTGTTTCCTTTTTTAACATCTCTCTTTTCCTTTACCATTTCTCTTTCTTTCATTCTTTACCTTCTCTATTTCTACCCTTTTAAGTTTTCATTTATTTTTTTTTATTTTTTTTATTTCTTTCTTCCTTGATTTTTGACTACTCTCTTTCTTTTGTATTTTCTCTGTTTTCATTTTTAATTCTCTCTCTCTCTCTCTTTTTTAATGCGTCTTTCTTTCTTTTTCTTCTTTTTAACCGAACTTTTCCACTTGTGATGCATGTAGACATGCGATGAAAACAGACCTAATAGTTTTGTTGCCTACTGATAAATACTAATTGAAGGAAATTTTGAAAGTTCGAGATAATTTGAATTCCCATCATAAAGCTATTACATAAATTATTTATGAACATTACGATCACCAGCAGCATGTTCATAGATTTTTCCTGTATACATATTTTATTTTCAATGTCAATTTTGGTGCATTTTTATATAAGTACCTTTTTAATGATAAAACCAAGAACTTTAAAATTCTCACATTGATGAAAATGATTGAGTTTATGTCTAATTTCAAGCATCAAAGTTGTGTCATTAATTCTTTCTACATATTTAAAATCTTAAAACAAAAGTTATTTTTTATTTGTGCCTTCTACCCTGTCCGTGTGAGGACTGTATAAATAACTAGTGAACTGGAAGACATTTCTTTTTATATTCCTTCTTTAAGGAGATAAAGTGACATGACATGACATAATGAGCCAATTGTTCACTGACAATTGAAGATTATATTTCAAAACTTCATTTTACTTCTTTCTTTATAACTCAGAATCCTTATAAGTTGACTTGATTTTTTTTTAATCATTTCACCCCAAGCAAGGCGGGAATGCCACTAGTACACAGTGAGAGTGAGAGAAAAGACTGGGCATAGGGGGGATTGAGGAAAAGATAAAAGGTGAATAGGATTTAAGGAGACAGAAGATGACGATTGACATTGCATTTAATTTTTTGAGTATTGTAGTTATCAGGGAAGCAAGTAAATGGAAGGGAGTTGCACAGGTGGGAAGTGCGAGAAAAGAAACTGTTGGAGTAAAAGTGGTAGTTCAAAGGTGGGACCTAGATGCCAATCTAGTAGAATGCTTAAACACATGTGGTCCAAACACCAGGGGAAAAAAGCTTGTCAGAGCAGATGCCATAAAAATATTTGTAGAAAAGTCAGAGTGAGGCTATGCCATGTAGGTGAGAAAGTAACTGTAATTGAGATGCCTGGTCAGGATCGATTACATCACAGATCCTTCTCTGGATTTTGTCTAGAATCTTGAGATGAATAGCAAGAGCACCAGACCAGATATGGCAACAGTATTCAATGCATGGCTAAATGGTAGATTTGTAAATGTTCAACATTGACTTGGTTGAAAAAAACTTCAGCTTTGACACAGTGACTCAACTTTCCTTGCAGTAGATGTAGCTATTGCTTCAATGTAGTCCTTCCACTTCAAGTCAGTTGGAAAATTGAGTCCAAGAAGTCACAGTGAGATGCTCTCCAAGAGTCTAGCATCAGCCATGCTAACAAAGGGCAGGAAAGTTTCTCTATGGTGGTTAAATGAGAGCAGTTTCATTTTGGAGGCATTAAAATTAAAAAGCCATTTTCTGCTCCAGTTATGCTGGAAATTCCTTTTCAAGAGAAGCAGCCACGTTAAATTTGTCTGTTCTGATGAATTTTCTATTGAGACAGGAATGTGATCTCTATAAATGCCTACTTGGGAACTGATGACATCAGGAAGATCATGGACATTCATTTCATGATTTGATATGAACAACCAGATTAAATCAATCATATTTAATGGAGCTTACATAGAAGACCGGTGTGCCAAACTCTGTCAAATGTCTTTCAGATACCTAGAGCCACAGCTCAAGTTTTGCTGTTATTATCAAGAGCTTGATACATATATTGAATACTTTGCTGAAAAGTGGTAGAGTCTAATACGGTGATAGAGTTGTCAGAAGGTTCTCCAAAGTTCTTAAAAATAGAAACTACAGAGGAGGACTTCCAAAAAGCAGATGGAAAGCTGGAAGAAGTTAGACAGCAGTTATAGAGTTTGCAGAGAACTTGAGCCAGCTCAACAGCACATTTCTTTAGGACAACAGCTGGGATCCTGGTGCCTGCACTTACATTATGGGAGTCTAATTTAGAAAGGATGTCTGAGACCAGTGACAGGGTTATGCACATATCACTCAGTTCTAGTGGGGAAATCAGGTGTGGAGGCTCAAAATGAGTCAAGTGTTGAGTTGGAAGAGAGATTCTGAGAAAAGCCTTCAACCTTATCTGCTGCAGATGTCAAGACTCTGAACTGATTCAATAGAGGTGAGGTCGAGGATGAGCAGAGACAAAGAGATATTTGCTCTGGTACAGCCAGAAGTGATTCCTGTGGGCTACGCAGCTGACCTTACAGGTGAGAACAAAGGGGATAAACACAGTTTAACTTGGTATTTCCTTGCTGGAATGAAGGCATCAATGCCAGTTTTCATCCAGGAGGAGACCTCAGATGTGTATTTTTGAACAGGATGATTAAAAACTTCATTCCAAGGGGTGTCATAAAGGAAATCACAGAACAGGTTCCAATCTGCTCATTTATAAGAGAAAGATATTCTGTTGGTAAGAAGTTCTTGGCTGGTGGCAGGAGTGGAAAGAGATGTTTACTGAGTTCTAGTGGAGAAATTAAATGAGTCGAGTGTTGATTTGGATAAGAATTTCTGAGCAAACCTTTTGATCTTATCTGCTGTAGATGTCAAAAATTCAAATTGATTAAAAAGAGGATGGATTGAGGATTTGCTGTTTTTCAGCACATTTTTGCAGAGCCACTAATAATCTCTAGAACCAGACTTGTGTGATGTTACATGTAGTTTTATTCTGTCAGCATACAGTAACATTGCTTCATTGAGGACATGCTCATTACATGCAAAGACAAAGAGACATCTGTTGCAATAAGTGAGCTGAGCATGTAGTTGAGAAGCAAGGAGATGAACATGATTTAACTTGGTATTTCTTTGCTGGAATGAAAGCATTGGTGCTGGTTTTCACCCAGGATGAGACCTTAGATGTGCAATTTTGAACAGGATTAAAAATTTAATTCCAAGGGATGTCCCAAAGGAAATCCTCCCATTGACAAGTGGGAGATATTCTATTGGGAGAAGGTTCTTAGCTGGTGTGGGGAGCAGAAAGAGATGTTTTCAGAGACTACCATATGATCAGAGTTGCCAAGAGGGCAGAGCTGCATAGTAAAACATGAGTCAGGGATAGAAGTAAAAAAGAGATCTAGAAGAGAAACGTGTCAATCAGAGTCACTCAGGAAATGTGTTGGGAAGTCCACCACTTGTGTGAGTGATTGAGAGTTTAAATACCAGCGAGGTCTGTGACAGAGTTTTTAAGGCACCAGGCATAGTGGGCATTAAAGTCAAAGAAAACAAATATATTTGCAAGTGAGTGAAAGGAGATGGTCTTGTCTATATTATCAGAAATACTATCTAGCATTCAATAGTCATAAGTGTATGAGGGGGATGGTAGAGAAAGAAGAGATAACTGACTGAGTTTACTATAGAGAGATGCTGACATATATACGAATGCTCTGGAGATTCAAAAGAGAGTTCCTAGCAAGTGTGAGATGTTTGTGGACATAAACTCACAGGCTATGCATGTGGATATTAGAGTCCGTCCCAAAGAGAGGAAGACAGCCAAAGATCAAAAAATCAGAGTTAAGATTTGTTTTGCATAGAGTTAGGATGTCTGGAGACTTTTCAAAGAGGAATGATTCCACACTTCAGAAGTCGGTATGAATGCCACGAATGTTGGAGTAAAGTCAACAGGTTTAGGCGTTTTCTTTAATTGGTTTAGTTTTATATCCTTGGTTGCTTATAGTCATGGTTTGTTATTTTGGTAAGGAAAAGGCCTCGGGTAGTAGTAGCAGATGGTCATCTAATGTAACATGTGTGGGAAGAGAACTGCCGCAGACTGCAAAATAGTGTGAACTCTGGGTTCCCTACTGGGGGTGCTTGCAGGGACACCCTTCCATACATGACATGGCACTACAAGAACCCTGATATTATGAGACTGTTGATCAGAGCAGCCTTTCTAGATGCTACACAACAGTTTAGGCTCCTAATTACCAGTCAAAAGCAGCAACCAGATAACTGCCAACCCAGTACTCTCAGTATGAAGAGATATAGCTAACACCCACATATCTCATAAAAAGTTAATGACAGCACCACTATTAATGCCTGAGAAGAAAAGGAAAGGAATCAGGAACCCCCTTCCTAAACAGAAAACAAATGATGAACCTCTACTTTTGTTCAAGATAGGCAGGAGGATTATGGAAAGCCTATCTACTCTTGTTATTTCAATGAATATATATTCAAATAACTTCTGTGGCATAGAGAACTTTTTGCTCATACAATATTTGTTAAATCTAATGATGAATGATTCAAACATGAAAGTTAAGCTAAGATTTAAACACTCAAATACCACTGAGAACATCAATTAGAAAAAAAATTCTAAAGGAAGATTAGATGGGGTAGATTTTTTGGGGAAGAGACAAAGAATAATAAAAAAATTCAAATGAGTAATTCAAACAAGAATTAAAACAAGTAGAAATATACTTCTGAAAGAACTTTCAAAACAGTTCTTGGTTTAGACTTCCAGTTATTTTAAATATACAATCAACAAGCATTATTTATATTTTCTTTCTATTAAATGAACCTTATTATAATGCAGTCAAATATTTACATTATAAATCGTGTGCATTACTGCAAAAAGAAAGTTTGCTAAAGGCAGAATTGTGTGTTATTTTATGTTTTCTTTTATACTCTTAGTAAGGATTGGAAAATGTCGCATAAGGTTCCAAGTGAACTTGACAAATGGTGCCTTATTGAGAATATAACCATTCATTATAACTGGAGAAAACTGAAGGTCTACATGCTGATAATGAAATGTTACCAGCTTGGTTTTTTCAGATATTGATGGATACAATCCAGTTCCTCTCTCACTGAGCCATGAAAGCTTAATAATTTCTGGGGGTGGGAATGGCAGTGAACCTTGCTAGGGATCAGTTAGAACAGGTTTCTGTTTATTTTTCAAGTGAAAATTTAAAATTTCTTTTTGTAAATGTTACACAGCATTTTATGAGGTTGTCACACCTGAAATGACACATTTTTGGTTGATTGTTGATCCAGTCATCTGACCAAATAACTTCTTTAGTATATAAAAGAATCTTGAGTTATTCCTGACTCTTTTTCTTTCTAGATAATTTTTCTTTAAATATATTGTTACTCATAATCCTCAATGAAAATGTTTCCAATGAAACAATGTCAAGTAATCTTATTGTATGAGTATAAACTGGAAAGAAAAACCATTTTTGCATCAAATCATTACATGGATACTCTTTGACAACAGTAAGAGAGTAGGACAGTGGTTAGATGCAAATGAATTACCAAAACAATACCCCAAAGCTTCACTGCACCCTAAAAAGTTAACGGTTATTGTGTGGTGGTCTTTCAAATTGATTATTCTTGCTTCAAGGGAAAACAATAATAGCAACCTTGTATTGTGGAGAAAATGAGTGTATGTACAAAAAAATTGAAAAAGAAACATCCAAGACTTATGAATAGGGATGGCCCAATTTTGTTGCATGATAACACGCAGCTGTACACTTCTCAATCAATTGTCCAAAAGCTGCATAACCTGAATTATGAAATTTTGCCTCATCCTCCATATTAACATATCTCTCTTACTGATTATCATTTATTTAAGCATTTTCTGCTTTTCATACACAATAAAACATTCTCCAATATGGAAGTCGTAATTAAAGCATTTGAACTGTTTATCACATCAAAAAATATGAATATTTTTAAAGATGGGATTAAGAATTCATCAACATGGTGCCTATTTTGACTAAATAAATTAGTTAACATTTCAGATACATTTTATTCATTTCCAATAAAGTTTGTCATTTAATGTGTGACAACCCTGTACAAATAATTTTTTTTTTAAATCTATGATTTTAACTTTTCTAATTATTTTCTTCTTCTTTATATACTGTCCCCTCAGGATGTAGGTAATCGTGGCTCTCCACAATTTCCTGTTCTTCATAGCTCTTAATAAATTTTGTCTTTTTGTTATTTCTTCTAAACCCTGTTCCGCCATCCATTTACCCAAACTCACTAAGTATGTCATACATTGTTTTCTTCAGTTTCTCTTTCCTTCAATCTATCCTGTGAGTATCAGGTTTTCCAAGCCCTCTTTTCACATGTGTACTAGTAACCTCAACTGTCTCTTTCTGATGTTAAGTATAAATTTCCTTTTTGTTTCCATTTTCTCTAAAACTTTGTTGTTGATCTGATGTTTGGTCCATGTTATCCTTGGCATCCTTCTATAGAACTACATTTTTGTTGTTTGAAATCACTTGTTCATCTTTGAGCAAATATTAAGCCTTTCTATAGTCACAGTGCTAAATTGCAGTGAAAAGCTCCTGTATTTCTTTGATGAAAATGAGACCTAAACAGAAAACTAAATGCTATTGAACTGAACTGCATTGTTTGTCTAAAATAATTATTGCTATTAATTTTCAAAATAAAGTTTCTGGAATGAGGAGTTACCATTATGTACATTATTTACTCTTGGACTATTGTCCTTGTCTTCTTTTGTTTTGTTTTTTATCCTAACAGCATTTTGCCTGTTGTGCTCTCTGGCCTTCTTCAGATGTCTGACAATCCAGGTAACCTTCAGGGAATTTCATGACATGAACAATGAAATTAAAAACATCTACCCTTATAGATTAAATAAACTGTTTACTTCAAAAGCCCCCAAAGGTAACCTAAATTGATAATCACCTGATGAAGTTTGGAGAGTACAATTATTAACTAATAGTTTAGTTTTTAGTGGAATTGTATCTCAGCTGCAACTTCCTGAGGTTAACCTTCGAGTTCAGATGCAAACCAAAATAAGGAAGTGCATTTTGATTGGCAGAGCTAGTTTGGGAATGGTAAATCAAGAAAGGCTTTTCAGAGAGTTGGTTGTTACACATCAAGCGATGTAGACATGTTCACTTTTGTGTCTGAAATGGCTCCTCACTGAGATAGTACATGTCAACATGAACATTTGGAAAAATATTTAAAATTATCCGTGTTTGACATACTCTCATTGCCCAAGCAGAACGATTGGCAACTCCTGGCCAGGAGAAGATGAGAAAGCGAAAATGCAACACAATGGAGGAAATTTTGTGATAATAACAACAAAGATAAGGACAATAGCATCCCCTCAACTTTAAGATCTGCTTTAGCCAAGACCCCTACCCTAATTTTTAACATCTGATTTAGCACCCACCTTCATTTGAACATTTTTACCCCTGACCTACGTCGTCAGTTTTAACTTCAGATTTAGTCTCCCCACCTTCTTATGCTGTCATTTGTTCCTTCTTAAGAGTTGTCCACAGTTTGAAAGTGAAGGATCTTGTGTGTGAATAGGTCACTCCATCATGTCCCATAAATGCTTAATTGTGCAAACAAAAAACTGCAATGTTCCATAAATATATGTCATAATAGTTTAGATAAAATAACATGACTAAAAAAAAATGTATCTACATTTACTATTTGTATTTCCATTACTTACATTATTTAAACTATCGTCATCATCTTTCTAGTTATTATCTTCTAAGAATCAAAAAAGAAAGAATTAGTTCATATACTAGGAGCAGTGAATTTGCAGAATTTTGGTAAGGTCATGCAATACACAGGGCTAACTTGCCCCTAAGACTCAATCTGAGAAATTTAAGAAAGGAAGACATTTTAAATATGTTATAGCGAAGAAAATGGTGAATTACCTTGTCAAACCAAGCGACAGCATGTCGCGTGTATCCTACCATGGAAAATTTGTCGAAAAAGAAAATTACCAAAAAAAAAAGGGCATGTATTCCTCATGATATGCTGAAGAAGGAATATTTGACTTAGAAACAAGTCAGTCGCAGGAGTCACCATAAAAGTATTTTGATATGCAAAAATTGGGCGTCATCTCCCAGTTGTCCACAAATGGAAAAAATGTGTGGCCAATAAAAGCAATTGGTATTCTTGAATCCAGAGGAAAGGAAAAAAAAGAAAATTTGTGTATTTTGGCTTCCGCGTTCATCATAGAGTGAGTTATTTTTCTGACTGGTTACATGCATTGTGATTTGTGAGATAGTACCTGCGAGTCAAGATTTCATCATTTCTTTCTGCCCCCGATATTCAAGTCTGAATTTACAGTGATTTGTTCTCTGTGTTGTGGAAGAAATCTGTGACAAATATTTCCTTTGCAATCCCAGAACACTTACATATGTAAAAAAAGATGAAAGATGAAATAAACATTTTATTCAAATTAAATATAAACTGAATTTTTATTTCATTCTTTGATTGCATGCCCTCCTGATATGGATGCCCAGAGCATCCTGAATGCTACTGGCTAGGAGATCCTCCTTAGAGAGCATAGCATATAGATGAATACAATATGGGATAAATTAATAAATAAAGAAATAGAACTGACAGCAAGGTCTCAGAAGAAGCAGCAGCAATAAGGGAAAAAGAAGGATCAATGAATGCAGTCCAGCATGACAAGAAACAGCTGCAGAAATGTCAGCAGTAGGTAGGGTAGAGTTAAGACCACAATTTTAAGCTCAGACAAATGGATTAAAGCAATGGTTTTTGATTTTGGTGGCACAGTAATTGTGAGTTCCGTCTCTGGGCCGTCTAGTACAGACTTAGATTCAATGTAAATAGGAGCAAACAATAGGTGAATCTAGTCCGATTGAGTTCAATTGAAAACTCTGAAGTTTACCTGATGAAGGATGGAGGCACAAAAGCTGAAACCATAATGTAATAACAACAAACATGAGGACATTAAACCCAAATGAAATGTCATAAGCCTGTCGCTGCTCTGTCACTATTTCCATAGAAAGTGCTCAGATGAATTCCTTAGTGACATCAGTTCTAACTCTCACAGCTAAGACCTGCCATGCCAGGCCCATTTTGCAAAACACCCTCATCCCCTTTGTAATCTACTGGTGTGATGTAAGTTCCACTCCCACAGCTTCTTCTTTTGTACTTTGTGGAAGCAACTCCTAAGAGGATGCTTCTCTGATCAATACAATCTGAACCTATTCAAGTTGGCTCTTGGTCTTTGTACAGGGTGAATATCAATGTAAAAAAAAGGTAAATGTATACCCCTCATTCCCAAAATTCATAGAGAAATTATCTATATTTTTTGTTTGTGTTTTTCTCAATCCAGACTAAAAATACAAGCCCAGTCATCCAACAAAATCTTTTTATCAGACTATTTTTCTACATTTTCAGTTTGTTAATGTTTCTATCATTCCATTCTACATGTACAAGTCTTGTAATCTGATTATCTAAAAATCTGGCCCAAATTTAATCAAAACATTTTCTAAATATCTTCAAAGTTTAATCAAAACATTTACTATTTGGCTGTTTTGATCAATCCATTCTATTGTACAAATTCAGTCGTCTCACCATCTTTAAATCAACCAGTATTTGATCAGGACTCTTGTGCTTCTCTAAAACCATTGTTAGATGCTTAACGAGTAGTCAATTTTGGCCAGACCATTTCAGTCCCCAAATAGATAAGCTATTTACATGTATTTTTATATTCTTCCTGTTTACTTCTTTCTATTTAGTATGTTTGGCAGACCAACGGCCAAGACAAATGACATTTTATTTCAACTGCTTATGATTGATTGATATCTTTTTTTAGAAGCAAAGTTTGTAGATCATCGTAAGTTTTGTATTAGCGCCTTTTAAATAGTAATTTATATTTTTGGGAGATTTGTTTCGTGAGCCAGATGTGATGCTTAAAGCCTCTATGCAGACAGCAATTTTTTTTTGTTTTCATAGTGTCCACATCAGGCTACAGGTTTTAATGTGGAGTGAATCAGAATCAGAAGTTATAGAGGTCCTTGAAAGGATACAACACATAGAAAAAAATATGACAAGAAATACAATAACAAGATTGATTGCTTTGTTTTTTACAGTTTATCAACACTTTGCAGGTTATTTAAAGTCAGAAAATATTTTTAGATTGTAAGAAATTTTGGGAGATAATAAGGAGTTATTGATACATGTCCTACTTATTTAACCCATAGTTGGGGAGAGAAGAGGTGGATTCATACATTTTGGCTCTCTAATTTTCAATTCAAAGTGTTTATCCATTCCACCCTCCACACATCCAAACTTAAAGCACCTGGTATTCCCAAGTGATTTCTAAGTTTTGATATTTGCTTGCCAACATTGCCAGAAGATTCTAGATTATTTTTTGAAAGCTGCATCTCAGTTTGCATATTCACATTTTAGAGAATAGGTCAAACTAAGAGATTTTTCAGCACCCCTTCATATGCAACATGTATAATTAGTTAGCTGTCGTTTGCATCTGCATAGATCTGGTACACATGTGTGGGACAGGAGAATGTTAATGGCATTTTATTTTTACCTTGTTTTTATTGAAATTTATCTACCTTCATTAATTGATTCAGGTTGTTCAAATTATTCTCATGTCTTTCATTATAAGAGACATTGGCATGCTTTCTCAGATCTAACCACAGCATTAAAATAATAGGAATTGACATTTATGGAGAAAATGTTTAGCACTGCTCTTTCTTTAAATGAAAGAAGATAAAAAGAAAGCAATACCTCTTGAACCTCTAAGGCATATCTGACCATTTTGTGATTTGAGGAACTGTCAAATAATTTTCATGATATCACAAAGAATCACTAAATTTCACTTACAAAGATGGATGAGTCATCTTATACATAGAAATTCTGAAGTGATAGGTACACAATCTACAATCAAAGAACATTGGAAAGAGAAACATTTTGAAATGCCGAAATTTCTTTTTAGAATTCACAAATACCTTAAATAGGGTAAGAAATTAAATTAACAATAGGGGAATTTGTTGCACTTTCTCAACATTTTTGCAATGTTCAAAGTCATGAGTAGCTGGAGTACAGAAGGATGCTGAGAATGTCATGTACTGAATAGCAGCAATAAAGTTTTAAATGGAATAAAAAAGAACTGTTATAAATAACATCAGAAAGTGAAAATTGAAATTTCTAGGGCACATAAAATGAGGGCACAATGAAAGAAGGCTTGGAAAATGTGGCACTCACAGGACATTTTAAGGACAGGAGTAAAACAGTACATAACCTACCTAGCGAGCTTGTATAAATGGATAGCAGAAGAGGTTTTAAGAGAGATGACAAAAAGACAAAATTTACAAAAGACAGGTAATTGTGGACAGCCATGATCACCAACATCCTGTTGCGACATTGCAGATAGAAAAAAATTGGAGTATATCTCACTAACATGGGTGAAGCTAAGGCTGTTTTGAAATAAAAAAAATTCTGCTATGCCAGTAGAACATAATGGAAGTTTTAGGTCTTGTTGGTTCTGTGTGGTGGGTTACATTTGGTATGAAATGCAGACTTTTATTTGTAGATGGAATCCATGGAAAAAAATGTTAACTTTTATGAGCTTTTCAATTTTCAGAAATTCATATAAGAGATTGTGTGGCAAAATGTGAGTTAAAATTAAGATATGTGCAAAAATGAAATTTAATCAAGAAATAAAATCATAATAACTGATAAGAAAAAGAAATACAATTTCCCATGATGCTAAAGGAACCAGAAATTTTATGACCCAACATGGCTTCATCAAATGCCCATTATGTGGCACTGTTTAAGTTCTATAAAAAGACAAACATTTCTTTCCTTTTTCTCTTTCTCCCCGTTGCTCCAATATGTAGAAGGACATCAACAAAGACATCCCTACCAGGACATGTTCATTTCCTCCAATTCGCTGATGACTGAACTCTCTATCCACTTTCCAAAGCATAGCATTTACATTTTGTCTTCAAAAACCTCCACCTATGAAATAAATCAATGTTTGGTTGTTGCAACTCACCACAAGGCTTACTTGAGCTTAATCATTATAACCATTCTTTTCACAATATGCCGAGACTTACTTCTGAAGCAGAAAAGAAAACTCTTCCACTTTTCAGTAGATAGCATTTGCACATGTTTCACCACAACTCCAAGATAAGCAAGTACAACTTTTCTTTGATCATTCCAACTCACCCATAGGCAGACGTGCGCTTGACCTTTATAACAATGTTTATCCTTAGTTACCCTAACTTCTGAACCATAAAAAGAAAACACACAAACGCTAGAGATATTGAGAACTTTGTTTCACTACAGTTTATATATAAAGAAGAAAACAGTCTGTGCTAGAAATGCAAGTTTTTCTATAGCTCTGTATAAAATTGTTTATATGCGAATATATACACACACTCTACAAGGCATCAACATACAATCTTAAATTTCATAAATATCAAAGTAAAACTGTTCCCTCTATTGTCTGATTTTAATCATATATATTTTATTATTTAGGCAATTCTCACCAGCATTCCATTGAATTTCTTCATTTTTTGTCCATTTGGTTAATTATATGCATGGGCATAAATGTTTTATACGTGAAGTTAATCAAATACACGCCAAGGTCAAATGCAGAATCAGCATTTGAAATTCTGGATCAAACACTTGGAGGAAATATACAACTCACTCAGCCATATTACCTACTTATTTATAAAACCTAGTGGAATATTGTGTTGTGTTATTCTTCTAAGTGGAGATGCTTTGCCTTCTTTGAATATCAGGATTCAAAATCCTGACTTAAATTGGGCTTGAACCTCTTCCAGTACTCATGGAAATATATTTAACTATTTCAACTCCAAAGCACATTTATTGAATACAAGTTTTTGTCATATCTCTGTAGCTGGATGCTCATGGGGGAGGTAATTTTCTATGCCAATAAACTTCAGGGATTTAAAAATTCTGCAATTCAATTTAAAAAAAAAAAATGTTGTCATTTTGATTAGATTATGTGAAAATGTTGAATGCTGGGAATAAAATTATCTGACAGAGGTGAGCAAAGATGTTTTCCCACATTGACAAGAGAAACTCTGTTAATGATAACAATTCATGAGTTTTGTCAAATTTTTGTTTGCTTTTCTAATAAAACGTTTCTTATCACTTTACATTTTCCCAGAACCAATGTGACATTGGAGAAAATTCAAATTCTTTCTCCATTGCCTGTTGATGAAAGAATAACAAGGAATGTGCTTACTCAAAATTTCTCAGGAAGTTAACCACTACTTATATACCAAGGTAAAAGTCACTTCTATATAGCTTGTCCCTTCTCAATATGGACAATCAGGGCTCTCCACAACTTTCTATCCTTTGTAACTTGCCCATTTTCTTTTTCTTCTTCTATGTGCCTTTTTCCTTCAGCATGTGGCTGATCATAGCTCTCTACAATTCCCTGTCTCTTGCAACTCTTAATAAATTTAGTCTTTTTACTGTCTCTCCCAATCTCTTTTCTGCCGTGCATTTACACAAGCTCATTAGATATGTTGTGGGTTTTCTGGTGGTGCATTAACCTTTTCTGAGTGCCATTTTTCTATATATGTATTTTTGTGGGTTACAAGGGCATTATCAAACTACAAACCAGATTATAGTATTATAAACAAAATCATGTATGAAATACAACAAAATAAGCATGGATAAAAATGATAAATAATTCTGTATTTTAAAGAACATATATGTATACAGTATATATAGGTGGCAATTGGTTTTATCAGAGAACTGTCCAGGCCATCAAAAAACAAGGAGAAAGTCTTGATTTTTGGTTCATTTGGCAGTAAAACACTTGTTCTGATGCATCATGGGAGTATTCTATTTTTTTTTAACTATTTTGTTATAATCTAACTTTTTTCTTCTTCATTGTTAATTTTCATCCTGTATTTTAAAGTATTTATATTGTTTAACTTTTAATTTTTCTTATATTATTAATTATTTTGTTTTCTGACTAATATATAGCATGGATTGGGAGTTATTTAGTAATTTATTTATTGCTATCACAGGTAGCTGTATATATATTTATAGACATGCAAAATCTTTGTACCACATTGGTAAAATAATTACTTTTGTTAATTTTACCACCAAGCAGTATGCAATTCTAAATAAATTTTATGATCTTTGATGGCAAAAACAAGTTAATACATTTTCCTTAATGCTATATGGTGGCCAGTCAGAATATGGAGTTAATAATTAGTGTCTCAAATAAATGCCTCGGTTCAATGTGGGATTGCATGGTTCAGGAAGGTCCTGATTTTCTCATGGAGAATTTTATTCTTCTTGGCAGTAACCCCAAAACTCTTCAAGATTCTATGATTTTCATTGGAGCACTTATTCCTTCAGTTCCCACTACAATGGTTCAATTATATTGAGATCAGGACTTTCTTTTCCAAAAGATGAATATCTTCATCCACAATCAAATAGCATCACCTTTTACCAATTTTTTTCTACCATTGCTTTGATTCAATCTCACATCATTACTTGTCCACCAACACATTTACCATCTTTCTGGTAAATCTTGCATTGATTCTTTCTACCACTGGTCTTCTTACCTGTTTTCTTGCTTCAGAATGGAACTCTATTTTATATTCATCACTAAAAATTACTTTTTGCAACTTCCAACATGTCATATTAAATGTTCTTTTACTCACTTCAGTCTTCTATTCTGATATTTTTTGATTAATGATGAATTTTTGCTACTATATGCCTGTTCAAGTTCTTTTTTTTTTTTTTGTAATATCAGCATACTGATTAACTGAAACCACCTCAATTGTCTGGCTGTTAAGTTTGGATTGCCTACAGAAACTCAATTTTTTTTATTCCTCTTCTGTAACTTTTGTGGTTTTCCAGTTTATTTTGCACTTACAAGACTTCAGGTAAAAGCAAATGTGTGTTCGATGGTTTGAACGTTCTTTCTTGAAATTTCCAGCCACCTGTCTCTCTCTCTCTCATTGAATCATCTTCCCCTTCAAATTTAAAAACTTCATCTTTGTTTCAGCAGAAATTTTAGCCAGGATTTTAGTGCCAAATCGTAAGCTCGAATGACTATCCAAGGCACATTACACACACGTCAATAAGAAGGAACAAAACCTACTTCAGTTTTTGCATATGACTATTATCTTAAGTCTTTCATTGGCCCAATAGTTTATTAACTTATTTTCCAGTCCTCAAAGTCCAAACTGCTGCTAAATAATCAATACCTTAATAATTGTTCCAGTCTTTAAGAACTTAGGTGAATCATTAAATCCTTCTATCTGCCTATAATCCTTCTACCTCTTTTTGGTAAAGTATTAGAAGCTCTAATCAACTATGAATTGGTTAACCTTCTCACCTTGCACAGTCTTCTTTCAAATAAGCAATGTGGCTTTCTCTTCTCTAAGTCAACTGCTAATGTCTTAACAATTGTTGCTGAAGCTTTAGATAAGAATGAAGAATCTTGAGGTGTTGCATTGGCTATCTCAAAGATATTTAACAGGGTTTGGCAGGCTGGCCTTAAACAAGTTGAAACGTTATGATATTTCTTGGTGAATATTTGAAACGATTCAGTCTAACCAGATACAAAATGTAAGTTGTCTTGATGACAAACTATTTTAGATCTTTTCATATTAATACAGGTGTTCTGCAGGGGGGCGGCTATATTCTTGGACCTAAATTGTTCCTGATTTTCATCAGTGACCTGTTGCAGGAATCAACACTTTGTTGTGAAGTGTGGACGTTTTTCAGTAAATATTTAATGACACACAATATTTGGCAGACTCACATGAGTATAGGCAAAAATAAGATATAAAAACATGGATTTTAAAACAAACAATGCATATATTAGCAAAAAGAAATTACATCAATGCATACACAGTTAAAAGGAAGAGAAAAGACATTCAAATTTTTGCTCTTAGGAATGTTTTTGTTTGTGTGACTGATAGATGTATGCGATAACTCATGTGTGTGTGCATAAGAATTCAGTCATCAATGAACCAAGGAAATGAACATTCCCCAGCAAGGATGCTTTTACCTACTGCTTGAAACAAGAGAAAGAAAGAACTAAGGGAAAGAAATATTTGTCTTTTTAGAAACTAAAACAGTACCACACCTAATGGACATTTGGTGAAGCTAAGTTTGATAAGAAACAGACTTACTCATGTCATCAGTTCTCAATTATGCTCTGATGACACAATTATTTATTAGTATCTTAATGTTAAGTCAGATCAGTTCAATAAGATCAAACTGGGAGCTGATCTCAAAAATCACCTACAATCTTTTGTTAACTGGGGCAAGGATTGGCTTGCTGATTTTAACACCTCCAAAATGAAACTGTGCTCTTTTAATTGTCTGAGACAACCCTTTTTTCCTTCCAACAGCATGGCTGATGCTAACCTCCAGGAGAGTGACTTATTGTGCTTTCTTGGGCTAACATGTTCTGCTGACATGAAGTGGAAAGATTATACTGAAGGAATTGCTACGTTAGCTTCAAGGAAAGTTGGTTTACTGTGTAGTGGTAGACAATCTTTCTCGACAGAATCTAACTTAGACATTTATAAGACTGTCATTCATTCATGTATTGAATATTACTGGCACATCTGGTCGGGAGCTTTGACTGTGTATTTGGAAATCTTCGTATAAAACTAAAAATGAATCTGCAATGTTATTGATTTTGACCTGGCATCTCATATTCAATCACTTTCCAACCTCCGTAACATACCTTCCCTGTGCCTTTTCTATAAATGCTTTTATAGTAATAAATGCTGGATAATCTTGGCAAAGACAACAAAGAGACTTGAAGGGCCTGAAATGTGGTTCTACAGAAGGAGAATACCATGGACCAAATATGTAAACAACACCAAAGTTTCAGAGATAAAATAACAAAAAAACAATTTATGCTTAATATTAGGAATGGATGATTGAAATTTCTTGGGCACATAATGAGGAAAGAGGGCTTGGAAAATTTGATACTGACAGGATTGATGGAGAGATACAGGAAAATAATGAAAAACCTACCTAGATAGCTTGAGTAAATTGATGGTGGAACAAGGTTATGGAAAGATAACAAAAAGACTAAAATTACAAAGTACAATAGATTGCAGAGAGCCATGCTTACTTACATCCTGAACAGACAAAGCACATAGAAAAAGATTAGATTGTCAGCAAGGCACCATCATTTAACAGTTGAAATAGAAAGATATAACCTTAAGTTCTACGCTAACAGTTTCTTGACTCATGCTTCTCACTAGGGGAACTCTTTTCCAATTTCTTGCTTCCCAGTCAACTTTGATCTTCAAAAATTTAATTGCAATCATTATTTTTCTGTATTCTTGTTCTTTTATTGTGGTTTCTTCTTAATATTTTATGTCCACATAGTCTCTCGATCTCAGGGATCTCTTTATTAACTTGCTTGCGGTGAATAAATATTTTCATTTTATGTAACTGGGCCAAAACCTTTACATGCCAATATGTGTGTTTGTGTATACTGAGGTCAGCACTAAGTGGTAGCAATCTGAAGCATGCTTCAATGCAATCTTCATGCTATATATATATGCTACCATATAAAGCTAGTTCCAGCAGAGGGCTCGTCATTGGATAGATAAGAAACAGCAGATATTTTTATATATAGTGCTCAATATTAAAAATATCAAAATAATATTACAAATTGAGCAATAATGATATAATGAAAAGATTACTTAACTTTTAAATATCAATTTTCTCCCAACATCGATGTTTCTTGGTAAAATTTTCAGTCTTCAGGGGTTGTTGTTTTAAATGATACCCTTTAATACCACAGCCCCTGAAGACTGGAAATTTTTTCCAAGAAACATCAGTATCAGGAGAAAATTGATATTTAAAAGTTAAGTAATCTTTTCATATATATATATATATATATATATATATAAAAGAAAGAGGTTATAGTGGTTCCAATGAGAGAAAAGTGTGTATATTAAAAAGAAGAAAAGAGAGGTGCCACAAATGTTTTTGGTTGTAATGTTGATTTTTTTTTTTTTTTAAATATATTATTCTTTATTTTCCATAATTTTACTGCATGTGTTTCTGGTCTCATGACCATCTTCAGGTAAAAGTCGGAGATTTCCACATATTATTAAAAATAATTAACTTTTTTCTTTATGTTTTTCAATGTTAAATATTCTCGATATGAGACATTCTCTGTTTTTGTGTTAGTAATCTGAATGTCTTTCTTGAATATGCTTTGAATCCTTACTGAGTGTAGACAAATTCTTTTGTTGTAATGGCATTTTTAATAGGAAATTCAGCATTTGTTTTTGATGCATATTCTTATGTCAGTCCCCATCTATAAATAAAAAACTTGCATATTATTTGTGTGTAAAATAATAAACATACATAGTATATTATAACAACATTATTAAATAAATTTAAATATGCATATCACAACACACACACATATATATATATATATGTATATATATATATATAATTCACAACACCACATTAGTAATATCTTTGATATTAATTAGTTAATATCTCTGATGAGGATATATGGGTGTGTCATTGTAAAGCATAATCTGTATAAACACTTCAGAAAATTAACAAAACAAGGATATCAACTCAAATGCATGTCCTTACTAAAAATAATATTTATAATAATGCTAGCTTAAAAGCCACCATATTGGCAGCATTTAAGCTAGCTCCTGCATAGGGCTATTGATAGGGCCATTATCATAATAGATAGGGAGGAGTAGATGTGATAGGCAACAATATACTATAGAAGAACTCAAAATTGATCACTGCACCATTAATATTTAAGCTTACTTTTCAAAAGTTCTTCAAAGGAGATAGCTCTTAAGAGTTGTGTCCCTTCAATTGAAAAAAACATGACACACTGACATTTATTATATAGAAGAAATAATGTGGGATAAAAAATCCCTGTTAGCATATATATATATATATATATATATATATATATATATATATATATATATATTCAGTTGTTTGGATATGAGTTTGTAATGCTAGTTCCCTGATTATTGCAAAAGTGTGAAACCCAGGATCACAATCTCATATCCATACAACTGAATATGTTAGCTCTGTCACTGATATTAAGCAATTTCCAATGAGTACTGTGCACATATATATATATACACATACACACATATACATTCTTTAAAGCAAATATTATTAAAGACAACAGTCATTTTGTCTCAATTATACTGCTCAATTATTTTAAATTACAAATAATCCTTCTCAGACAATTTTTTTTAAGCATTTCACCCCAAGCAAGGTGGTGGTGCCATTAGCATGAAAGGGAGCGAAAATAAGAGTAAAGAGGGGGTTGTTTGAGAAAAGGATAGAGGACTGGGTTTACGATCAAGGCATTAGAAGTTTTTGATTGACCTTACATTTAAATTTTTCAAGATTATAGTTATCAGGGGAAACAAGTAAGAGAAAGGGAGTTCCACTGTTGGGAAGTGCAACAAAAGAAGCTCTTAGAGTAGAAGAGGTGGTTACATTTAAATATTTCGATACTAAAAGGGTGGGACTGAGATGCCAATCTAGTAGCATGCATAAATTCATGTAGTTGGGGTATTAGTGAAAATAGCTCTTCAGAGCAGTTGTCATGAAAATATTTGTAGAAAAGACAGAGGGAAGCCACATCACATCTGTGAGAATGTGACTGGAGTTGAGATGCTCGGTCAAGACCAGTCAGATTGCATATCCGTCTTTGCATCTTGTCAAGATGAACAACGAGGACACCAGACCATATATGGCAGCAGTCAATGCAAGGACAAATGGAAAATTTGTAGGATGGATTCAGATGAGAAAACCCTTTGGGCATGACACAGAGAACCAACTTTCCTTGCAGTAGATGTAGCTATTGATTCAGTGTAGTTGTTCTATCTCAGGTCAGTGGAAAACATGAGACCAGGAAGGTGCAGATTGATGCTCTCATGAAGTTGAGCCACAGCCATTCTGATAGGAGGCAGGTAGATTGCTTTATGGTGGGTAAGTAAGAGCAGTTTTTGTTTTGGAGGCATTAAAGTTTACAAGCCATTTCCTGCCCTAGTCACACACAGATTGGAGATCCTTTTTGAGACCAATGGCCAGGTTAACTTTGTCAGCAATGCCGGATTTACTATTAAGACAGGAGTAAATGGTAGTGTCACCTGCATAGATGCCTGTTATGTCAGAAATTGTCCTAGGTTCATTTTGGAAGAAAAGCACAAGAAATATGCACCAAGGTTTCAACTTTCTTAAGTCATCATCAGACTTTGTAGAGATAAACGATGAGTTTTGTAGAACAAGTGAGTTTAATGATGTAGACAAAGACTGTTATGACATTAGTGTGTTGTGTATTTTTTTAATAGACGTTTGACGATGTGGACTCTTAAGTTATAATTGTTTTTATTTATTAATAGTTGTTTTTCATTGTATGAGTTTTGCTTCAAGGATCATAAGTCTGTTTTAACTATTTCATTTTATTAGTATTTTGGTATTGTTTGTTAATCTGGTCTTTATGCTGCTTATTAATGTGTTGTCTGATGATACTCTGATCTGATAGGTGTTAAGTGTGTTACTGAGAGTTTGGTTGATCAGTAAAATTAATCAACACAAAATGTTTCTTATCTTTAATATTTGCCTTAAATAACACTTCTGCTGAAATACGCAGAGAATTATATATATATATATATATATATAAGTTATGAAAAACTTGGTAATTCATATGGGTAGTCCCAAGGAGGATGAAATCCTGAGAGCTCAATGTAAATCCAGAGCTAATATTTATAGCTGTTATAGTTTAAAACTTTTTTAATGTATACTCTATGAATGTGTTGATAAATACAGTATTTAACTTATATTAAATCCTTAAATTATTTGTAAAAAAGTTAAATATTTAAATTGCTAGCAAGCATCAAATTTCTTTGTGGTTTTTTTAGACATCTGAATTACTATCAAACATTAAAATCTATTTTTTACATAAATTGCTAAAACTATACCACCCATCACCTTTATATGTAAAACCCATTTACATCCTCTTTCTCTTTACTTCCCCCTTCTTTCTTTTTCCTTTTTCTTTTCTCCTTTCTCCCCTCCCGTTTCAATTTATTACTTCCGTTAAGCTAACCATTTAAATAGGTCAAGGTCTGGTCACTCCTCCTCTCCCAATACTAAATATGATTGAGAGAGATATTACCTTAAACCCTCTCTAAACTCTACCATGTCTCTCTAACCACCTTATTTACACTCTCTATTAAATTACAAAAACTTACACTACCCATCAATTTTCATTTCATTTTTCGTGTTATCTGATGATCTAGCTCCCTTTAAAAGGGCTCTGGTGAAATAAATTGTTATAATGGAACCTTAAAGTGGTCTGTTTTTCTTTATATGTATATATATATATATATATATATATATATATATGTGTGTGTGTGTGTCTATGATTTCATATTCTCATGGATTAACATTCTGGAGATTATCTTGAGATATCCATGAATCCTTGATAAATTTTGAATTCAAACTACACTTGTAATTCCCTGTTTCATAGATTTTTCCACAATGTAACACCAAAATTTGGTTTACAAATTAGTTGGTTTCTTCAGATATCCAATATAACAGTACATCTGTATAAAAAGTCAAAATTTCCAAAGGAGTGCTTTCATTCCTAATAATGATTTTCACACCTGGCACAACACTGAAAGGAAAACATGAAGACATTTTTTTTTTACAATGATATAAGACCCAGAAGCCACTCAAGGTAGCATGTTACATAATAAGAGACAGAGTTTATGCAGAAATGTTGGGAAGATAATGGTTAACACTAGACTTGAACAGGTTAAGATTGTAGTTATCAGGGAAGCATCATCTTAGGAGTCAGTTTCACAGACTAGCAGTTTGTGGGAAGAAGCTGTTTGAGGGGAACTTACATCTCACCAATAGAATACAAAGAGAATGTGGGTTGTTCTCTACAATGTGAGTCATAGGGTGAGTCTTAGATGTGAAGGTGAGAACTGGTGGAACTGAGAAATGTGGTTCATCTGATCATTTTCCAAGGAAATAGTGATAGAGTAGAGAGAGGTTTGTCAATGGCCTAAGAAATAAATAATGCTTGAGATGTATTTGTTTCTAGTGCCTCTGATACTGTGAGTAATCACAGTTAAGATATCAGCAGTGGATTGGGTCAGTTGAAACCCATATTATTTGTCACTGAAAAGGTTTCTGTTGAGTTGATCAACAACCTACTTGTTGATCTTCAAAAAGTTTACTAATGACACTGAGGAGATTAATTGGTCTGCACTCATAGATGGATGAGCACCCACCCACATTCTTGAAAATCAGGTATACACTTAACACCTTCCACAGACTTGTGAAGGATTTATCCTTCAAGCTGTGATTAAATAATTTTGCTAAGATCCAAGATAACTCCGGGTTAATATTCCTAAAGACAACCGCTGGGATTTGGTCAGGATCAATGGCCTTCTTAGGGTCAAAACTTTTGGTAATTCTTGAGATTTCTCAGGCTGTAATAAAAATACTCAGTGAGACAAACAAAGTTAGGAAAGAGATGACCTCCATCACCTAATGTTGAGTTAGAGGCAAAGAGCTTCACCTTTGCTGACAAGGATGAGATTACATTAGAGTCTTTTATAATAGTAGGCACTGATACTTTGCTACTATTGAGAAGTTTTTTAGAGATCTTGCAGAACTCCTAAGATTCAGTTTGTTTGCTTTCAACCTTAGCCTGGACTGATTGTACAGAGCTGCATTTTGCATTTAATACAATTTTTTTGCATTGATTGCAGGTTGTTATGAATGCAGCAAGTGTTCTACTAAATCGTTCTGTGTGATTAATATTGTCATTGTGGTTATAGTGAGCTATGGCTGCAGCACATTCAGGGGTGAACCATGGCTGGCTTTTCAGTTTTGGTCGAGATTTTTTTCTGGGGTATGAAAGTCTCCACTCCAGAAAGGATTCATTTTGAGACAAGGCCAAGAGAGGAGCTGCTGCCATATAAGAACTGAAACTGTTCCAGTCTGCTTTTGTGGACTGAAAAATTGTTCTATCAGGTGATGCGTTTGGTTTGCCATCAACTTTGACACTGATTAATGAATGGTCTGACATGCCCAATGCGCAGTGTGGGAGGGAACCTCAGCAAAGAATTTCTCAAGGCAGAATGTGAGGAAAAGATCATAGGGGGTTCACCTGATAGCCTGTCGCATCAGGAACATGGATGGATTCTTCAATAATCTGTTCTAGTTCTGTCATAAATAATCTTTCAAATAATTTTGCTTCCTTGATGAAAATCTAGAATGGGATCACTTTCAACTCATGTCAGAGTCACTCTCCAAGTGCCAATGGTACCATGTAACACATTACTAGTTGCCACATGGTCAGGTCATTGAGAGTTATCCTGGTTCCCTCACCAGGCTTTGTTTTTGGTGAGGAAGATGTTAAGATACTCAGCAGAGTCAAAAAATAGGATATTTCCATAGGTGGATGAACCTTCTTATCAACTCCATGGCCATCTAGGACAATGTGGTAGACTCTTGGAATACATCGATTCTGGTTTGACTTGGAGAGGGATTGGCTCTGCTATATCTCCCTTACCCATGGTCATGGGGTTGGTGATGATGATGATGATGAGGAGGAGGAGGAGGAGGATCCCAAGAATTGTCTTGCTGAATTATTACCTGCATCACTGTCATAAATCATCAAAGTCATTTTCAGATTCTTCAGACATTATAAATCAAGTGTTTCACTAGTAATAAATTTCAATGAACAAAAAAAAAAACTTTTCTTTCATTGGTAATAAATTCCAATAAACAGAAAAAACAAAAGAAACGATTTACAACGCAGCTCCCATCAGTTGTTGACAGTTTAAGAACAAAATTAATACCTAAAAATAAATTGTGAATAAATAATTTTCTTTATTGTTCAAAATAAATAATTATTATACGAGAATTTCTTACCTATGTCTTAATTTTTTGACTGAAAATTTTTGGCCTATTTGTTTTTTTTTTTGCATACCTTCCTGCAAAAATAATCAATCTTAAAATTGATAAAATATGAAACCCGTCACCGTCATTTTCTCATTTGAGTTTGTCACAGAGAATAATTAAAGAGCGAGACAATTGATGGTGTTTTTTTTTTGGTTATGTTTGAATTCTTCCATAGTGTTAAACAGGAGGAAGAGTAGAAAAGATTTACCATAATATTGAAGAGAAATTCTTGAGGACAACCTCGTTATCTTTTGATGAATTACCCATCTTCTTTTGATCCTAAAAAACAAGTAAGAATGCATTTATTTATTTGTTTTAATAATTTCACTCCAAGCAAGGTAATAAAGCCACCAAGCCACAAGGTGTTTACTGAGTTTGAAAGAATATGAGAAAAAGAAAAACATTATTAAAGAGAGAGAAGAATAAAAAAAAAAGAAATTAAAAAGACAGAAGATAATGATTGTCATCGCATTTAAACTTTCAAAGATCAGTCTTGACTGGAAAGCAAGAAGTCATAAACAAGAAGTGCATGAGAAGAAACTGTGATAACATCTGTGAAATGATGAAACCTAACTGCCAATCTAGTACTGCACTTAAATTCATAAAGTCTAGGTACCAAAGAGGAAAGCTCTGAACAATTACATGAAATTATTTGTAGAAAATGCTGAGTATGTTATGGCATTGGGAAAGTGACTAAGAAACTGAGAACTAGAATGATAGAGAGAGAGAGAGAGAGAGAGAAAGAAAAAGAGATTAGTCTGAATGTAAATGAATACTGAGGTCATACTTTAACATAAAGAGAAAAATTAGAAATTATTTTCTTTTTAAATCATTTCATTCCAGTCAAGGCAATAAAATCACAAAAATGCAAAGAGTTGTTGAGTGTGAGAGAAAGAATAAAGGAAGAAGTATTAAGAAGACAGAAGATAACAATTGACATTGCATTTAAATCTTTAAAGAAACTTTGCACAAGTGACAAGTGTAAGAAAAGAAACCTTTTTTTATTAATTATTAAATTCATTTTTTTATTATTTTACATTAATATAAAATGATTTCCTTTCTTTCCTGTTTAGACATGGCAAAATAAACAGTTTCTAAAATATTGGTGTCTACTGCAGCAAAATGGCTAGCAAGCATCTCTCATTGACCTGTTCATTCCTGTCATGTACTTGATCCTTTTGGAGCTTGATTACATTGGTATTATACAAACAAAGCTAATTATTAATAATTAAGCTTATTAGCTAAATATTTAAGCCATCTTTATAGCACAATGGCAAGAACGCTTGTCTAGCAGACAGTTTTTGCAAGAGTTATAAATTTGATCCTTCTGTGTACCTAATTACTGAGCTTAAGAAAGGTTTCTTCAGATGAACATAATCTTTTGTTATTTTGCTTTTCATTGTATTTCAGCCATATATCCTTCTCAAAATCTACCATATATGATGATTTGAACCAATAAAATTCAGACAAGTCTTGTAGCCCTTTCTAATTTGAAATTAGTAAATAATTTTCATTAATTTACCAACTGCACATCCAAGCTTACAATACCTGGTGTTCTCAAGCGGTCACCCATTTAGCAACTGACCATCCTCAATGTTGCTTAACCTCAGTGACTTTGTTTCAACATGATGTTGCCATAAGCCAAAATAAGTAAATGATTTGATTGATTTGTTTTTTTTTATGGCTTATCATTGCTTTGCAGGTTATTTAAAGCCAGAAAATATTTCAGACTGTAAGGATTTTGGGGTGGGGGTAATAATGGTTTAGTGATACAATTTTTAATAATTAACCCATATCTGGGGATAGAAGATGTGGGTTCATAACTTTCCAAAGGGTATTTGTGCAGAAGTGAATATAATGAACCCAGCTGGAGCCATTATCTATTACACCACCCGTGCATCTAAGCTTACAGCAGCTGGTATTCCAAAGCAGTCACCCATCTAAGTACTGACCAGGTTCAATGTTCCTTAACTTTGGTGATATAATTGTAAGCTAAAATTAGCAAAGGACTTTTAGATATCAACTATAACATGAATAATTCACTAATGAATGAAGTTCTCACTGCATTCCACTTAACTGTGACCTTGTACTAGATGAAGCAAAACTTATTAAATAACTGATGAAGGCTTTGTCGTTGTGGTCTTTTTATGTTTATTGCAAGTGGCCATAGGATTTCTATTTGAGCATAAATAAAAAATCATGGTTTTGAACACTGATTTTCTCAATATTTCCTCCCCGACAAAAAAAATTGCTATAATATGATCTTCCAACACTGATTTTCCTCATGTGTCTCGCAATCATGGTAAACAAAGCATGAGAACTAAACAAAAAAATCTACTAAAATCTACGCAAAAGTTATACTATAGTGGCATTAATAATTAGTCTAAGTTCCAATGAATATAGTAAATAAACTTCAATAATTATATTTAAATCAAAATTTATCTACTGTTTTAAAAGAGTGTTTTGTATGTAAAAGTGTTTGTAAACTGATTTTCTGTAATGGATCTTTGAAATGTTCAAACAAATGGGCATGTTTGATATAAAGAACATTAATGCATTTAGTAAATGTCATTATTCAGAAAATACAGGTGTAGAAGAAGTTTAAATACATTGACTTATAGAAACTTCAATTAGTTTTGATTGTTAAGCTGCTTTGCTTTCCACTTTGGGGAAATGGAGTCACTTGGTGTAGATTTGTGTTCGTAAGCTTGCATTTTTCAACTGACTAACTACAGCCTGTTGCAAAATCTGTTATGTTTATGCTTTTCAAGGAATACAAATACAAATGTTTTTGAAATTGCTCAAACAGTAATTGGTTGAAAATTGGTTTTTCTAAGACATGATCCATTTTCTGTTCCTTCCTTAAATTTAAAATCTAATTTTAGATTTTAATTTTCATGCTTTTTCACTTGAGATAGATAGATATGAATAGACTGAGAGAGAGAGAGAGAGAGAGAGAGAGATATAAAAGTAGACTGAGATAGATATGGATAGACTGCAATAGATAGATAGGTATCGATTGAGATAGATAGCTAGATAGATATGAACAGAATGAGATAGATAAATTCTTTTTTGAAATCTTAACATGCCAGCTAATTTAATTATTATTATTATTATGCATATTAACTTATGAATTATTTTTGATATTATGCTGGAGTACATCTTAAATGTGACTACCTTCAGACATAACCATACCCAGTCCATCATAAAATGCCCAAATTGACTCCTTATGTAATTCTGAATCAGGACTCATTGATTTATTAATTAGAAGTTTATCACTTTAACCATTCTGGAACTGGACTGAAGCCATCATAAAAATTCAGGATATGAAATTAGAAAATATTAAACACTTCAAATATCTTGGTGCATGGATCAGTTATATCAAATTTAGTCTAAGATAAATGATCTTGGAATAGGAGATAAAATAAATGAACTTAGAAAAGGCTGTAGTAATCAGATCTTTATAAAAAAATCATTTGGCATTCATTGACTAAACAGCTTGTACTATATTTGGTTGAAATTTATAAAATGTTTCTATTAAAACTATCTTTCAGGAAAATAGGTTCCTCAAGCTGTTCTTGCTCTTTCCAGTATTGATAGGGTTTTTCCTTCATAATGTTTTATTTGAAATAGTGTGGAATGTCAACATCTTCATTATATTATTTTCTTTTCAAGTTACATATGATATTCCTTTTAGCTCTTGTTGCTATTGAAATTCCTCAAGTGATGTGATTTCTGTTATTTTGTAGTTCTCTGCAAAAGCAACTAGTTGACAGTGTTCAAAGTATAGTCTTCACTCGCCCCAAACCATTTTTAACCATTGATCTGTGAAAGCGGTTCCACACGGTTGAGAGTTTAGATATTTCCTGTGCAGGTATTTCACCATGCATGATATCATATGAAAATCTCAGTTTGATGTTCTCATTTAAGAACATGACTCTGAAGAACACTTTTGGAACTGGAAAAAGATTACAGACAGAATCTGTAAGTTGGTGAATCAGCTTATGCTATGGGGGTCCAAATTATAGGAAATGATCAACAGATAGACTTGCAAAAACCTATATTTAATCAGCTCATAGACAACAACAGAATTGGGAAGAGCCTTGGTTGGCTCAAATGGTTGGAAATAAGTGGTCAATGCTTTCATTTGAGGACATTCAGATAAATAGATAGATCCAGCTTTCACTATGATCCCAACAGTTGTGGCCTTCTGCTGTGTTCATTAGTATATCACCATAGATCAATGGCTAACAGGTTCATCTCAAAAACATTTGCAAGTGAACTGAGTTTCAACTTAATTGTGTAATGCTCAGCTAAGTTTAGTAAGTTTGTAGGAAATTCAGTCATCCAAGGTTTTTTTAATATTAAAAATCTGAACATCTGAATTCAAAACACTAATAAAATAAAAATAAAGAAAACATGACTATGCAAATTAAATAAATCATTTCTATTTACAATCATATGTACATAAATTCAAAAGTGTCAAAAAGGAGCAAAAAATAGTCTTGAGTTAAAGTCTTTGGGTAGTTCACAGAAAAGTCTGTAGTTTAAAAAGATTTTTAAATAGTTATTTTCACAGAAAAAAAGCTGTGGTTGAGAAAATACTTTTATCCTGAGTGAAGATTCACTGACTCTGTTGTTGTAGCTGATTTGTTTGAAGTTGCTGACACATTTTTCTTCACTGGTGAAGAAGGAAACCGCTATATAGTGACATCTTCTCTTGTGTTTGAAATGTCTTAGAGGGAGTTGCATCTCTGCTCTTGAAAGTCAAAATCTGTGGGTTTTTATAAGAATTTTTTTCCTGAAAATAACCTTGAGGAAAATAGGGTTTTAGTATTCCCTGATTGGTTAAATATTTCACATTACGATGTTAATTTCAAACCAATAGACACTTTGATTTAAATTGAGTGTATTGTGTCATTATTTTGACATGTTTGTCAATATTGTCTGCTATTGGGTAGAAAATAATGTTAATACATGTTTTAATATGGAATGTATGTGGGTATTTAATTGTATTGGAATTATTTTCTAAGTTTTTTTTTTTTACTGTTGAATACAAACCCAAGAACAACTCAAGGTAGAGGGTTACTGAATGAGGTTGTTGCAAGAAGATAACAGTTGAGCAGTAACTACACAAAGTTAAGATTGTAATGATCAGAAAAGCATCATGTCAGAATTTTTTGGAAGAAGCTGTTTGAATGGTACTTCCTACTTACCAATGGAATAGAAAGAGAATGAGGATGATTCACATCTGTGTATGTGGTATGGTAGGTCTTAGCTGTAAAGGTCTGAACTGGTGGAACCAAGAAATGTAACTCATTAGAACATTTGCCATGGAAATAATGATAGAGTAGTGATAGACTTGCAATGTTTCGACTGTCGGAAAGAAGTTGTAGGGTGAAAAATAATTCATTGCCCACAAGGCTATGTAGATGCTTTTGAACTCTTTCAATGCTGGAAAGTGAGGTTTGGGCCGCTTCAAGCTCAGATATGGCAGCAATATTCCATTTTTGATTTAATCTGATTCTTGTAAAGATAGAAAATAATAGGAAGAATCAGATACATTTTCAGGGTTTACTCGGTTTTGGTATTGAATGTTAAAAGCCAATTCTTCCCAGATTTATCTGTCAGAGCTATATCTATACAACCTGCTCTGGTTATATTGATTTTTCAAGGAGCACACAAACTGAGGTATCATCTGCATGATCTAAGAATATTCTTAGGCAGAACATTTATATAGAGGTATAAAGGTGTTAAGACTTAGAAGAAAGTCTTTGTGTACACCTGCATTGACCTCATGGGCTTCAGAAGGCTACCTTCACACCATAATAATCTTTCACTTATTCTATAAGATGCGCCGGCAATGTAACAACTCTTCTGTAACTAATGTAGTATTATATTATGACTTCTAGTGGCATTTCTTTCTTATGTCCCCTTACGATGTATACAATCATGGCTCTCCACAACTTCCTGTCCCTTGTAGCTCTTAATAATTTTTTCTTTTTGTTATTTCTCGTAAACCCTGTTCCACCATCCATTTACTCAATCTAAGTATGATATACATTGTTTTCTTTCATCCTTCTTCCCTTCAATCTGTCTTATGAGTATCAGATTTTCTCAGCCCTCTTTCCTCATTAAGTACTCTATAAACCTTAACTGTCACTTCCTGTTGTTAAGTATAAGTATCCTTTTTGTTTACACTTTCTCTAAAACTTTGTCGTTGCTCAGATGTTTGGTCCATGGTAAATTCAGCATCCTTCTGAATAACTACATTTCTGTTGTTTCAACTCTCTTATTCATCTTTGAGGAGATTGTCCAGCACTCATTGCTATACAGGAGAACAGACATCACATAAAAGTTTAGTATTCTTTTCCTTCTTTCTAATGAAGTATTTCTATTTCTTAGTACTCTGTTTAGCTTTTGGAAGGCATCTTTGGCTATCCCAATACACCTTTGAATTTCATGGTCACACTTTTCGTCCTCTGTTAAAACACCTTCCACATATTTAAATTTCCGCACTTGTCAGATTTTGAAATCTCCAATTTGCAATTTGCAGTCATCTTTTTGCTAGCAACCATGCATCCTTTCTTCTTGCATTCCTTCACTATCTTCTTTGGGAGTTTTTGTAGTTTTCTTTCCATGTTCACTATGGACCCTGTGTCATCAGCATATCTTACATTGTTAAGATTGTGGCTGCCTATAATGCATCTTTGTAGGACTTTTAGTTCTCTCAGAATTGCCTTGCAGCGTTGGTTGAATAAGACGAGTAAGAAGAAACACCCTTGCCTTATGCCTTTTTCTGTTTTTGTAAATCTGCTGAACACATTTTCTACCTTTATTCAGACAGTTTGCTGCAAGTAGAGATTCTTGATTATTGTAATATACTTTCCACACATATCAAGTTTGCTTAGCAGTTCAACACCTTTGAGCAATCTATAAAACACTTTCTTCTGCATTTGTATTGCTCTTTCTGATAACATTATGAGCATAAATATGAGATTCCTTGTTTTAGTTTTCCATTTGTAAAACCAGATCAGAAAATCTCAATTAAAATGACATAGTTTGTTAATTAACTACTTGTAAGCATAAATTATAAGAAATATTAATATAGCTTGATTTAAATTTAGACATTTTTGTCATTTAAAGTAGCTTTAGTTTTACATTTCATTTTATACTGTCTTGCAACCAATTTGTATATTACAGATTTTTTTGTAGGAGTTACTTCCCTTTAAAAATATATTTTCCTCCAATCCTGGTTGCAATGTTAAGAAAATGGAATGTTATCGTTGGGATTTTATTAAATGTGTTTTTAACTGCTTTAGTCTCTTTATCTATATTTCACTTCAACATCTGACACTGTAAAAAGTGAACAGAACTATTTTTTTAATAATTGCAATAAAAATGAACACGTTAAAATCAAACAACAGTAAAGAATAACAAAAAAGAAGTAAACCGAAAACCAAAGAAGAAAACCAAATTAAAAGCTCCACCATTTTTCATTCTTCTCTTGCCAGAATTGTATCAAGGACTGAAAAAAAAACAAACACAGAATGTAAAATAGAAAAGACAAGTTATTATATACTAGGTATGTAATCATCAGAAGATGATAACATTCAGGCCTAAACACCACTCCTTTGTACAAAGGAGGGAGTGAAAGGGCTTAATATATAATTGCTAAGACCTTTGTAGAAATCTACATGAACCTTCCTCAGTACTGAGAACATGGCTTTGTTCTTGGACCAGAGTACATTGATAGTTATCTAACAAATGCTAAAATGTCATCAACCTAAATGTATTGATGCACCTATATGAATTATCCCAATTGTTTTCTGAATATTGGCCAGAGCATATTGATTTCTTCTTGCTTCCAACTTCTCATCCATTCCACCTATATTGTCAATGTCAGACTTAGATTTAAAATGGCAAATTATGTTTTGAGGCAGTAGAACATCTTTATAGGTCAATCTTAACATTAGTTACACAATAATGATAATACATGACTTGGCAGACAAATAACAATGTTTCACACTTGTAGAAATTTGCTTAGCAAACCTTGAATTAACCTTACCATTTCATGGCAAACAAAAATAAATCAGACACTTTGATAAATCGGTTAGCTTAGGGTTTTTTGTTAAATCCAAGATTAAACATTTCAAGTATCATTTGATATCTGAGGTAAATTTTTTTAAATGCCAATTTTGTTTGACTTTGAAAGCTTAATGTAAAAAAATTAAGTCAGATTTAAATGTAATTCTGCAAGAACATATAAATCTATGGTAAGTCTGTGCTGAGTGCTGAAAGGAAGATTTCTTTCTTAATGTGTTTGATTTTAAAGTCTGTTTTATATAAAACTTTCTCTACTTGTATTTTTTATATACAAGAAAAAATAAAGAATATTTTTTTTACACTTTTGTATTTGATTTAAAAACAAGGACTAAATATCTTGTGTCTATAATCAAATTTGGCACTGACCATGAGACTATACTTCCATATTTTCACTAGATCAAGAGATTCCTTAATGTCTGCAGTTCAGTCAGTTCACTCTGCATGTTTGTTTAATTGATTTGTTTTTTTATGGCTTATCAACCTTTTTAAGGTTATTTAAAGCCAAAGCACATTTTTGGATTATAAGAATTTTTTGGAGATAATAATAATTTTCTGACACAAATTTTACTATTTAACCCATATCTGGAACGAGAATAGGTGAATTCTTACCTTTCTCAAGAGTATTTGCATGTAAGAAACCCGACCTCAATTTGAACAGATGTCTCATTTCATATTCCATGCAATTATCCATTACAACACCCAGACATCCAAACTTAGAGCAGTTGCTTTTTCCAAGTGGTCACCCATCTAGGTACTGACCAGGTTCACCCTGCATATTTGTTGTAAGTAACATTGTAGCTCACCACTACAAAGGAAGTTTATGGGATAAAGCCCTGATTTTCAACTGTTGTGCCATGTCACGCTGGTGTGTTGTGAGAGGATTGTCGGTATGCCATGAAAATTTTTAAAGGTCATTAATTATTTTCAAAAGAATTCCAAAGCACAATAATTGTACATATCAAAATTAAAACCCCTTTAAATTGATGATACAAGTATATTATTGTTATAATAAATAAATGTCTATAATATATACAGTTTATGGAGTGTGTGAAATGAGGTTGTGCAACACTTATATACAAGATGCAATGGGCAAATTGTTGCCATTTTATATTTTTAATTTCATGTATGCACATTGTTTTTGATTTTGTTGATTACACTGGGCACTGGCTGTGAGAAAAAGAGTACCATGACATAATTCACTCTGCCAGAAATTTGGAAACGACATGCTCTACTGCTTGGCATTCAAGCCAGAAACTCCAATACAAACATTTCAGAGTGTTTGAGTGTCAATCTGAGGATAGTGCAGAGGATTTGGAAAGAGTTAGATGAGTCTAATGGTGATTACGAAAACTCACTTTGATCATTCTGATAAAAAAAAGAATTCCCAAATTAGTTGTTGAGATCTTCAGACTCAACATGGAGGTCTACATCAAGGAGATAGTGCTGCCCTGGGTCAAGAGGGTGGCTGCTGGAAGACCTTATGTCTGCACAATGCCACACAAGCAGGAGAACCCAATCATGGCTGTCAGACAATTTTTACAACCACATCACACCTTACATCTGGCCACCTGACTCCCAAGACAGCACCCCACTTGATTATTATGTGTGGGATGCAGTTGAGCGAGCAATCAACAGAATCCCTTGTAATACCAAAGATGAACTGAAGGCAAGGATTATGACAGCATTCACCCACTTAAATGAGGAAACTGTCCAGAAGAGTTGGATGAGATTCTGAAGTCCTCTGGAGGCCACAGTTGAAGGCAATGGCAATTTTTTTGAAATTTACTCTTTAGTATTTCGAGATATTTTTGTGTAATTTTGGTAAATATATCTGTTACAATGAGATGTCAGTGTTATTTTCATTTTTGCATAATTTAGACGACAATTTATCCATCGCAACCTGTAGATGGTGCAGTATGACAAGGATTTGCTGAGAAACGTTGACATATGTCGAAATCATCCAAAGTTGTTTTTGGAAATGACATGGAAATTGTGCCCAAATTAGAGTTAAGATTTGGTTGGTTGGTTGATTGGTTGATTTTAGAAACATATCAACATCTCTATAAGTTACTTAATGCCGAAATAGGTTTTGAACCATTTTATGGTTTCAACTAAATATATTTTGAACTCAATTGTATGCCTTCAACTACAGATTGGTAGTCATTTTGCTATAAAAATATATTGCTGGTAATTTTTTATATAAAAATGTATTGCTGGTATTCTTAGTATAAAAATATATTTTTATACATCCATAGTGTTTTATTTGGGTGTTCACTATTTGTCCATAGCTAGGACCCTAACAGCTGTTATCACTTCATGAAGTAATAAGGATGTCTAGCTTATGCTGAACATATTTTTTAGTTTTATTACATAGCGTTGAATTAAAAATGGATACGGTTTTAATTAAGAAAAGAAAATTAGAAGACATCACTACTGATCATGATAATTTTAGTGTGCCGTGGAAGTTTAACAATAGGTTCAAGTGTGCCATGTGATTAAAAAGGTTGAAAAACATTCAGATAGAGAAAGAAAAAGAGGAATACAGTATTGACCTTTGCTAGGTGGGGAAGCTTGTACAAAATATAAAAGAAGACTTGTACTGTTTTCTTGTTAACATTTTGCTAGGCAAACATCAAATGAAGATTTTTTACCCACATGACCTTCATCTACAACTGAATATTATTCTTGATATTGTGTAACTTTTACTTTTTACCCTTGCATATTATTCATTATCTCTCTCCTCTCTGTTAGTTTGGCTTCCATCATTTTCATTCTGCTCAGTTATTATGTTATATTTTGTTTTGTCTTTGCAACACAATGACGATATGAATGTTTGACTGAACAATTCATAAAATATTTTTAATCCTACATTTCATCTAATACAAGGCCAGAGAGCCACTCAGGGTTGAGGGTTAGTGTAAGGGTAATTATGAATGATGTGTGTGATATAAATGATAAATAAAAGTGGTAGGAAGTGAAAGTTACAAGGATAAAGAGGATAGAAAACAATTGAGTCATATCTTGAATTGCTCAGGAGTCTGTTCCATAAAGGAGAAGTCCTTGGAAAAAGTTAATTGTTACTTCCTACATACATCAGGAACACAAAGGAAATGAGGATGATTCAACTCCATGGAAGTGGCATAGCATGTTCTAACTGTGAAGGTCTAAACTGGTTGAATAGAACTCATCTGAATATTTGCCATGGAAATAGCAATTGAGCAATGAGAGGCTTCTCATCCATGACTATGCAAAATGATTTTAAACTCTGTCAAGACTGGAAAGTTAGGATTGTGCAGCTCCAGCCTAGATATGGCAGTAATACTCCATTTTTTTTTATCTAAACTAACTGTTAAAACAAAACCAAATAATTACAAGCTAAAACATGAAGCAGACTAAAACATATGTGAGAAATACAGAGTGGGGAAACAGCCCCAAACAAATACAGAGCAGGGAAACACCTCCTGACAAATACAGAGGGGGAAAACACCTCCCGGCAAACGCCTCCTGAGAAATACAGTAGGGAGATGCCACCTGAGAAAAAAAGGTGGGGAGACGCCTCCTGGAAAACAGATGTGGGGAGAACACCTCTAGAAATATATGGAGCAGGGAAGCACCACAAAAGAAATACAGAGGTGGGGAGTACCTCCTGAGAAATACAGAGGTGGGGAGCATCTAATAATTTAAATAATTTATTGATTGATTTGTTTTTTATTGAGTATCAAACATTTGTGGGTTATTTAAAGGAAAAATATATTTGGGATTGAGGGAGGTTGCTTATTGTACCCCATTTAAGTAATGACTGGGCCCAACACTGATTAACTTTGATGATTGAACAAGATCCAGTGTTTTCAACATAGTTTGACTGTAATCAATTTAAATAATAAACTATATGAACACAGAAAGGGGTCTTTTACAAAATATTATGTTCAGTACATTAGCCATTCATTGTAATGGGGCTGATTCTAATTTTGACTTAAAGAATGCAATTTTAATTAAGCAAGAAAATAATTGAGGTGAAAATGAGTAGAAAATAGAAAGTCTAATTACAGTGTTTTCCATGTTAAATTTGTGTTTACAAACAAAAAATATATTGCCTTTCCTCACAAAAACAGTTAAGATAAAAATAAAAGCAGTAGAAAACCAAATGAGGCCTTCTAGATGATTCATCTAGATACATTAGGCACCAAAGATTTGAAAAAGAAAAAATATAATCATCATGTATCTTATTTTTCAAAATCAAATTGTAAGCAGCATTTGTATTTCATTGCGCCTTTGAAGAATGTAGGAATGTTTTTCCATTTTGTCATTCAATTCCCCTCCATAAGGTGCTGTACAAACGAACATGTTTCATCTAACTGTAAATTTTTTTCTTGTTTTTTTTTGTATGCATTAAAAGGCTTCATCAATGTCTTCATAGCAGTTGTTTCACTCTTTTGATGAAGTTCTATGAATTCTGTGAAAGCAAGATAAGAGTCTGTACTTTTTCATAAAAGCAGGTATTTATAAAAAAAAAGGCTAAGTCAAATTTTCTCCTTTGGCTACTAGGAATATTGTTTGTTTAGCAGCATTTCAAATTCTTACAGGTCATTTAATGTCAAAATTTAATTTTCTTGGGAAAATATTGCTGCTAATTTTTTTTTTTTTTTTTCAAAAATGTATTGCTGGAATTTTTTTGTCAAAAATATATTGCTAATAATTTTTAATTTTTACAAAAAGGTATTGTTGGTTATTTTTTTAATATGAAAATGTATTACTGTTATTTTTGATTATAAAAATGTATTTTTTTTACTTTCATAGTGTTTTCACCCCAGTTTGGGGATTCACTATTTGTCCATAGTTGAGATCCTAACAGGTGTTACCACCCTTGGTCAAAGTGGTCCTGGGAAGAACATCAATTAGAAGGTGGTCCCATGCTCGTCAAAACCATCGATCTTCTGACCAGAGGCCTTGCTGCCAGATGTAGTTTATCATCATATCCACGACTACTACTAGGAATAACATGAAAGTAGAGTAAAATAAGTGCTATGATTCAAGTGAACGTACAGTAAGGGGCGGGGGGGGGGTCTGTACTCATGTCTATCTTTATGTCTTGGTTCACAGGGTCATTCACTGAGGTCATGTCCCAGCAAAGATACAGAGTCAAAAAAGGGGAGAGTTTCATTTTGGAATTCTGGGATCAGTACCTTTATGGCATTAAGGACTTTCTGGTTCCATTTTTATTCATTTATTTATTTGTTAGTTATCACAAGGTAATGAAAATTTGAAAACAGATGCAATCCGAAAATGTTAACATTGATTAATAACCAAAATCGTTTTACACTTGCTTGGATTATTCTCTATGGTTGCAGTAATCTACACATAGACACAAAGTATATTTTGGCTTCCAACCACATCTCATTGAAACACCATTTCTCATACAATGAAGATTTTTGCAGCAATTGTTTCTCTCTTTTTTGTGAAGTTCTATGATTTATGTGAAGGCAAAATAAGAGTCTGTACTTCTTCATTACAAATGGAATTTACAAAAAGCCTAAATCAGGGTTTCTCCTTTAACTACGAGGAATAACATTCAAATATAGGAGATGGGCAATTTTCTTTAGATGAATGTATAATACACACTTCTATTTCATCTTCATGTCTGGATTCATACAGCCGCATACTGACGTCTAATCTCAGCAAAGTAAAAAAAAAAAATAGGTGTTTCATTATGGCTTCCAGGAATCAGTGTCACCTAATTAAGTCATTACTAGTTAATTACCATTTATGAGACTCATACAGATTCTTTCATTCTGTAAAGGAGAAACCCTACTTGAAGAATTTTTCTTGTGAGAAAAGGTAAAAAAAAAAATAAAGGCAAAATAATAGTCACAAAAAGAATGTTTGAATAAATAAGAGATTATTTAGAATGATCCATGTTACATTTTTAACAAGTGAGAATTGCTTTGCCTCACATACACAATTTTTCAGATTAATGTTTTTAGTTTTGTAACAACTTGCAGTGTTGGGAAAGACTATCCCAAGCACAGCCGATTCTATATTCAATTTCCTTATTTCCTATACTACAAATTACAACTAATCCATAGAGAGAAATATTTGAAATGTTTAGTATTTACAAAATCTAAATCCTGAATTTTTTATGATGGAGTAACAATACAGAATAATTGAGTGTGAAAACCAATTAACTAAAAAAATGTCAAATGACAATATAACCAATTATCTATCATCAGCTGATTAATCAATGCAAGACAAGTTTAAATTATGACTGTGTTCCTGATTTAAGATGATATGAATACATTGAATCAGAAGTAATGATTCAGAGAGTTGAGTTTTGGAAAGATTAGCAGACAGAAGCTGAAGAATAGAAACCACTTCCAAAAATATGTGCTATTAATAAACATTTCGTTCACAAGATACAAGTAGTTTTATACAAAATCTCATCCCAATGGTCTTAAAATAATTTCAGGGATAAAATTTTCTGAATATGAAGATTAAAACAGTTTACAAATGGTACTGGAATGAAATGTTTTGGCATCAATAAAGTCAAGTAGGATTTCAATTTTCTTATGTCAGCCTGAAGCAACTGATGTTATTTCACTACCAATAAAAATGGAGCAATAAAGATGATAAAGCAACTACCCAGTGCACAAATAGTGATTGAAGGAAATAAAGTAAATAAATAAATAAAAATTTTTGAGGTCAAGTGCTACTCAGCCAGAAGGTAGGGAATTCCAATGAGCTTATATAGCCAGGATCCTTTCTAGAATAGCCAATAACATTAGAAAGATCAGAAGAACCAGAACTGCAAGCCATTCGTCATGATGTAGAGGTTGGCAGATTGGTCGTAAGTGCGAGTTGGCAGTCAAGAGCTAGGGAATTCCGATTATGAGCTTATATAGTCAGGCTCTATTCTAGAATAGCCAGATATAGAAAGATCAGAAGAACCAAAATAGCAAGCCATCTGAGTTGGCAGTCAGGAGCTAGTCAAAAATCTTTTGAGATCTAGAGACTTTCAGTCAGAAATGAACAGAGGCAGATAGAGTTATGGCTGAGGGGAAGATTTGGTCACCAGAGAAGACATATGTAACAGTGAAGATGTCCCAAGTGCCACTGACCTACCCCACCTGACTGTGACAGATGACTTGATGAATAAAGAAGACTACATTGTAAACAGGATTCATATTTTCTGGGTATTTGTTTTTGTTTTTTTACAATGATGTTCACCCTGTACAAGGCCTGAGAATCACTCAAGGTACAGGTTTACAGAGTAAGAGGCACAGTTTATGCAGGTATGTGGGGAAGACAATGGTTGGCTCTACACTTGAACAGGTTAAGATTATAGTAATGACGGAAGCATCCTATTGGGAGTTGATTCTGCAAAGTAGTGGTTCATGGAAAGAAGAGGCTCAAGTGGAACTTATATCTCACCAATCCAATATGAAGGGAATGAGGGTGGTTCACTACAATGGGTGTGGCATGCTGGGTCCTAGGCATGAAGGTTAGAACTAGTAGAACTAAGGAGTGTAGTTCATCTGAACACTTATCATGAAAATAACAATACAGCAGTGAGAGGCTTGTGATATTTTGTCTTTGAGAAAGGGGTTGTAAGATGGAAAAAAATGTGCCACCCACAAGGACACGTGGAGATGATTTTGGAAGGCCTCAATATGTGACAGAACTGACAAATTGTATGACCTACCTGGAATTGGGTGAGTAATAGAAACAAACCAGTGATATAATTTGTAATAATAATAATCATCAACTCTCCTCACCAACCTGAGAGTGGCAGGGTTAGGGTTGAAATTTAATGCAGCCCAAAGTTGAAAAATGAATATTTTCCTTCATTATTTATTCGTTCAATGATTTTCATCTCAAATATCAGTCTGCCTATATAGCAGTGAATACTGAACAATCTCCTCACAGATGAAGAAGATTGTTGAACTGAAGTGTCTCTATAGGATAATGCTTCGAATACCATGGACTGAACATGTGAGCAATGATGAAGTTCTAAAGAAAATGGAAACAAAAAGGACACTTATAACTGATAGCAGGAAAAGATATTTGGCGTTTCTAGACCAGTTAGTGAGGCTTGGAAAATCTGATACTCACAGGTACAGATTGGCATCATCTACCTGCCAAGCTTGAGTAAATGGATGTTAGAACAAAATTTAGGAGAGATAACAAAAAGACAAAATTTATTATCTCTATCTTTGTTGTTTTCAATACAACATTTCATCTTATATATTCTTTGGCTTTCCTGTATTGTCTGAAGTTCAAAGAATAATTTCTTTATGACATTCTGAGATGAAAAATTATTATTATTACACATGGGTTTATTTTGAACAGTTATCCTCATCTTGGTTGTTATAATCACTGTAGCATTGTAGCTCAAGTCAAACACCAGGTTCATTTTTAGGGCGGAGCTTCTTCCAGTCAAACACCTGTGGCTTAAAAATAACTCTTTAGCCAGATCATCAGTCATGAAATAAAACCATAAGGTTATTGTAGTTGTAGGCAATGTAATATTTTGGTTGTAATCTGCTGCTACAGATGAGCGAAGCAGAGATGAGGTGAACATAGTGAGGGGGAGGTAAACAAACAGGTGTGTCTCTTCTCTTTCATGTTGCTGTGAGATGGTCTCTTGACACTCTCCATGGGTCCCCTCTGTCTTTTTGTGTTTTCTGCTAGTAATAACCACTGTCTTGTAGAGAACATTTTTCTTTGTCTTGTCATCTCTGTCTAAAAAAGTAATCTATCAAAGTCAAGCCTAATTCAGTGATACTCTCTGCTTTGCCTGCCTGCTATGATACTTGTAAAGTCCACTTAGCTGATAGTCTCAGGAAAATAAATGCTTGAAACAATTTTTGTGACAGCTCAGATGTTTTCCATTTCATAAGATAACAGCTGGTACTGATATCGCTACATCAGAATGTTTTGGCCATCTCAAAGCTTCTTTCATGGTCCTTAAAATCATACTTTTGGTAAATATTCTTTAGAATTTCAGAACCAGTCAAATGTTGGTCAAGATGCTGAGCATTCAAGGTAATCAGTCACCAGCAAAATAGCAGAAAATTGTTAGCTCTTGTTTGGGAATTTTTCCATAAACATCATGATCAACAGACATCAAGTAAGTTGTAGAAACCATGAGAAACATAACTTACATAATAATTATACATTCTGAGAGTATCAGAGACTCATATTTCTTTTCATTGAAATGCAATGTTTTGGCCAATATGTAGTTTGGCTTTTTTTATGTCTAGATCAGAATTTTCTTTTAACATTTTGTTCTTAACTTTTTTCATCATCTCCACCAAAGAAGTTCTTTCTGGGTAGATTTTATATATATATATATATATATATATATATATATATATATATATACGTGGGGGGGGAGGGAGGGACGTTATCTCTTATTTAACAAAGTTAAATTTAACTGAATAGAAGAGACAATAATCATAACATTTTTGCAGCTATCATGAAATCACAACAATGCATAGAAACAAGCAACCACCCACACAGACCCCGCCTACATGCAGACAGCAATCACCCTCACACAAAAACATCCTGTCTAGACAGTCAGCTATATCCTATCTAGACAGCAGTTTCAAACCAACCAGTCAGAGTTCAAACACACATTACTCAATAAATCATCACACACTGTTCAATGAATCAAACACATGCTGAATGAAAGAACTTTTGATTTAAAAAGTAAGTCACTTAAAAACTCGACATGAATCAAATGGACACATCCTTCATGACAAACAAAATAAAATGACATTACTTTTCTAGAATTCTCAATTGTTTTATAAAATGTGTTTACTACAAATTAATATTGTTAGAATTCTGATTTTATCAAAATATAGGTCAACGAATCATTCCTCATGTACTCTATGCTTACGACTACATAATGTTAAAACATTGGTTCCCATATGATAACCAAAGTTAAGCAACATCAAGCCTGGTCAGTACCTAGATAGGTGACTGCTTATGAACAACAGGTGCTTTAGGTTTGGATATGCAGGTGGTGTAATTGATAATTGCTCAGAATTAGAAATCGGAGAGCCAAGTTCAAATTCCTGTTGGGTTTGTTATATTCACTTATATGCAAATACCTTTGGGAAAGGCATAAATCCATCTCTTCTACACCCAGCTATGAGCAAATTAGTTAGACTTGTATCAATAAACCATTATTATCTAAAAAAAAAAAAGCTTCTTACAATCCTAAAATATTTTCTGGCTCTAAATAACCTCCAAAGATTTTAAAAGCCATAAAAAATGAATCAATCAACCAACCTGTACTTTCTCAGCTATATTTTTTGTTTTACATGATGGGTAAAAGTTTTACTGGGTTGGCATTAAGTACCTGACAGTGATCAGAATCTGAAAGTAATACTTAAAGAGGCTATTCTATCACCAGGTGTATTCTATTGGGGCTACTGTATTGGTGTTTTGTGAGTGGAATCTGGACTATACTGTATTTCCCAGTAAGCCTCTTGATGTCATAATGAAGTATACCTTCTGACTATATAGATATAGTTCTTATCACTCTTAGGCGTCTCTGTTCTCTAACTGGAATCCTCACCATTCTAATATTTTAATATAAATATGCTTTATTTGGATTGGAGTTTCTCAGTTCTCCATTTCCAGCCTTGACAGTTCAAAAGTGTCTATGTGGTCTTGAGGATGATTATTTTTTTCACTCAACAACCTCTTCCTCACAGACTCTATTTCCATAGCAAATGTTCAGACAAGCAATATTCCTTAATTCTGCAAGTACAACTAAGACCTGCTATGCCACGTACACAGTGTCAAATCATCCTCATTCCCCTCGTATTCCATTGGTAAAAAGGAAGTTCCATTCAGACAGTTTCTTCTCAAGAGCTGCCTCTGTCTGGAAATGACTCTTGAGGAGATGTTTCTATGATCATGACAACCTTAATCTCTACAAGTTTCATGTTATTTACTTTCAGCAAGCTCTTTCAATACTACCTGGAGTGGCTCTTGGGCTTTGCATTGGGTAAACATTAGTTATAAAAGATTCTAACCTGTCACAGAATTCACTGTCAAAGTTTTGCATTAGTGTTGAGAAGAATTCACTGTGAATTGGGAAGTACAATTTCTTATATAAAAAAATTAACCATTTTTTATTGACTTCTTGCTATATCTTATTGTGAATATTCTTCAAATGACCTGATGTTCATTTCATGTAAGAGCCCTTAGGTACTAAAATTAATTTTTCTGAACACTTTCTTTTACAATAATGGCCACCTTGTACAAGAGCCACTCAATGTAGAGGGTTACAGAGTAAGAGGCCCAATTAGGGAGATATGTGAGGAAGAAAACCCTAGACTTGAACAGTTTAAGATTATAGTGATTGGGAAGAATCCTTTTGGGAGTCAGTTTTTTAAAGCAGTACACCATTTTAGGCCTGATCTGGCTATTGTAAAGCTAGAGGGTAGCACAAGGAGTTAGGTACTTACTGCAGCGGTACAAGGAACTGACCATTTTTCCAGTATCTTTAATGATGGATCTTATGTATGAGTTTCACTTGAGATCTGCGTTGAGACTAAGTACCAAGAGGTGTTCAAGGCATAGAGCCTACCTGAGAAGACACCTGTTCATCAAAATAGGTGAAAATTCAAGGTCCACTTGATTAAATTAATAACTGTATTTGTATATACATTCATTTGATTTCATCTATCTTCTATCTAAATAAACAGCAAATTCGGTGTGTCTGTGCGTCCATCTAACTCAAGCCACATTTGCTCTACATCAACATATACCTTTTTAGAATCAGAATGATCCCAAGATTGAAAATCTGCACTTCATTTGGGGTTTGAACATTCAGCATTTAGATTTGTGTCCAGCTGAGGAAGAAACAGTTACAAATTCAAATTTTAAAATAACTGAAAAAAATGAGTGATTTTAAAAGTTTTTCATTTATATTGAGTTTAAAGTAACGGAAACTTTATGAATTTAAAAAAGTTTGTTTCAAATTTAGTTTAAAATATCTCTGATACTTTGTGAATTGAGGAAATCAATTTTATTTCTTCAAAATTCCAAAGAATCAGAATTAAATGCAGAGGTTTTGAAATTATGCAGTGTTTGTGATTTGAAGAATTAAATTTTCGGCCTAAATTGAAATTTGGCCACAAATCAGTCTTTTGGATGGAATTAGGCTCATAGCCCAAATCAGAGTCAAAGTGAGGTTTTGAAGTTCGATGGAGTGAATTGAAGAATTCATAGTCATTTTTTCAAAATTATTATTGTTGTTTTCTAAACTGAACCAGAGGTCCTTTTAGTTTGGGGCCAGAGTGCAGCTTTTAAACTAGTTTCTAATAAACGAAGCACCTATTACAACTGCGTAAATGAGAATTATAATGAGTATTATAATTAAATGAGAAAAATATTTCATCTTAGAAAAGCCAATACTTGGCATTTTATCAAGTAATTTTCACCAGATGTGGGGATGTCCAGTGCAGGTAGGCTAGCCAAATAAAACAATGTTCAGGTATAGCACAAAATCAGTCAGTGCAGACATTTGTGCATCAACAGATGTAAAAGGGGGAAAAAATTAGAACAGAAACGTATTGTCAAACTTAATTGTTATCACAGTTCAGGGTCACCTGAGCAAATGCATGAAAGGCTCTCAAGAGGAGAACATAGTGTTTTAAAAACTTGCTGCTTGCTTTTGTCCCTGAGGAAAACAGCAAAGTGTCAACCATGTAAGTTGTATTTTAGCAGCAAATGTTATCATATGTAGGGTCGTTCCTTTTCAGTCCTCATTGTTTTAGGGATGAAAGAGTAGGTATAAATAAAATAAAAATACAGCCTTTGTTTTGTTTACCATTACGGCTTTTCATTCACAATATAATTGCACAAGAGACTGGATAATGGGTATATATAGTTGATGTATGCTTGAAAGTTCTTCCCTCAAAAATGCAATTCCAAATGGAACTAATTGTATATATTATGTTGTGAGTGATCATTACACTCGAGACCGTCACAACTTTTGAAGTAGCAAACTATGTTTGTCTCTTTATTATTCCCTCTTAGAACCTGCTCTATCATTTATTTAGATAACTTTGTTACTCACAGTTTTCCTCTTCCTGTCGGTATATCTTTTGAGAATCAAATTATCTAAAAGCTTTTTCCTCATTCTGTGCCCGAGAAATTTCAGCTATCTCTTTCTGATTTCAGTATCAGTCAGTTATGTGCCATGTGTGATATACGCTTAAGCAATCATGTATCATTCAATACATGACTGACGAGGCAGATTTTTTCCCACAGTAGGTTGTTGTTTCTTTCTACTGTGGACCAGTTGCCATTCAAGGCTATAGAACCCGGTCTGTTCTGCTATTTACCCATAGCTGGGGGGAGAAGAGGAGGATTCATACCTTTCCCAAGGGTATTAGCACATAAGTGAATGTAATGGATTTGACTGGAATTTGAACTCGGCTTTCCGATTTTGCAATCCGAGCTGCTATCCATTACCCCACGTGCCTCCTGATTTTAAGTATACATGTCCTTTTTGTTTTCGTTTCCATTAAATGTCCTTGTTACTCACATTCTCCATCCATGACATTCTCAGTATCCTTCTGTAAAAGCACATCTTTGTTCCTTCATGTATGCTCTTCATCTGTGAGGAAATTGTCCAGCATTCACTGCCAAATAGGAAACAGTTCGGCATGCTATTCTTTGTTTCTAACAAAATTTCCCTTATTCTTAATACTGTGTTTAGCTTTTGGATTTCTGTGTCACATTTTCTGTCAAAACACTTCCCAGTTAAATTTCTCAACCTCCAACTGGTAGCTTGTGTTAGGCTGTTTCTTTTGCAAACAACCATACATACCATCTTTTTACAATTGATGTTTAGTCTTTTCTTCTTGCTTTCTTTTTCCAGCTTTAAATATGCCTCCTGAGTATCAAATTTGTCAAGCCCTCTTTCCTCATTATATATCGCATATTTCAACTGTCTCTCTCTGATCCTGCATATATGCATCCTTTTTGTTTCCATTTTCCTCTGTTGCTTTGCTGATTCGATTATCGATTTCTTTGTCCAGAAAACCATCCCCAGAGATTGTACTTACCAAGTATTTGAAGGTACCAACATTTTCAAACTGGGTGCCATTTATGGTGATAGCAGGTGGAGGGGGGGATTGTTGTTTGATGCTGATTGATGAAACACTTCAGTCTTGCCAAAACTGATTGTCAGGCCAAACAATTTTGAAGGTATGGAGAATCAATCAAGCATCAACTGCAGTTAGGATTCCCCCATGAGCCTTGAGGACACAGTCATCAGTGACAAAGATTATGAATTTAGTATAGGAGATAAGGAAAGGAAATTGAACACAAAAGATTGTGCTCCAGGTTCTTCTACTGAATACCCTAAGATACTTCAAAACCAAAATATTAACCTGAGAACTTGTCAAATCACATTTAGACTTTCATAAGGATGTCATGCAGAGCATTCAACATGTTCAAAAATATCTATCATCTATATACAACCATTTTCTTAGATCAATGATTAAAAATGGCTTCAAATTACTCAGTAGTTACAGTTGGCTTTTTATTTGATTTCACGCATTAAAAACATAAAATTCTGACCTCAAAATAAAAGAAGATGAGCAGAAAATGATTCATTGGCATTAGCTAATGTCAAATCTTTTGCTCTAATTCTTTCTCTTATACCTTCTATAAGTGGTTCACATGTCAGAGGGTAAAAATTAATGTTTAAGAAATGTCCTTGACATATCTTAAGGTAAACAATTGTAGAGAAGATCATTTAATGAATCTAAATTAGGTTCAAATAATCAACTTATCATGGATTACAGCTGCTGCTATATGTCAGGCAATTTAATTCATTAAAAAAATAACAAATAACCTAGAGGATTTTTGTTACTTGGAGCCATGAAATAACTTCAATTTTTAAACATTTAAAAATAAAACTTTTAATAAATTATGGAAATTGAGAAAAAAAATACTTTTATTAGAACCTTGAATAAGTTCTCACTGATTTTTCCTGAAAAGTAATGTTTTATTTACAAAAATTAGTAAAATATGTCACTGAAAGTATTTTCCATTGCTAGGCATTACTTTTTATGACCTTTCTGGCAGCATTTGAATTCCATGTTGGAAAAATGACACATCTTTTGAGGCTAACCACAAGTCAACCCATTTTTTGGTATCTTCATAAGAATGAAAGTGCTGCTCAGCCAGGCCATGTGCCATCAATCGGAACAAATGATAATAAGATGGGGTAATGTCTGGTCAATACAACAGGTGTGGTAGGACTTTTCATTTAAGCATTTTCAAATAGGTTTTCACCCATTTTGCAACATGTGGCCTAGCATTGTCATGTTGCAACATCACTTTGTCATGTCTCTGCTTGTATAGCAGCCATTTTTTCTTCAGTGCTCAGCTCAAATACATCAATTGTAATTGATAGCAATCTCTCGTGATGGTTTCAGTTAGTTTGAGAGGCTCATAATAAACAACACCCAGCTGATCCAACCAAATGCAGATCAGAAGCTTTGAACCATGGATATTCAGCTTTGCCAGCAATGTTGATGCATGGCAAGGCTTATGCCATGATCTTCTATGGTTATTGTAGTGTATCCACTTTTCATTGCCAGTCAAAAACCTTTCCTTTTCTGCTGTTGAAGCAGCTGTTCTCACATGACAAGACACCATTCGATGTGTCTTGGCTTCAATTTGTACAGCACGCAATATCCTTGCTTTTCAATCATTCCTAATACTTTCAAATGTTTCAAAACTGTTGCGTAATCAACTCCTAATGATTCTAAAAGTTCATCTTGCACCTGACATGAGTCTTTATGAAGTAATGCTTCCAATTCTTCATCTTCAAACTTTGTTCAGTGCACTAGAGTGTTCTTTAACTTCAACATCAAAATCATTACTCTTGAAATGTCTAAACCAATCTCTGAATGTTGTTTCTGACAGAGCACGATTGCTGTAAGTCTCAACAAGAATTCTGTGTGCTTAAGCAGCAGATTTCAGTAGTGCAGTAAAATTCCCTGCAAATACACTTTCTTTGGCATGAAATCTGACATGTTTAATACTATGAAAAATAAAGTTGTTTACACTTCAGCAAAATGGCATATACTGAATTTCAAGCTTGCTTTTAGTACTTCCTTATAGATACGTTACTATCTGAAACTACCCACAATTCTGGGAATGCCATCTGCTGGAATACAAAAAGAACTTATTCAAGGTCCTAATAATTTTATTTCTATTGGTTTTTGTCACTACTCTCATACATTCAGTCTACAAACCTTTGTACGAAGTCTGATAAAAAATTATCAGGACTATCACTATGGTAAAGGAACTAAAGTACACAGAGTCAATCTGATCTACCAGTGACCATGGCTTGTGCAGTAGTTTCTGGTGAAGAAAAACATTCTCCAGGTTCAACAACCCCCATATTCTTCAAATCTCATTGCTTGTGACTTTTCCCTCTTTGCAAAAATCAAATCCAACTTTAAAGGAACGAGATTTCAAGATGTTGATGAAATCCAAAAGAATGCAATGAGGCAGCTGATCACTAACCTTAAAAACGGTTCCAGAAGTGTCTACATCAATGGAAACAACACTGGATAAAATCTGTAGCTTCTGAAGAGGACTACTTCAAAGGAGATTAAATGTGGAATTGATATGTACTGTAGTTTTCTTTTTATAGCACCAATCCACCTGAAACTTTTTTATCAGACTTTCTAAGTAGTATAAATAAAAACAAAGAATAAAGCAAATAACTCTTTATGTGTTATGTCCTGTCAGGACAGATGATCATGGCTCTTCACAGCTTCCTGCTTTTGTTGCTCTCAGCAATACTTTCTCTTTGTGATAGTTGTTCATCTATCCATTTTCACTATCCATTGCACTGTAAGCATTAAATTATTTTTTCACTTTTTTTGTATTTATTATTCTTCTTAATGCTTCCTCTTGGTGACCTTATCTTTATTGTTTTTGGTTTTTTGGTTTTTTATTATTTGTGATGAAATTGTCCAGTATTCACTGCCATAAACGAGGGGAGACATTACATAAGAGTCAAGCTATTTTCTTAATTTCTAATGTTATTTTTTTATCCTTTAGTACTTTGCTCCTTTTCTGGGATGTATATTATACTATTTTTTAATTTCTATGACACATTTTTCATTATTTGTGATTACAATGACTAAAAAATTGAATTTCACTCCTTGTTTAATTTTGACATTCCCTATGTGTAATTCACATCTTGGTCTGCACCTTTTGTTCACCACTGCACATTCAATTTTCTTATAATTAATAGTTGGACCTTTCTTCTCAACTGCCAGTTTTTCAGTTTTCCTTTGAAAGCTTTGTCACTTGCATAGCATATACAGGTAAGACTATGTTTATCTGTAATAAATCATGCTAGATCATTACTTCTTTAAGAGTTATTTCAGTACAAGTAAAATAGATCTATTCTGAAAGCCCATCTATGTTGCACATCACTTCTGTTTTGGTGTACTCTATTTATTATTTATTTCTATAAATGCCATTTGTTATGAATACAGGTTGTAGATTATAAGCAGATTCTTTCCAAGTAGATCCAGCTTTTCTAACTTTTCATAAATTCTTTGTGTCACACTTCATTGAATGCCTTGTCATAATCTGTGAAGCAGGGGTTTTGGTTTATCTGCATTTCTAACATCATCTTGGTACTGAATATTGCATTTCTTGTTTCAACATTTTGAAGAAAATTTCCTTTCCTTATTTATTTTTTCCAGCAGAATGATAATTAATAATTATATGTGTTTTATAAAGCTGATTGTTCAGTGAACATCATATATTCATTTACACCTTAGTTATTTTGACAGTGCTTCTTATGTGTTCCCGTATTTCACTAGTATTGTATATTTTATTTAAAACTTCAAAAACCTTATTACTCCTAAAGCCATCTCAAGCTTGTCCTGCTGTTTTATTTCTCTTCCTTATTATCAAGAAGCCCCCCATATTTTTATGTATTAAAGATTTCACTGGACTATTATTTTTTTTTGTTTTAATCATTTCATCCCAATCAATGTGATAATGGCACTAGAATGCAAGAGACAACAGGCAGAAATGAAAGGGAAAGAAAAAGAGAAAATTGAGGAATACAGTTAAAGAAAATAGAAGATATCAATTGAAGTTGCAGTTAAAGTTTTGAAGACTGTAGTTATCAGGGAAGCAAGAAATTGGAAGGGAAATCCACAAGTGGAGTGTGTGAGAAAAGAAACTGCTATAGTAGAAGTGGTGGCTGTATTTATCTAATTCAACAGTAAAATAGTGAGACCTAATTGCCAATCTAGCAGCATGGTTCATATAGTCAGGACTCCCACAAAAAAAAAAAAAAAAAACTTATCTGGACAATTGCCATGAAAACTGTGGGGAAAACTGTGAAAATGGCCTACCTTGGAAATGTCCATGAATCTGTGCATTGTGCAAACTCCGGCTGCTCAATGGTAAAAGAACCAAAATGGCGGCGCCCGAAATCTCGTTGTCTCGTCATACACATGCAAATTATGGTCGGTCTACGGCTGTATAAAGCAGGCGCATTTTTGTTTCTGGCGACTTGGTTTTAGACTGTCGTGAGAAGGTTGGACGTGTGACACTATTTTGTCATTTACCCTCCTTCCTTTTTCTATCTGCTACTATCAGTTGAGTTGTTGCTTTACTACAACAGTACTATTAGTAGAAAAGAGGAAAGGAAAGGTCACCAAGGGATAATAGTTCTTCTCTACCCTTCACTCTTTCAGTACATTGCTTCTTTCAGCATAATAATTTTTTCTTGGAATTTAAACATCATAGCAAAGAGCATGGTTTCTGGGATGGCTGCTGTTGGGATCTTATTATGAATTCAAGACACATCTGCATCTAGTTATTCAAACTGTCCATTTCTAATTCAGCCATTCCTCTTGAAAATACTTTTTTGTTTTGTTTGGAATTTCTTGGCATTATTTTCTGTCGCACCTTCATGAGGTCAAGAATCTCATATGATAGTCACTTCTTTTTCTCATGTCTCATTTATTTGGTGTTTTTGTCCCTAGGGCATTCTTTAATAAGGTGTTAAGAGCATTTCTTGAGATGTTAAGTGCATTCATTAATTGAATATCTGACGTACGAAAAAGCTTTAAATTAGTTCTTAAATATGACTTCATATACATGTTTGCAAAAATAGCTAATGTGATTCAGATTAAATATTAGGTGTAAGAAACCCAAAAATACATCATCCAAAATAAAGGTATTTAAACAACAAAGACGAAGATACTAGTCTAAATGATTTATCAAATAATGAAAATACTTCACTTGAGGTCATCAGACAACAAAAAGAAGGCCAAAGAATTAATCATCCAAAATAAAAGGATTCAAACAAAAAAGGTGAGGATACTTGTCTGAATGATTCATTGAATGATGTAAATAGTCTTATAGATGTTAAAAGGTTGCATGTTTGCCTATATTTTACATGTGTGCATGTTAACATGATAAACAAAGAAGAAGCATAAAAATTATTGGGTTTTTACAACAGACCATTTATTCTTCTATATGGTGATTAAGTGAAACAGAGTTCTTGCTGTCTCTTGAGTATATCAGTTTTTCTTTTTTGGTTCAGAAGAAAATTAGGGTAAGTTAGGATAACAATGGTTAAAATAGTCAAGCTCGAGTTGGCCTTCTACTGATATGAAACGACCAAATTACCTACTTCATGAAATGTTGTCATTGGAAAGAAAATGATTTTGTCCTTTCTGAAGTGGGGCCAATACATAGATGACCAAATCCCCTTTCTGGCTCCTTTACTAATTGCATTGTGGGTAAATAAATTTCTTTTTTCTTTATTGTTTTTTATTATTATTTTATTTATTTATTTTATTTCATTTTCACACTTTACATCATAACATCAAAAAATAAAAGAATACAACAGCCAAAATATAGGTATTCAAACAACAAATGTAAAGATACTAGTTTAAATGATTAATAAAATATTGATAAGATTACACTTGAGACTGCAGGATGCTTTCAGTAATGGTCATGGTAATATTGACTATATACTTATGAACAAACATTAATGATTCATTGACCAAAGGTCAACCAAGACAATGGTTTTGAAACAAGGACCTTAAGAATATGAATGAAAAATGTCTTTTGTGTTATGATTGTCGTTAAGTGATAATTGTTCTCAGTATAATTTGGTAATTTTGTTCACTGAATCTTTTATAAATTATTCTTTTAAGAATTAGACAAGTCTGAAAGAGGATAAATGAAAAAAGGAGAGATTCATATTGCAGTTCATAAACGTTTTTCCTGTTTGTCATTTACTTTGACATGCCAATTGCAAAAATCTTGCTTTGAATCCTGGTTTTGATTAGCAGACAAAACATACCAAGCATGTACTACATGAGCAAACTCCAATGTTCATTTATTTTCATGAAAAATTTTCATTTTTATCTATCTCTCTCTCTCTCTCTCTATATATATATATATATATATATATATATATATATATATGAAGAAAAATATACGGAAAAAAAACAAACAAAAATCCTTATATGCAATTATGCTGTTTTAATGTTAATATGTCAACGTCGGACGTTTCGGTCTAATAAACCATCTTCAGGACATATTCATAAAATATAATTAACATTATCAATTGAACAAGACAAAGGTCTTTGTCTTGTTCAATTGATAATGTTAATTTTTGTTTGTTTTTTTTTTCCGTATATTTTTCTTCATACTGTCGGATCTATATCCATATATTTGCTTACATACATATATATATATATATATATATATATATATAAATATATATATATATATATATATATATATATATATATATATATATATATATATATATATATGTGTGTGTGTGTGTGTGTGGAATAAATTCCAATACACAAAAATACTATTCTTAAAAGAGTTCTCAATGCAGAGTAGATCAAACATAATTTTTTTGAAAATTATAACAGAAATATGTTATAAAATCACTACAAAAATAGCCATTTCTTTCAACACAAACAAAATGACTATTTTTTTTAGTGATTTTATAACATATTTATGCTATAATTTGAATAAATTTTATATATATATATATATATATATATATATATATATATATATAATTAAGTTATAAGGAACTTGGTAAACCAAATTGGTAAATCCAAAGAGGATGAAATCCTGAGAGCTCAATGTTAGGACAGAGCTAATATGTAATGAAAAACAAATCACTTTAATGTACCATTACGATAATTTATTTCACCTAAATCCTTTTTTAAGGATTCAGGATCATCAGGTAAATCTTCCAACAACGAAATGAGAAAAAAAATGGGATTAGAAATTGGTGGGTAGTGTAATTTTTGTAATTTAATAGAGGGGGTTGAGAGTGGTAGTTAACCAGACAATATGTGTGTGTGTGTGTGTGTGTTTGTATATATATATATATATATATATATATATATATATATATACAAACACACACACACACACACATATATATATTCAAGCATGTCTGGTTAAATAATTTAGATGTATTATGTTTATTTATCTTAGTTTTAATCCTTTCAAGTCCACAAATGAATTTTTTGGTGGCTGTAGAAAACTGATCAAGAAAAATACCAAAATTTTCTTTCAAATGATTTTTCTCAGCTATTTTCAATCTCATCTGAGACCATCTTCAGGGGCTTAAAATATCTCTGAGTGTCTATAGAGTCGCTCCATAAATTTTTTTCACTATTTGTTTATGGTGTTTCAAATTCAAATTACATTTGTAATTTAAAAAAAATAATTTTTTAATTATAATATTTTAATTTAGTATTTTTATATAAAATTTGCTGCCACAAACATTAAGAACTGAAATAGTAATGTATCAAAATGTACAAAAACTTGAAGAACATCAACTGATAAATACAAAACCAAAAATCTATGACTTACTCTAAGGTTGAGGCAATAAAAGATAGGCATAACAGAGGGAAAAACTCATCCAAATTTCTATCTAAACAAAAAAATACTACAGCTAAAGTGCTACATAACGCCAGCAATGTAATAGTGAAAAAAGTGAATGAAAGCAAATATCTTGATCATAATAAATCAGATCATTATTCAAAGATGCAAAAAATACTGGATGGTCACACCAAATTTAAAAAAGTTTGCAAAAATATAATTAACCAATTAAAATTGAAAATCAACAAACTTATAGCCAATAACTGACAAGCTTAAAACTTCCTAAAAAATTAGCAACTGCAAGTCAAGATATACATGTATAGAACTATAGAAATACATGAACCTAACTTCCCCCTCTATCTTATCATATCCCAAATCCCCACTCCTGTTTATCAACTAAAAATAGTTATTAATCAACTAATTACACCATATATACCCAATAAATACAGTATAAAATCAACACACGAACTATTACAAATTTAAAAACAAAAAAATAATGAAACCATAGCTTCACTCAACATTGAAAGTTTATATACCAACATTCCAGTGAAAGAAAAAATGGATGTAATCATAAAGAATATTCTACAACAATCCTTCTCACGCTCTCTCTCTATTCTCTCTCTCTCTCTATTCTTTCTCTCTCTATTCTCTCTCTCTCTATTCTCACTATTCAAAATTTGTCTTAATATTTTAGGAAAACTACTCTTGATGTGCACCACAGAAGTTCATTTCTATGACCATCAAAATAACATATATGTACAATGCGATGATGTTTCTATGAGTTCTACCCTGGGACCAATATTTTGCAATTTATGCTTAACTAACTTCAAAAATAACATACTTAATACCATGAAAAAACCTCCATTTCCCTAGGATATGTAGATGACATTCTCATTTTAGTAATAGACATAGATGAAATAGATAAACTCCAAAAAATCTTTAAAAAAAAAATCTGTACTAAAGTTCACATATAAACTTAGCAATGACAATAAAATTTGATTTCTTGATGTATTGATAGATACTAATAATTTTCTAAACCCCCATATAAAAAAAAACCTCTGTACTAAAGTCCACATATAAACTTAGCAATGACAATAAAATTTGATTTCTTGATGTATTGATAGATACTAATAATTTTCTAAACCCCCATATAAAAAAAAACCTCTGTACTAAAGTCCACATATAAACTTAGCAATGACAATAAAATTTGATTTCTTGATGTATTGATAGATACTAATAATTTTCTAAACTCCCATATAAAAAAAACCTCTGTACTAAAGTTCACATATAAACTTAGCAATGACAATAAAATTTGATTTCTTGATGTATTGATAGATACTAATAATTTTCTAAACTTCCATATAAAAAAAAACCTCTGTACTAAAGTTCACATATATACTTAGCAATGACAATAAAATTTGATTTCTTGATGTATTGATAGATACTAATAATTTTCTAAACTCCCATATAAAAAAAAACCTCTGTACTAAAGTTCACATATATACTTAGCAATGACAATAAAATTTGATTTCTTGATGTATTGATAGATACTAATAATTTTCTAAACCCCCATATAAAAAAAACCCTCTGTACTAAAGTTCACATATAAACTTAGCAATGACAATAAAATTTGATTTCTTGATGTATTGATAGATACTAATAATTTTCTAAACTCCCATATAAAAAAAAACCTCTGTACTAAAGTTCACATATAAACTTAGCAATGACAATAAAATTTGATTTCTTGATGTATTGATAGATACTAATAATTTTCTAAACCCCCATATAAAAAAAAACCTCTGTACTAAAGTTCACATATAAACTTAGCAATGACAATAAAATTTGATTTCTTGATGTATTGATAGATACTAATAATTTTCTAAACTCCCATATAAAAAAAAACCTCTGTACTAAAGTCCACATATAAACTTAGCAATGACAATAAAATTTGATTTCTTGATGTATTGATAGATACTAATAATTTTCTAAACTCCCATATAAAAAAAAACCTCTGTACTAAAGTCCACATATAAACTTAGCAATGACAATAAAATTTGATTTCTTGATGTATTGATAGATACTATTAATTTTCTAAACTCCCATATAAAAAAAAACCTCTGTACTAAAGTTCACATATAAACTTAGCAATGACAATAAAATTTGATTTCTTGATGTATTGATAGATACTAATAATTTTCTAAACTCCCATATAAAAAAAAACCTCTGTACTAAAGTCCACATATAAACTTAGCAATGACAATAAAATTTGATTTCTTGATGTATTGATAGATACTAATAATTTTCTAAACTCCCATATAAAAAAAAACCTCTGTACTAAAGTTCACATATAAACTTAGCAATGACAATAAAATTTGATTTCTTGATGTATTGATAGATACTAATAATTTTCTAAACTCCCATATAAAAAAAAACCTCTGTACTAAAGTCCACATATAAACTTAGCAATGACAATAAAATTTGATTTCTTGATGTATTGATAGATACTAATAATTTTCTAAACCCCCATATAAAAAAAAACCTCTGTACTAAAGTTCACATATATACTTAGCAATGACAATAAAATTTGATTTCTTGATGTATTGATAGATACTAATAATTTTCTAAACTCCCATATAAAAAAAAACCTCTGTACTAAAGTTCACATATATACTTAGCAATGACAATAAAATTTGATTTCTTGATGTATTGATAGATACTAATAATTTTCTAAACTCCCATATAAAAAAAAACCTCTGTACTAAAGTTCACATATAAACTTAGCAATGACAATAAAATTTGATTTCTTGATGTATTGATAGATACTAATAATTTTCTAAACTCCCATATAAAAAAAAACCTCTGTACTAAAGTCCACATATAAACTTAGCAATGACAATAAAATTTGATTTCTTGATGTATTGATAGATACTAATAATTTTCTAAACCCCCATATAAAAAAAAACCTCTGTACTAAAGTTCACATATATACTTAGCAATGACAATAAAATTTGATTTCTTGATGTATTGATAGATACTAATAATTTTCTAAACTCCCATATAAAAAAAAACCTCTGTACTAAAGTTCACATATATACTTAGCAATGACAATAAAATTTGATTTCTTGATGTATTGATAGATACTAATAATTTTCTAAACCCCCATATAAAAAAAAACCTCTGTACTAAAGTTCACATATAAACTTAGCAATGACAATAAAATTTGATTTCTTGATGTATTGATAGATACTAATAATTTTCTAAACTCCCATATAAAAAAAAACCTCTGTACTAAAGTCCACATATAAACTTAGCAATGACAATAAAATTTGATTTCTTGATGTATTGATAGATACTAATAATTTTCTAAACCCCCATATAAAAAAAAACCTCTGTACTAAAGTTCACATATATACTTAGCAATGACAATAAAATTTGATTTCTTGATGTATTGATAGATACTAATAATTTTCTAAACTCCCATATAAAAAAAAACCTCTGTACTAAAGTTCACATATAAACTTAGCAATGACAATAAAATTTGATTTCTTGATGTATTGATAGATACTAATAATTTTCTAAACTCCCATATAAAAAAAAACCTCTGTACTAAAGTCCACATATAAACTTAGCAATGACAATAAAATTTGATTTCTTGATGTATTGATAGATACTAATAATTTTCTAAACCCCCATATAAAAAAAAACCTCTGTACTAAAGTTCACATATATACTTAGCAATGACAATAAAATTTGATTTCTTGATGTATTGATAGATACTAATAATTTTCTAAACTCCCATATAAAAAAAAAATTCTGTACTAAAGTTCACATATAAACTTAGCAATGACAATAAAATTTGATTTCTTGATGTATTGATAGATACTAATAATTTTCTAAACCCCCATATAAAAAAAAACCTCTGTACTAAAGTTCACATATATACTTAGCAATGACAATAAAATTTGATTTCTTGATGTATTGATAGATACAAATAATTTTCTAAACCCCCATATAAAAAAAAACCTCTGTACTAAAGTTCACATATAAACTTAGCAATGACAATAAAATTTGATTTCTTGATGTATTGATAGATACTAATAATTTTCTAAACTCCCATATAAAAAAAAACCTCTGTACTAAAGTCCACATATAAACTTAGCAATGACAATAAAATTTGATTTCTTGATGTATTGATAGATACTAATAATTTTCTAAACTTCCATATAAAAAAAAACCTCTGTACTAAAGTTCACATATAAACTTAGCAATGACAATAAAATTTGATTTCTTGATGTATTGATAGATACTAATAATTTTCTAAACTCCCATATAAAAAAAAACCTCTGTACTAAAGTCCACATATAAACTTAGCAATGACAATAAAATTTGATTTCTTGATGTATTGATAGATACTAATAATTTTCTAAACTCCCATATAAAAAAAAACCTCTGTACTAAAGTCCACATATAAACTTAGCAATGACAATAAAATTTGATTTCTTGATGTATTGATAGATACTAATAATTTTCTAAACTTCCATATAAAAAAAAACCTCTGTACTAAAGTTCACATATATACTTAGCAATGACAATAAAATTTGATTTCTTGATGTATTGATAGATACTAATAATTTTCTAAACTCCCATATAAAAAAAAACCTCTGTACTAAAGTTCACATATATACTTAGCAATGACAATAAAATTTGATTTCTTGATGTATTGATAGATACTAATAATTTTCTAAACCCCCATATAAAAAAAACCCTCTGTACTAAAGTTCACATATAAACTTAGCAATGACAATAAAATTTGATTTCTTGATGTATTGATAGATACTAATAATTTTCTAAACCCCCATATAAAAAAAACCCTCTGTACTAAAGTTCACATATAAACTTAGCAATGACAATAAAATTTGATTTCTTGATGTATTGATAGATACTAATAATTTTCTAAACTCCCATATAAAAAAAAACCTCTGTACTAAAGTTCACATATAAACTTAGCAATGACAATAAAATTTGATTTCTTGATGTATTGATAGATACTAATAATTTTCTAAACTCCCATATAAAAAAAAACCTCTGTACTAAAGTTCACATATAAACTTAGCAATGACAATAAAATTTGATTTCTTGATGTATTGATAGATACTAATAATTTTCTAAACTCCCATATAAAAAAAAACCTCTGTACTAAAGTTCACATATAAACTTAGCAATGACAATAAAATTTGATTTCTTGATGTATTGATAGATACTAATAATTTTCTAAACCCCCATATAAAAAAAAACCTCTGTACTAAAGTTCACATATATACTTAGCAATGACAATAAAATTTGATTTCTTGATGTATTGATAGATACTAATAATTTTCTAAACTCCCATATAAAAAAAAACCTCTGTACTAAAGTTCACATATATACTTAGCAATGACAATAAAATTTGATTTCTTGATGTATTGATAGATACTAATAATTTTCTAAACTCCCATATAAAAAAAAACCTCTGTACTAAAGTTCACATATATACTTAGCAATGACAATAAAATTTGATTTCTTGATGTATTGATAGATACTAATAATTTTCTAAACTCCCATATAAAAAAAAACCTCTGTACTAAAGTTCACATATATACTTAGCAATGACAATAAAATTTGATTTCTTGATGTATTGATAGATACTAATAATTTTCTAAACTCCCATATAAAAAAAAACCTCTGTACTAAAGTTCACATATATACTTAGCAATGACAATAAAATTTGATTTCTTGATGTATTGATAGATACTAATAATTTTCTAAACTCCCATATAAAAAAAACCCTCTGTACTAAAGTTCACATATAAACTTAGCAATGACAATAAAATTTGATTTCTTGATGTATTGATAGATACTAATAATTTTCTAAACCCCCATATAAAAAAAACCCTCTGTACTAAAGTTCACATATAAACTTAGCAATGACAATAAAATTTGATTTCTTGATGTATTGATAGATACTAATAATTTTCTAAACTCCCATATAAAAAAAACCTCTGTACTAAAGTTCACATATAAACTTAGCAATGACAATAAAATTTGATTTCTTGATGTATTGATAGATACTAATAATTTTCTAAACTCCCATATAAAAAAAAACCTCTGTACTAAAGTTCACATATAAACTTAGCAATGACAATAAAATTTGATTTCTTGATGTATTGATAGATACTAATAATTTTCTAAACTCCCATATAAAAAAAAACCTCTGTACTAAAGTTCACATATATACTTAGCAATGACAATAAAATTTGATTTCTTGATGTATTGATAGATACTAATAATTTTCTAAACTCCCATATAAAAAAAAACCTCTGTACTAAAGTTCACATACTTAGCAATGACAATAAAATTTGATTTCTTGATGTATTGATAGATACTAATAATTTTCTAAACTCCCATATAAAAAAAAACCTCTGTACTAAAGTTCACATATATACTTAGCAATGACAATAAAATTTGATTTCTTGATGTATTGATAGATACTAATAATTTTCTAAACTCCCATATAAAAAAAAACCTCTGTACTAAAGTTCACATATATACTTAGCAATGACAATAAAATTTGATTTCTTGATGTATTGATAGATACTAATAATTTTCTAAACTCCCATATAAAAAAAACCCTCTGTACTAAAGTTCACATATAAACTTAGCAATGACAATAAAATTTGATTTCTTGATGTATTGATAGATACTAATAATTTTCTAAACCCCCATATAAAAAAAACCCTCTGTACTAAAGTTCACATATAAACTTAGCAATGACAATAAAATTTGATTTCTTGATGTATTGATAGATACTAATAATTTTCTAAACTCCCATATAAAAAAAACCTCTGTACTAAAGTTCACATATAAACTTAGCAATGACAATAAAATTTGATTTCTTGATGTATTGATAGATACTAATAATTTTCTAAACTCCCATATAAAAAAAAACCTCTGTACTAAAGTTCACATATAAACTTAGCAATGACAATAAAATTTGATTTCTTGATGTATTGATAGATACTAATAATTTTCTAAACTCCCATATAAAAAAAAACCTCTGTACTAAAGTTCACATATAAACTTAGCAATGACAATAAAATTTGATTTCTTGATGTATTGATAGATACTAATAATTTTCTAAACCCCCATATAAAAAAAAACCTCTGTACTAAAGTTCACATATATACTTAGCAATGACAATAAAATTTGATTTCTTGATGTATTGATAGATACTAATAATTTTCTAAACTCCCATATAAAAAAAAACCTCTGTACTAAAGTTCACATATATACTTAGCAATGACAATAAAATTTGATTTCTTGATGTATTGATAGATACTAATAATTTTCTAAACTCCCATATAAAAAAAAACCTCTGTACTAAAGTTCACATATATACTTAGCAATGACAATAAAATTTGATTTCTTGATGTATTGATAGATACTAATAATTTTCTAAACTCCCATATAAAAAAAAACCTCTGTACTAAAGTTCACATATATACTTAGCAATGACAATAAAATTTGATTTCTTGATGTATTGATAGATACTAATAATTTTCTAAACTCCCATATAAAAAAAAACCTCTGTACTAAAGTTCACATATATACTTAGCAATGACAATAAAATTTGATTTCTTGATGTATTGATAGATACTAATAATTTTCTAAACTCCCATATAAAAAAAAACCTCTGTACTAAAGTTCACATATATACTTAGCAATGACAATAAAATTTGATTTCTTGATGTATTGATAGATACTAATAATTTTCTAAACTCCCATATAAAAAAAAACCTCTGTACTAAAGTTCACATATAAACTTAGCAATGACAATAAAATTTGATTTCTTGATGTATTGATAGATACTAATAATTTTCTAAACTCCCATATAAAAAAAAACCTCTGTACTAAAGTTCACATATAAACTTAGCAATGACAATAAAATTTGATTTCTTGATGTATTGATAGATACTAATAATTTTCTAAACTCCCATATAAAAAAAAACCTCTGTACTAAAGTTCACATATAAACTTAGCAATGACAATAAAATTTGATTTCTTGATGTATTGATAGATACTAATAATTTTCTAAACTCCCATATAAAAAAAAACCTCTGTACTAAAGTTCACATATAAACTTAGCAATGACAATAAAATTTGATTTCTTGATGTATTGATAGATACTAATAATTTTCTAAACCCCCATATAAAAAAAAACCTCTGTACTAAAGTTCACATATATACTTAGCAATGACAATAAAATTTGATTTCTTGATGTATTGATAGATACTAATAATTTTCTAAACTCCCATATAAAAAAAAACCTCTGTACTAAAGTTCACATATATACTTAGCAATGACAATAAAATTTGATTTCTTGATGTATTGATAGATACTAATAATTTTCTAAACTCCCATATAAAAAAAAACCTCTGTACTAAAGTTCACATATATACTTAGCAATGACAATAAAATTTGATTTCTTGATGTATTGATAGATACTAATAATTTTCTAAACTCCCATATAAAAAAAAACCTCTGTACTAAAGTTCACATATATACTTAGCAATGACAATAAAATTTGATTTCTTGATGTATTGATAGATACTAATAATTTTCTAAACTCCCATATAAAAAAAAACCTCTGTACTAAAGTTCACATATATACTTAGCAATGACAATAAAATTTGATTTCTTGATGTATTGATAGATACTAATAATTTTCTAAACTCCCATATAAAAAAAAACCTCTGTACTAAAGTTCACATATATACTTAGCAATGACAATAAAATTTGATTTCTTGATGTATTGATAGATACTAATAATTTTCTAAACTCCCATATAAAAAAAAACCTCTGTACTAAAGTTCACATATATACTTAGCAATGACAATAAAATTTGATTTCTTGATGTATTGATAGATACTAATAATTTTCTAAACTCCCATATAAAAAAAAACCTCTGTACTAAAGTTCACATATATACTTAGCAATGACAATAAAATTTGATTTCTTGATGTATTGATAGATACTAATAATTTTCTAAACTCCCATATAAAAAAAAACCTCTGTACTAAAGTTCACATATATACTTAGCAATGACAATAAAATTTGATTTCTTGATGTATTGATAGATACTAATAATTTTCTAAACTCCCATATAAAAAAAAACCTCTGTACTAAAGTTCACATATAAACTTAGCAATGACAATAAAATTTGATTTCTTGATGTATTGATAGATACTAATAATTTTCTAAACTCCCATATAAAAAAAAACCTCTGTACTAAAGTTCACATATAAACTTAGCAATGACAATAAAATTTGATTTCTTGATGTATTGATAGATACTAATAATTTTCTAAACTCCCATATAAAAAAAAACCTCTGTACTAAAGTTCACATATAAACTTAGCAATGACAATAAAATTTGATTTCTTGATGTATTGATAGATACTAATAATTTTCTAAACTCCCATATAAAAAAAAACCTCTGTACTAAAGTTCACATATAAACTTAGCAATGACAATAAAATTTGATTTCTTGATGTATTGATAGATACTAATAATTTTCTAAACTCCCATATAAAAAAAAACCTCTGTACTAAAGTTCACATATAAACTTAGCAATGACAATAAAATTTGATTTCTTGATGTATTGATAGATACTAATAATTTTCTAAACTCCCATATAAAAAAAAACCTCTGTACTAAAGTTCACATATAAACTTAGCAATGACAATAAAATTTGATTTCTTGATGTATTGATAGATACTAATAATTTTCTAAACTCCCATATAAAAAAAAACCTCTGTACTAAAGTTCACATATATACTTAGCAATGACAATAAAATTTGATTTCTTGATGTATTGATAGATACTAATAATTTTCTAAACTTCCATATAAAAAAAAACCTCTGTACTAAAGTTCACATATATACTTAGCAATGACAATAAAATTTGATTTCTTGATGTATTGATAGATACTAATAATTTTCTAAACTCCCATATAAAAAAAACCCTCTGTACTAAAGTTCACATATAAACTTAGCAATGACAATAAAATTTGATTTCTTGATGTATTGATAGATACTAATAATTTTCTAAACTCCCATATAAAAAAAAACCTCTGTACTAAAGTTCACATATAAACTTAGCAATGACAATAAAATTTGATTTCTTGATGTATTGATAGATACTAATAATTTTCTAAACTCCCATATAAAAAAAACCCTCTGTACTAAAGTTCACATATAAACTTAGCAATGACAATAAAATTTGATTTCTTGATGTATTGATAGATACTAATAATTTTCTAAACCCCCATATAAAAAAAAACCTCTGTACTAAAGTTCACATATAAACTTAGCAATGACAATAAAATTTGATTTCTTGATGTATTGATAGATACTAATAATTTTCTAAACTCCCATATAAAAAAAAACCTCTGTACTAAAGTCCACATATAAACTTAGCAATGACAATAAAATTTGATTTCTTGATGTATTGATAGATACTAATAATTTTCTAAACCCCCATATAAAAAAAAACCTCTGTACTAAAGTTCACATATAAACTTAGCAATGACAATAAAATTTGATTTCTTGATGTATTGATAGATACTAATAATTTTCTAAACTCCCATATAAAAAAAAACCTCTGTACTAAAGTCCACATATAAACTTAGCAATGACAATAAAATTTGATTTCTTGATGTATTGATAGATACTAATAATTTTCTAAACTCCCATATAAAAAAAAACCTCTGTACTAAAGTCCACATATAAACTTAGCAATGACAATAAAATTTGATTTCTTGATGTATTGATAGATACTAATAATTTTCTAAACTCCCATATAAAAAAAAACCTCTGTACTAAAGTTCACATATATACTTAGCAATGACAATAAAATTTGATTTCTTGATGTATTGATAGATACTAATAATTTTCTAAACTCCCATATAAAAAAAAACCTCTGTACTAAAGTTCACATATAAACTTAGCAATGACAATAAAAATTGATTTCTTGATGTATTGATAGATACTAATAATTTTCTAAACCCCCATATAAAAAAAAACCTCTGTACTAAAGTTCACATATATACTTAGCAATGACGATAAAATTTGATTTCTTGATGTATTGATAGATACTAATAATTTTCTAAACCCCCATATAAAAAAAAACCTCTGTACTAAAGTTCACATATAAACTTAGCAATGACAATAAAATTTGATTTCTTGATGTATTGATAGATACTAATAATTTTCTAAACTCCCATATAAAAAAAACCCTCTGTACTAAAGTTCACATATATACTTAGCAATGACAATAAAATTTGATTTCTTGATGTATTGATAGATACTAATTATTTTCTAAACCCCCATATAAAAAAAAACAACTAGCATAAACTTGTGCACTCTCAACTATAAAAGTGAATGTCCTAACTATTAAAAAGTAGCTCTTATACAAAACTTAATAAACCATACAAAAGCAAACTCTTCAACAAGAAAGATTTTCTATACTGAATTAAAAATATTAAACAAACCCTCATTAACAATGACTTTCCTAATTACATTGTTGATGAACAAATTAGACGAGTTATTAGGAATATAAATATGAATAAAAATGAATGCCTCATCAAATAACTCTAAACATATCAAACTACTATTCTGTAATCAAATTCATTCTAACTTTAAGAAGGAGGAAACAGTTCTAAAAAGACTCATAAACACGAAAATCTCCCCCACTGAATCAAGTAAAAAATAAAATTAATTATATACAAAACTAGATTTTATACAACCAAGTTGTCCAAATCAATTCTTCTCCATCAAGTAGCATCTTACAAAAGACCAACATTGTATATCGATGTAAATGTCCTTTGGGAGATTGCATCTCTGATAAAAATATTAATATGTATGATGCTTTTACAATGATGATGTTGATGTGAAGTCTTACGACGTTTCACTTAAATGAAGAATCTCAGGACATAAACATATATATACATACATACATATACATACATTCATACATATATATATATATATATATATATATATATATATATATATATATATATATGGGTTGAAATATTTTTTTTAATCATTATCACCCCAAGCAAGGCAGTAAAGCTACTAAAATGCAAGGGTTTACAGGGAGTGGAAGAATTAGGCACAGAAACATTTATGAGCAGGGAGAGAAAAGAGTAACCAGGAGGACAGCAGATAGTGATTGATATTGCATATAAATTTTTGCAGATTAAAGTTAGCTGGAAAGTATGGAGCCAGAAGGAAGTTCTACATGTGAGAAGTGCAAGAAAAGAAACTATTAGCATAGAACTTCAACTGTAAATTGATGAGATCCTAGCAACAGTCTAGTACTGTGCTTAAATTCATAAGTTTACATAGCCATAGGGAAGAGCAATATTTATTCTGTTATCTACAGAAATGTGGCACAAGGCCGAAAAGGGGATTGGGTAAAGGACAGTCTTCTTCTGTCTTAACTATAACTTAGCTAGCCACAAGCATTGACCCAATCGTACAAAACAATATTCCTCACACCAAAACAACACATTCATATGTACCTTTCTTACTACAACCACCATAATACCTCTTTGTCTCTATGAAAATACTAACTAGTCCCCATATTTACAATTCGTTGTCTATGGGGGGGGGGAATAAAATAACAAATAATAGCCTGGGGAAGAGCTCAATTGAACAATTACCATGAAAGTATTTATAGAAAAGGCACAGAGGGGCAACTTTATGGCAATGGGAAAGTGACTGAAGCTGAACTGCCAGATCAGGACCAATAATATTGCTGATTCTTCTTTGAATTTTATCAAGGAGCTCAAGGCAAATAGAAGGGATGCCAGACCATATATGGCAGCACTATTCTAATCATGGATGAATAGTAGACATAGATATATAAGATAGATGCTAGAGAGAAAAATTGTCTGACACAACACAGTGAATAAATTAGACATCTTGATATCTTAGTTATTTTCATTGAAAATGGTGAAATGTAAAAATCTAAAATATTGATGCCTTTTGGATTATTCTTCCTATTTCTTTTAATCAGTTCTTTTTCCAATTTTCTGCACATGTAAATTTGGAATTTATCCAATCTTAGATTTGCCTTTGGTCCATTGACATGACTGCCTTGCAGGATATTCTTAAATGGATTAGTAGAATTTTGATGACGTCTCTTTTTGTTTTCTTCAAGGTTTTAATGCTGTCACTCTACCAGAAAACTACTATTACTTACTTTTGGCTTACTAATACGACTTTTTCAAAATATCATATAATGACAAGTCTTTTGCTTTCTGCATTTTTCTCTGGGATTTTTATCAACTCAATCAAATTAAGAGGCAGCGATCTGATAGAAATGTTAGGATAAATCACAAAAATAGCTTCCAGTCAATCAGCCATGATTAAATTTGCTTGTCGGTCACCTGGTCATTAGAACAGCTTATCAGCATAAGAAACAAATAAAAATAAAAGTCTGATTTTTTAAAACTTTATTTACACTATTTACATTTGGACAATTGTCCTGATCTTTTTTTTTTATTTTGGCCATTGTACCCTCTGACCTTCATCAGGTGTATATCAATTTGGGTAACCTAGAGGGAATTCTGAATAAAACTCTTTATTTAATCTATAGGGTAGACTATTCTTGTTCCACTTCTCATGTCTAGGGATATCTCATCTAATTCTTATTTTTACTGCTCTGTTATTGTTTACTCTATTTCCATTTAGTCTAAGTACAACGCTGCCAAACCCAGTCCATCAGTCAGCTAACAGGAATCAAAATGAGCAGTTACCTCAGTCCAGACTGAATCTGCCTCACCTTGGGGAGCTGCCAAAACGGTCATCTCACAAGTTCATAGCACCATCTTCCTTTGGAAATATATCTTCACCAGATATAGAAAATATGGCTTGCAATCCTCATATTAGGAAAAACTCATCATACACTGTTTCCTGTTTGAACAAGATGTCCTCACTAGCGATATAAAAGATGAACCTGACCCACTCAGATCTAAGTTGGGAATATGGCTTCTTTAGAAACAAGAAAGAACACCAGCAGCTCAAATTGTTGTTTGTTATTGCATACTTGTGTTATAGTTTCTTTACATGGGGCAAATGTATATAGGTTTGTATAATTTTGTGTATAACTTAACAGTATAAAACTCTCTCTGACAACAAAGCATGTTTATCATTTCTTTTCTTACAGTTATTTTGTTCCATCAGTGTATTAAGGTATTATCATTTCATGGCTGCATTGATGCCAATAATGGAGAAAATGCAAACTGGAAGACTATTCCTTTCTTCCATAGTTAACCTATTATCTGGTGACTTACTCAACATGATGTGATGAGATTAGTACCATATTAGTTAGCAAGCTGGACTTGAGTGCCATATTATAAATTCCCTCATGACTTAGTACAAAACTAGTAAAACACCATAAGAGACTAAAATATCTGTGTTGTACTTACAGACTTGCCACTAATAGAATAATGGTTAACAAGCTTTTCTTGTTGTCAGGTTATTTTTTAATCATATAATTCTTACTAGATATCTCACAATATTGTCTTTGTGTGACACTAAATTTAGCCAATACTGCTTATGTTTTTAGTCAGATACTTATATCATATTGATGATTATACTTGCACATAATTTATTTGTGCGTGACTATCGTGGCCTTGTGTCAGACTTAGTGAAACCTATCTACAGGCTAGAGTGAATTGGTTTAACAAAGATATCTGTCCAGAATAGTTAGCCTTATGTCAGAATTGCTACTTTGCAGAAAAGACTCCCAGGCAGTTGCTTCTATGATCACTAAAGCCTTAAGCTTTTCAAATCTTGGGTCAATTGTTTTCTACATACTTACTTCCTTCTCTTACATTTATACAACAACCTCTCTCTATATCTCTGAGATGATGTATTATGATTGTTTACATTATTTACATTATTCAGACTGTTATCCTCATCTTCATTGCTATATTCACGTTTCAGCTGTTATATGCTCCGGCCTTCTTCAGGTGATTGGAATTTTGAACCGAACCCTTTATTTCATCCACCAGGGTAGATTGTTCTCGTTCCACGTGCCATGCCTCTTCCAGATGTCTCAGTTATTTCCCTTTAACTCAACTCTCCAAGTCTTTGGTTCACCACTGCTGTGGCCTGGTATTGAACTCACAAATTTTGGGTCTAGTCACTGGATCTAACCAACACCTTTATTCACTGGGCCATGTGTCCAATCACTGAGCAACATTGAGCCTGGTCAGTACCTAGATGGGTAACAGCTTGGGAATACCAAGTGATGAAAGCTTGGATGTGTGGGTAATGTAACAGATAATGTCTTGGAATTGGAAATCACACACATACACAATCACGAGTCTCATAACCCTTTGGGATAATGAGGGAATCACATTCACTGCAGCCACAGAAGCAGGGGTGTTTCCTGGCCAAAATAGTCTGTTGAAAGCCAACACTCTCCAGGCTTGTTTGAATTCAAAGTTTACCTTCTTCTAGACTGGTTGCCAAACAAGGCTATATGGTCCCATCTGTTCACCTATTTACCCATAATTGGGCAGAGACTGATCTTGAAAGGCTATAGAACCCAGTCTTTCCTGCTATTTATCCATAGCTAGGCTAAAGGAAAGTGAGAGATTCATACCTTTCCCAAGGATAAGTGAAGGCAATGAACTCAACTGGAATTCAAACTCAGCTCGTTGATTTCTCAATCCGAACTGCTATCCATTACTCCATCTTGCCTCCTTCAAGTGGAAATCCGAGAGCTGTGTTCCAATTCCAATTAGGTTTGTTATACTCCCTTACATGCAAATACCCTTAGGAAAGGTTTGAATACACCTCTATTCTCCTCTCATCAGCTATTAGTAAAAATCATTATTATCTCCCAAAAATTCTTACAATCGAAAAATATTTTCTGGTTTTAAATAACCTGTAAAAAATTAATAAGCTGTAAAAAAAAAAACTTAATCAACCAATAAATAAAGATAGAAGGAGAGAGAGAAGAGAAAGAGGAAAAATTATCATCTTTAGTAGGTGCACTAAGTCAAACATTTTGTTGTTAAAAAATTGAATAGTTTCTCTGAGATTATGCCCGATCACCATCCATTACTTCTTCAATGGGCAAACAGAGAAAAAAAGATGGTATTTTTGATTTCATTTCTGAGTCCTATTGGTCAGGTTCTCTTCTACCTTGCTTTTTAAAATAACATGTCAAAAAACTGAATGTCATCCACTTATGATCTTTGTTTCAAGGAACAAGTCATTACACTTAAACCAATTGTGGATGGCACAGATACACATTATTTCATCTCTTTAAAAAAATGCCTCAAAATTGCCACAAGTTCAATACTTGTGTTCACCATTCTTCTTCTTCATATCATGGCTCCTCACATCTGTCTCCTGCTCTAACGTAGTAAGTCCTTGATATATAAGTTGTCTGAAAGAAAAAGTACGACTGTATAGAATTGATAAACTTTTTGTATATCTAAAATATTAATAATATATTCTTATTATTTTGATAGACCAATATGTATGTATGCATGTGTGTGTATCGATAAATATATAAAAGGCAGGATGAGTGTGTCGGTGTGTAAGGAATGCACAGCTGCAATTTTCGATGGATTTGCACCAAAATTTAAATGTACATGCTCCAAGTTAGCAGGAAGGCCAAGAATGACTTTGCATTTCCCAACTCCCATCGATAGTGGAAATAATTGATTTTTTCATGCTTCTATGGCAGTTTTCATGTAGTTTGTGGCCATATTCTACTGCCCAGAGTGAGAGCCTATAGCTGGCTGCCACAAATAGACAGGAAGATTCTATTGGCAGGTGTGAGAGCCAACAGCTGACTGACATGAATGTTAACTAGCATGCTAGAATGCAAAAAAAATTGATAGCTGCATTCATCACAAGTGGGAAAAATTTAAATCTGCATGGCACTTTACTCTAATTGGTTCATTCGATTGCTTAATTCCGCAGAACTGGGTTGGGTGTGAAAAGGTATTTTTGTTAACATTCTTATTTCATTTGGTTTTTCCAGTTACAAGTCCTTTTTTAAAGCTTATCGTTTTGTGTTCATTTTGTTTAGCTCTTTTTTTGTAAAAGATTTAATGTTTAGTATAGAGCTTAGAAAAAATTTGCAGTGTAAGATAGGCAAGAAGTAAGGCATGTAGCAACATCAGCACGCCAAAGGGCACTCCTTTAAAGGCAAGGAAGCGCAAAAATATTTTAAGTCAAGCGATAAATGTATGAGTCGTACAATTTTTGAATCAAGCACGGGCAATGCCGAGCCATGCTGCTAGTATATATATATATATATATATATATATATATATATATATATGACAATTGCGTATACATGTATGCTCAAATGCATGGATATGTATTTGTGCCTTACCTCAGATTATTTATATGGGTGTGTTTGTATGAACTAAAATACATACATCTGTATGTATATGTGTCTATGTATGTGAGAGTGTTATCTGAAACAGGCACAGAAGAAAATTCCCCCCTAACCACACAAATATTTGTCTGATAATTGCATAAGCATGAAAATCAGGATTATAAACTAATATCTCTACAACTGAATATATATATATATATATATATATATATATATATATATATATATATCTGTGTGTGTTTGGCCAGCAACATTTCTTTTAAATATCTTTTATTAAATATAACAGGAAAAATTTAATTAATTTTTTTAATTTACTTTCAGCCACTTTTTAGACATTTTTAAGGGTTTTTTTAAGTGTTGTTAATTCCTCTTCATGTTATGACTGTTTAAGATGTATTTTTTGTGTGTTATTTTGAATACTAGTAGGAGCATTTATTCTGAGCCTTCACATGTTGAGCACTGCTGGAATTCAAGTGAGTATCTTTCTATTTTTGAAAAAAACTTTTAACACACCATTTCCAGTGTTAAATAATGTGAGGTTGATAGTGGGAGATGTTTAATACACACGGCCTCTTTTATAGCAAGATGTTTCCAGTAATATGATTTATATAAAATTTTAGTGTTTTTGACAATAATTTTACTTAAGGGTTCTTGCATATTTTGAGTAGAAGATGTTATTTATAGAACTTTTATCTGATAAATGACATGTGAAGCATATACTCATGGAGGTGGTAGTATGTCTAATATAGGTAATCGATTTATGACAAGAAAAATAGTCTTGTACTGGGCAGTGAAATTTTTACACTATATTGGTCATCACTAGTTTAGTCTTGATGGGGTTATTTTGATTAGTAAGAACAAGGTTTGCTGTTTTTTATTTTATAAGTTTTACATATTTTCAGGAATTATGGCAGAAATATAGTGTTTAATGATTCTTTGTCTAGTAAATTTGTCTTGCTTATAAATTAGTGTGCATCTGGTTGCAGTAAAATATGCTGCTTTTTTTTGTTTGTGGTATTTTTATTTCTGGTGTCATGTGTCCTTTGTAAGAATAATTTTATTTGTTTATCAGTGATATATATATATATATATATATATATATATATATATATATATATATATATTCATACCATTTTATATTCATAAAATTTTCCAAATCCAAGAGCGAAAGTTTTGAGCAGACACAAAAGGTTGCTCTTGGGAAAAAGCCCAAATTGACTTTTTCCTTCACTCTGTCAGATATCTCAGTAAAAATATCAGGTCATTTCTCTGTCAGCCATTTTGATCAGACAGAGAGTACTCTCTAGTACAGTGTCAGTGTATATATGCATATATAAAAAACAGAGCATAAAAAATCGTCAGCTATTTATTCAGCTTGTGTTTTTCAAAATACACACACACACACACACACACATATATATATATATTATACAGAGTGAGGCAAAAGATGTGCACCACAGGAATAATGTATTAAATTTTAATTACCCATGCAAATTTTACTTAATAGTTATTTAATTTCTGTATGTGATGTTCAAAATGTCCTCCTTCTTTTTTAGAAGACATTCCAGTTCTATACATGTATGATTCATTAACACAATGTTTCTGAAGCATTTTAAAACCCCAGCACACCTCGGAGCAAATGAAAATATCACAGCACATTCAGCAAGATTTTTAAAGGATATACATTTAAATATTATGAAATAAAACCATAGATTTTAAAAAGATTCCCACACAGATATGAACTTGCTTTATTTCAATGTTTCTATTCAACTATTTGTGCGGCTTATTTAGTAAAATACTAATGCTGTACCATTACTACTCACAAATACATATATATATATATAAATATGTATGCTGTGACAATATTTTGTGTCATGGTGATTGAGAATCACTGCATTAAGATATCAGATAATTTTGTCTGTCATTTTACTGAGTTCATATTTAATTCTTTCTTTAAGTTCCTCAATAATAATTTGTTGGGTCCATCTGATAAACAACTGATTTCAAATGTCCCCAAAGAAAAAATCCAGTAGTGTGAGTTCTGGTGACCTCGGTGGCCACTTAACTGGACCTATCAAAACAAATTAGACCTTTAAAATATGATTAATTAACACCTATAGTGCACAACTTTTGCCTCATCTTCTACATTTGAATATATCTACCTATACACTAAGCTACCTTTTAAAATAATCAGATTTAATGTAGACTTTGAAAACCCAAGAAAACATTGGTTAACCGGTTTTGGTTAGAATTACAGTGATATTCATTGAAATAAGAAAGAAGAAAATTTCATTATAAGCAAAAAAAAGCAGTGGTCAATTGTTATGTAATATCTGGCATTCATATTTAGAATCAGAGAGAGATACTTGAAACTTCTATGACATAGAACAAGGAAAGAAGGCTTGGAAAATTTTAGACTCACAAGAATATATTGACAGGCAAGAGGAACAAAAAGAAACAGTGAGTAATCTAACATGCTTGTAAAAATAGCTGGCATAAAGGAGAATATGAGGAACAAACATTGCTCCAAGATAAACGTTATTAAGAGTTAGAAAAAATAAGAAATTGGGGAGAGCCATGATTATCTACATTCTGAAGAGACACTGCATATAGAAGTAGAGATATTTAATTGGCTTAGTTTGGTAACTATCATTTCTGTACTGATTTCTTTTTGCTTTCTTTACTATTTTTTACTAAATATTCACCTACAAGAAGGCTCAAGAGCCACTTAAAGTAGAGGATTACTGAATGAGGTTTTGTTGTATGGATGTAATACAATAAGAAATTGTGAAAGCTATCCACATCTTGAAGAGACATGCCACATAAAATAAAATTGAAATAATTCATAATAACAATGATACCTTTTTGAAATTCTGACAACTTTTCTTATTTTTTTCTTATTACATCAACAAATTTTGTTCATCTACAGTTAGGTGGAACCACTCATATTTTTCACAATAGATTTTTTTTCAATCATTTCACCCCATGTTAGGTGATAATGCCACTAAAATGCAAGGGATTACTGGGGATAAAAGACAATGAGAAAAATTTAGTGCAGAGAAAGGACAATAAAAGAAATCAGGAAGACAGAAGATGGTGATTAAATTTTAGAAAATTGAAGTTGGCATGGAAGATAGTTTCACAGGTGAGAAATGCAAGAAAAGAAACTTTTAGAATAAAACTTACAGTCACATCTTGCTAGTTCAGCAATAAAATGTTCAGATTTAGTAGGACACTTAAATTCATTCAGTCAAACCATCAAAGTGGAAAGCTCATCAGAAAAATTGTCATGAAAATATTTATAGAAAAGATAGAGGGAAGCCATGTTACATCAGTGAGAAAGTGAATGAAGTCAAGATGCCAGGTCAGGTTCAATAACATTACAGATCTGAAATAACAACTCAGAGGTATGGTAAGGCAAGAAAGCTTTATTGAACTTGAATGGGGAGGAACTGTGAAACTGCTTATCTAAGGGAAGGAGAGTTCTCCTTTCAAGTGTGATAATCATCATCAAGAGACCCTTTTTTGAATTTTGTCCTGAATATCTGGTAGGAGCATCAGACAAAATATACCAGCAATATTCAATGCATGGACAAATGGTAAAATGCAATATGAATTCTGATGCAGAAAATTGTCTGACACAATATGGTGAACCAACTTTCATAGCAGATGACATAGCAATTAATCCAGTGTTTGTTTATTATATCAGTGGCCAGATATCATGTTATCATGTTTTTTATGTTTCCAGCATTATGATACCTTTGGGTGAGGAAAGTTAATTCTTTGCAACCAATAAATGTTCGGGATATTATGATTAGAGTTCAGCAGAATTATTTAGTTCTTCACTTGTTAGGCATTTGTCCTTATGTTGCAATTTTCACTGGCTGACTTGCATATCTTACATGATTTCACAAGATATATAACATATGTTCTATGTATAAGGTGACCTTTAGATAAGACAAGGCTAAAAAATATAGCAAATCTATCATATATCTGTAGTATAAGATGACTGCTTATTCAAAATAAACAACGTCCTGGGTATGACGTTAAACTGCATCCAACAGCAAGGCCTCTGATCTGGAGGTTTTGAGGAGCGTGGAACCACCTCTTAATTACTGGTGTTCCCAGGTCCACCTTGACCCGGGGTGGTAACACCTGTTAGGGTCCCAGCTATGGGCAAATAGTGAACTCCTAGTTTTCCAAGTCTTACTCACGTCCTGGGTATTACAGTAAACTACATCCGCGTCCTGGGTACAGCAATAAATGATTAAAAATGGCTTCAAGCAAATGAAGCCTATAGATCTTTGTGAAGACCATCCTTTTCCAAACCACATGCACTGGTGCTACAGAATCACAAAGAACTTTATCAGATAACAGAAACCACATCACTTGAGGACTTTCAAATGTAGTAACAACTAAGATGAATATCACATGTAACTCTAAACAAAAATAATCAATATGTCGACCTTCTACAAACAAAATGTTAGGAAGGAAGTCCCCATCAGTATTGAAAAGACCAATAATAGTGAACTTGAGAAATTTATTTTCCTCAAAAACTGTTTTTAGAGAAAGATTTTATAAATTTCAATTGAAAGTAACATCGTCTGTTTGGTCAAAAGGCTTTCTGAATGTTTCCTTATAAAGAATCTGGTTATTATTTTCATCACATTTGCTAATTGGGGGTGGATGATGTCAGCTGTGATAGAAATTACAAGAGACTCATTAAAATATCACACAGAAATTTTATAAATCTACCTTTTATGTTAAATATTCATAATCCATTCACTTGAAAAACTTAGATTGTGATATAACAAAAAAAAAAAAAAAAAGCCAAGTAATTTAACACATGATACAATTTGTTCGTATGGCAAATTTTATGAAATAATCAAAAAGTTTTAATAATTTATGAATGAGAATAGTGTTTATTATGTTTGTTGTCGATTCTTAAGAACAAAGGAAAATGTATAAATTCATTTTCATATGTTTAGGTATTATTCCAATTCTAATCATTGCTTTTTAAAATGATAAACATTGCCAGAGAGTGAAGGTAGTTAAAAAAGCAGTAACGAGGGAAAAAACGTCCTTTTGATATTTTAATGCTGTTTTGTCAATATTATATTTATTTTCCGTACTGTATTTTCATCTTTAGTCTATATATTCGTCTTTTGTCTATAACACCCAGTTTGGGTTGATGAATTCTTTGTCAGAAGTTTGGAGATGGCATATTTTCCTTTTTACATATACTTTTACACCATTTTATAAAATATTTTCATTATTACACATATTTTCTTCGTATTTCTTCATCTATTTTTAAACACGAGTCTGCACTCTTAATATGAAATCCTTTCATTATGAGAAAAGGTTTCCCAACATTTTCTTCCATTTTGTTTTCAACACAAGTTCTATGCCAATGTATTTTCTGCTTCTACTATGGTTGCTTGAGGATGTGGGATGAAACTTTTTTCATTATTACATATTGCTTTTGTTCATCTTTTTTTTTGACATAAGTTTTAAGAAATATATTCATCTAACTTCCACTATGGTCTAAAATTTGGAGATGAAACATTTTTCCTTATTAAATATTTTTTCACGGATTTTTTTTTCATGTTTCATTTGTAATATTTTTTTGAGCTGTTTTTCCTCAGTCTGAATTTTTTGGATTAAATATTTTCATTATCATCAATATATTTTTCAGACTATTTTCGTAATCTTTAATTGATTTATTCATCTTTGTTACTTCAAACAGATTTGAACAAATGTGTTGGTGGATGGAGGGTATTTTATAATGGCTCCCTTACTGCAAGCAGCACCCAAACAGGAATAAATATTAGGTATTAAAGAATGGTACCAAAATACTTTTTATCATTTTTTATTCCAAACAACAATGTCAAAAAACAATACAACATGACATAAACCTAAACATGGTACTTACAATAGACGAGGTTTACACTCGGTAAATTTACTACTTTTGAGCAAAGGCAAGGTGAAGTCATCAACTACTAGTATATATCTTCATTCTTAATGATGTGAGTCGAGATGCTGGTCACGACGCATGTACAACCTCTTCCCAGGACTGACCACACTGACTTTAATTGTATCAAAGGCCCCAATTTATCTCAATTGTCTTTATTGTATCAAGTGCATTAACACACCTTTGCTCTCTAGGTGAGGAGAGTTCTATCTAAAACCCTACAAATATATTGTTTTCCTTCCTCTCTTATCAGAAATTTTAACTTTCATTATCATATATTTTTTATCTATTTCTTTATCTTTCCTTTTTAAAATAACAGTTTGCCCAGTGTATTATTCATCCTCCCTTTATTGTAGAATCTTTTTTATTTATACAAGTTCACTTAAAGAGTTCATTGTTAAATTTTTTTTATTTATTTTATCCATATTTTGGACTATTTTCTTGGTTCCTGGTTCCTTGTATATATTTGGGTATAAATTGTCGAGTGTGTTAGTACTTTTCACTTTCTCTAGCCATTATCAAAATGCTTAATTTTTTGCTCTACTTCAATTTGAACATTTTCAAATATTGTGTCTTCATTTGTCTCATGTCAATCTCCTCATTTTCAAACATTGCACCTTGTTGTAATATATGGCAAGATTGTGTCGAGATTGGGGGAAACACTTCACTGAAGTTGAGAGGGAAAAGAAAGAGGGGAGGTAACAAAAATAATGCTGCCTTGGAAATCGCAGCAACTTTAAGAACAAAATGCCTATGGAACCAACTACTGACCACTGGTTTTCGTATTGCTTTTTACAAAGACCCAGATCTTGACCAGTTGCAGAGAGGCCTGTATCTAAATATGCCAAGCTGTTCCACTGTTAATGGGTAACTGGTGTTGACAGACATTTCCACATCCAATCAGGGGCCCTCTTTTGCACCTTGTGCTTGCATCTGTTATTTTTTTAGGGCAAAATAAATTACTGATGGATTTAATTTGTTTTTGATCAACTACTTTTCCGAATATTTAAAGCCAAAACATGGATTGTAAGAATAACTTTTTTTTTTGTGCATGAATATTGTATAACAGAAGATTTTTTGGGAGCCATTCAAGGGCCACAAGGCCAAGTTTGGAAAATGAGGGAGAGGGCTACAAAGGTGCACAGATAATTTAGGACCTACAAAATATATAGAGAAAGTATTTTGCAATTAATAATTATTATTTAAAATAAAATATTAAATTTATTAAGTTAAATATTAATCTAAGCCATTTTGATAATGTAAATATTTATTTATTGTAATTTTTTCATTTTATCTATGCAAAATGGCTTTTAGTTTTCAATTTCTTAAAATTTAAAACTCATAATTTAAAGTTTAAATTAAAGAATGTTTTCACCAATTTGTCTTTCAATTTTTCTTTTCTTTTTCTAATTATTAATTTTCTGTAATTGACACATTTAATTGTAATTCACTTGTTTGCTAATAAATCTTTCATTAGGCAAATTCCCTGATTTCCTTCAGTTTTGCTAAAATAATTCAATTTTGTTCTGATGTTTTTGACTCTTTCTAAACAAAATTCTTCTAATTTGGCTAATTTTCTTGATGACTCAAAAGCCTTTGATTCACTTAATCATAGGTATAGACACAGCACTACAAAGGGAGATAATCAAATGACTCTTTTTCAGATGTCTTGATTATAAACAATTACCAAAAATCAGGGAATCATCCGATCTTAATGAAATTTTCAGCATTTTATCCATTAAGAAATTAATTTTACCATGAATAGGTTTTATTTATAAAAAATTGAGAAATGAATTTTCTTTCCCTTAACAGTGTGTGAGGGGCTTTCAAAGTGTGGTGATTTGAAAAAAATCTTTTTTACAATTTCTAATTTTACATTTCTAGAAAGATGAAAATGAGAAGAACACATATACTACTACTAATAATAATTTACAATATAAAGACCCTGAAAAAGTTACTTCAAATTTTAAATTTTGTTTTTGAAAATCTCTAACTCTCCTGATCATGCCTTCTGTGGCTGTAGTACTTTCAACAGTCATGAATCAGAGTCAACAAAAGGTAACTAGTGTTATTCCTCTGAGCAATTCATAGCTATCACAATGCCTTGATGAAACAGCAGCTGATGTTGAAAACCAATTAGTCACAAAACTGCAGGTGAAAAAGTACACACTTCACTCAACAAATCTACTTTACCTGATAATTCTGCTTTTTTGATGGCATTTGTGAGGTTTCTCGATGTTGGCGATATATGTCAAGAATTATTTTTCGCATTGAAACTAACAACTGATACTAAAGGTGAATCCGTCTTCAAAAAACTTGAAGCCTGTTTTGAGGAGAACAACATTCTATTCAAGAACATTGTGGCTTGTGTAACAGATGGTACTGCTGCTATGATTGGAAGGTATTGGGGGTTCAGTGCTTACTTTAAAAAAAAAATCTGTTCCTAATGTGGTTTGTGTGCACTGTGTTGTTCACTGGCAGCACCTGGTCAACAAACACTTAGCAGGATGTTTGCATGAAGCACATATGCATGTTGTCAACTTGATAAAAAAGAATGCACTGTAAGATCGCCTCTTTCAGCAATTATGTGAAAAGAACAGTGAGGAATTTGAATGACTTGTGTTGCACACTGAAGTCAGGTGGCTCTCCAAGGGTAATTGCCTGCATCATTTTGTTGCACTTTGGGACAGTATTATTTCTTTCTTAAGTGAAACAGAACTTGGACAGAAACTTGTTGTTGCAAATAGTGATATCTTCTACCTGTCTGACAGATTTGAAAAGCTAAAAGTCCTGATATCCAAAGAGTTCCAAGGAAATGACTCCACCCTGTTTTCCTGCAAGGAGGCAATTAATGCATTTAATGTGAAACTAAAGCTGTTCTGGTTGAACCTTCCTTAGCAAATATATCCAGCGAGCTGCTTAATAATGACCTAGTAGAATATTGTGATCATTTGAAGCAGTTGTATAATGATTGATTCCGAATGATAGTGCCATACTGGTTTGTGGATCCCTTCAATTACTGATGCATTTGAAGTTGATATCACCCTACAAGAAAGTTTCATTGAACTTCAAAATAACATAGCAGCTTAAGGGAGGTTCAAGTGTGGAGAATATCAGAAGCTGTGGATGAATGAAGACATGCCACTACTCTGGAAAGATGTGAAGTTGCTCATATTTGCTTTTCCCACATCTTACTTGGTTGAGTCTGGTTTCAGTTGGATGATACATCAGCTCTCAAAAACTCAAAATCACCTTGGTGTGGAAAGAAAGAGGTGATTTACTTCTCTCTCTGATGGCTTTCAAGCCAAACATTGACAATTTGGCAGCCCTGCACCAGTTACAGGTATTCCATTGAAATCATACAAGATAGAACTGATGGTACATGCATTTTTTGTTTTCTAAATAAATGAGTTTATTCAAATAAATTATTTATCGATTTACAACTGGAGTTTTGATGCCATAGAATTATCCCAACTACAAACTATAATATTCCTAGTTCTCTTGATGAATTAAATTAAGAGAGAAGCAGACGGGGGGATAAGAACTCAAGTTGGCATGAAGGGCCATAAAGAGCTCGCTTTGGATTGAAGAGGGCCACAACCAGAATAAGGTTGTAAAACATTGGTATAAACAATTATTTTTGAGGATAAAGATTTTTTTGAGATACACATCCTTCTATTTAACCCATAGCTGGAGGGAGGTTGATTGATCTGTTTTCTTTTATGGCTTATCAACTCCTTGAGGGCTATTTAAAGCTGAAGCATATTTTGGGAGGATTTTAAGAATAATGTTTTGTCATCACTGTGTAGGCTCAGAAATTTCACCGAACACAGTAAACAGGTGTTCCCTGAAGGAGAACCTGTAACTAGAGCACTCATTGGAACTTAAACTCACTCCAGATCCCAAGCAGAACTTGTATATATGACCCATTGTTAGAGATTCTGGAAAAATTGTCAGTTCCCTGTCTCGCTCCAGCAAGTACATAACTCCTGTGATTCTCTACATTTACAAGAACCAGATCAGGTTGAAAATTAAGTACTGCTGTCATATATGGACAGGAGTTGCCAAGTCTTGATAGTGTTCAAAAGCAACTCTGTGTCCTTGTGGGTGATGAATTATTTTCCATCCTAGAACTCCTCACTCACAGATGGGATGTGGCAAGCATCTCGCTGTTCTATCGTTATTTCCATGGAAAGTGTGCAGAGGAACTACATTCCTTAGTTTCACAAGTTCTAAGCTTTGCAGCTAAGACTTGCCATGCCATACATGCTGTACTGAATCACTGTTATTCCCTTCGTATTCTATTAGGGAGATGTAAGTTCCACTCAAGCAACTCCTTTCCATAAACTACTGCTTTGTGGAACCAACTCTAAAAGGATTCTTTCCGATCACTAAAATTTTAATTAAATTTTACTTTTCACACATATCCGCTTAAATTGTGCCTATTGTTCTGTAACCCTCTATGTTGCATAGCTCTTGAGCCTTGTCCAAGATGAACAGCATTGTAAAGAAAAGAAAATTGAATTTTATTTGCTTAATTGTACTCTTTTCACATTTTGAAAGTGATTTCAATGCAAATGATTGATAAGAAAAAGCTGTCAACAGATCAGATTCAACTTTTAAATCTCATCCAACTTTCAAATACCTGTGAGAAAGAAATATATTAATATTTTTTTCTCTCTATCTTGACAACATTCTTGTCATCTGCAGACATTGCAAGGATAAAACTAAGTAAAGAAAGTGAGGCATTGTTTGAAGTCTTCAGAGGAAACATTGTTAGTCTTCCAAGAACTATTCAAAGTAGATTCTTTCTTTTTTTTCTTTTGAACATTATATTCTAGATCTTCTGTTCTTTCATCTCTTTCATATTTTCTCTTGTTATAATCAGGATCCATTTTTATTTAGCCATAAATTATTTAATTTTGTCTCCTCTTCTATTATTTTGATCTGATATATTTATAACTATTTTATCTCATTTATTTCTATGAGTTCCTTTTGTAGCTGAAGGTTGATTTCCAGTTTTGGTAGGAGTTGCTTTTTTATAAAATGTAGGTTTACCACCTCCATCTATATATCTGTACATATATATATATATATATATATATATATATATATATATTAATTCAATAAATTTGACCACTTTTTCTGCTCAGAATATGAGTATTCACTAAAAGAAATTTTAATATGATTATATATATATATATATATATATATATATATATATATATATATATATACTGTTTGCTATATTTATAGGTAAGGGTGGTCAAAATCAGAGATAGAGCATGTATAATTATAGAGTATGGACAAAAGACACAACACTGTATGTTGAGTTTCAATTGTTTTTATTATTCCAAATTAGTTGTTTTATTTAATCAGTAAATTTACCAAAGTTCATCCCCCCACCTGAGAACTTTCAAATGTTGCTACATTCATTTTCATGTACTCTGTTTAATGTATTTTTATGTAGCTTTTTTTTAATTTTTGGTTCATAAACATACACAAAATATATTTGAAAGAATTCTTGCTGCCTAAATACACCTTAGACATATATAGGATGAACCAAAAGTAAGTGGACAGTAAATGATAATATTTATTTTGAGATTATATAGTAATACAATTAAATTTTGATAAACAATTATTACATATTGAATAAAATTTTATTTTATACAATAATACAATACAAAATCACTGTAAACGCAGGTACGCAAACTAATGTCCATCACAATTTATACAGCTTTGACGTCTACTTCCATGCTTTGACAAACATTTTTGTATAAGCATCTTTGTGTATTAAGTTCTTGAAATGCAGCTCTGATGTAATTATTCAAATCACCAATGCTTCAGCTAATTCATTTCTTGGGAAATGTTTCATCAAGAGACTTATGGACTACTCTTATTATAGTTATAATTCAACCTAAAACCTACTGTCCACCTACATTTGGTTCACCCTACACACACACACACACACACACACACACACACATATATATATATATATATATATATATATATATCACACCCCTCCCCAGTCTTTTGAACAGGAGTAGAGTTTTATCCCTTGTTTCCTGTTTAGGCTTGGGTTTCTGGTTCCTTTCAAAATCTTTTCATTCTCTTTCACTCCCAGTAGCCCCTTCTATCTTACTGACATTATCACCTTGCTTATATATAATAAACACACACACACACACACACATATATATATATATATAAATTTTATAGTTGAGCAATAATCTTAGTTTTAGATGTTTTATTTAATGTGATGAATAGAGAAATTTTTTTATTCTTTGCAGTTTTTCAATTTTTTTCAGTTTTTAGTCCTCACAAAAACTGAAGAACACTAAAAGCAAAAATGAACAAAAAATTGATGAAATTTTCCTTGTCCATCAAATTCAATGAAATACTCTCTCTCACAGACACACACACACATATATATATATATATATATGTGTAATTTGTAAGAGTAGACCACCAGTATATTTTTAATATAATTTCTGAAAATATGAAAATGTATCATTTTGGCACCTCTGGCATTTCCATTATCCAAACCAATAATCATACATGGAACAGATTTTCTTAAATAATGTCTTTTGTTATTTAACAATAGTTACCATTCAGTCAGAAGACAATCTTTGAAGAATCCTGGATAAAAGAAATACAGACAGTAAATATCAATAATTGCTTCTAACTCTTTGGTGCTTCTATTGTTTTTCCATTCCATTTGGAAGATAGAAAAATGGTAAATATCAAACATCTGTAAAGATTTCTTTCAGTGGTCAAAGAATTCACAGGCTGCTTCACAATTTTCATGCTTGAATCATTTCCCAAATTTATTTGATTCTTAATTGTTGTATTTTTAGTTTTTCTTAATATCTCTCCAAGAACTATATTGTGAATATATTTTATTTAAAACTAAACTGCAGAGATGGTATGCAATTAGAAATATCTTCTTCTTTACATGCTGTTTCCCCTCAAGACTTTAGGCGATCATGACTCTCTACAACTTCATGATCCTTGTAGTTCTTCATAAATTTTCTTTTTCTCTTATTCTCCTAAATCCTGTTCTGCCATCCAGTTACTCAAATTCACTAAGTATGTTATGCATTGTTTTTTCTCTCTCCTTTGCCTTAAATCTGTCCTGTGAGTATCAGATTCTCCAAGCCCTTTTTCCTCATTATGTGCAGTAGAAATTTCAACTGTCTCTTCCTGATGTTAAGTATTAGTTTCCTTTTCTTTTTGCATTTTCTCTAAAACTTTGTTGTTGCTAACATGTTCGATCCAAGATATCCTCAGCATACTTCTATATAACCACATTTCTGCTGCTTCAAGTCTCTTCATCTCTGAGGAGATAGTCCAGTACTCACTGTCATGCAGGAGGATAGTTATCATATAACTGTTTAGTACCCTTTTTCTTGTTTCTAGTTAAACAAAATAAACTGAACTGAAATTGAAGGGTTTAAAGAAATAATTAACAGCATTTAAGTATTGAAGATATAAAAGATTTCTTTTAAATCATTTTAAAAGATTGAATTCTAAGCTCTAGGTGAAGTGATGTTTCATCTGGTTGCCTGGGAATAAAAGAAACTTTGAATCAACCAGAGAACCTTCATTCTTAAGAACCCTTTTTCTTTAAATGCCATGAACCACCAGAACATAAGCAGTCACGGCTCTCCACGGTTTCTTTTCCTTTATTATCTATGAATAACTACAATTTCTTAGGAAAGATAGAGGAGTGTTTTTTTCTGATACCTTCTCCAAGGTTTAATTTTATAGTTTTCCTTCTAGATGAAATACTACTTAATGCTAGAAAGTCTGGTCTACTCTGCTATTTCACCTTTTGTCAGGAGGAGAAGAAATAGATTGATGTTTTCTAATTGAGACATTGTCTTCACTTTGCATTGATCTCAATGAGAAAGGCATGAATCCATCTCTTTTTCTCATGCACCCCCCCCCAGTTATAGGTTAAAGGACATTGCATAATAGACACTAGTCTTGGTTGGCAACCAGTCTAGAAGAAAGACAATTATGAATTAAATACCAGGAGTGAAATCCAGTCCTCCTTACAGTAATGGATAAAAATAGCAGACAGTACAGGTTTTGATTCTTACAATACTATTGGCAATGGAAGCTGAAAGACCAAGTAGATACAGAACCCAAGATATTTTCAAATTTGTTTTCTTGAAAAGTAAAATGCTGATAAAAAAAAACATAAATATTTTATGAGTTTCATCAGTGAGTTCAATGCCAGATTTTTCAGAGATTTTGATTATTTTATATAAATTAATCATCAAAATAATTTCAGCAGTTTTCTATTATATTACATTTACTTTTAAATGAATTTTATCTTCCATTATAAAATGACAATTACAGTTTTCAATTCAGTGAATTCTTTTCTGTATTTTTCAATATATTCATTAATAGAACCAGTGGCATCAAAGTGTTGCATGAATCCGAACAAGTAATTAACAGAAAGTGAAAGATCTGGAGAATATTGATTGTCTGAAGGTGACAGGTGTGAAGTATGTCAATAGTCTGAAGGTGACAGGTGTGAAGTATGTCGATAGTCTGAAGGTGACAGGTCGGAAGTATGTCGATAGTCTGAAGGTGACAGGTCGGAAGTATGTCGATAGTCTGAAGGTGACAGGTGTGAAGTATGTCGATAGTCTGAAGGTGACAGGTGTGAAGTATGTCGATAGTTTGCAGGTGAAATAATAAATCCATTTTTGTTGACAGCAACTACACTGCATTTGAAATTATTAATGACATGACATTTTTTTCATTTTGTCCAAAAACTACCAGTCAGAATTTAAAATTTTCACAGTATAATAGGAATAGGTATATATGCAGGCTCTATAAAAACTGTATTGTTCTGCACAACAGGAAACAAATGTTGGCAATTTGCAATATTAACATAATATAGAAGTGTCCCAGACCATAAACAAATATCATTATAATCATGCATTTATGGGTCACAAATGTGACTTGACCCCTTCTGAGAAAGATATTATAACATCTGAAATTTTCAAAGGTAAATCTACATTAGAAATATCCAAAAATAATTGGAAGATATCACCAAACTGTGAAAAGATTTCTTGCAGCTCCTATGAGGGTACATAAGAGGGCTGATAAGAGTCACTCGAGGGTTGTTTCTTGATGTCCTTTGTCATAAATGAAATGTGAAGCTGTAAATAACCCAGGCTTTCCAGTGGAACAATTTTCAGGAGCACTGGAGAGGCAACAGTGTCCAGAAGTACTTGTTATCATCTTCTGAAAAAGTTGGGACATAAGTGAGACCGGTGACAAAGCCTTGATTGACAAAATTACACATAGAAATGTGTTTGAAATGGGAAAAGTAGAACATGAAGGCCAATTTCTTGAAAGTTCTGTTCACAGATGAAAGTCATGCAACACTTTATGGCCCAAATGGTTGGAGCAATGTTTGAGTCATAAATGGATAAGATCGTACCTGCAGAAATTAAGCTTATGTGGACCTCAGAAGCTGAACTGGCCAGTCAATTCTCCAGACTTAAACCTAATTGAAAACTTGTGGAGCATTCAGAAGTGACATATTTATGAGAATGGACACCAATTTAGCTAATAATTTGACACACTAATAATTTAAGTAAATTAGGTAAATGACCGTCACTTCTGTTCCTTTTTCTTGAACCTTACACTCTTTTTACAGAGTAGGTGTATATATATATGTTGCCATCATTCTCTGATGATTTTGTTAAATTCCAACTAGTATTTTTTGGATAGGATGGAGACCTCATTAATAATTTGAAATGCAGTGTATATTGCCAAAAAATAGTGTTTTCTGTCATGCAAGTAGAGAAAAACTGTTTAAATGCTAATCAGTACATCTGTAAATTCAAGTGGATCCAATTTTCTTAACTTGAATAATTTTACCGCTTACAAGTTAATGACGTTAGCTGATTTTGCACAAACAGTAAGGGACAGAGGAAACAATAGAATTTTCTGTAAATATTATGGCAACAAAAAGTTTGCATCAAATTAATAACAGAAAACATTTTGAAAAAATTCTAACATCTATTTTAAAATTATTTCTATTTACATTCACTTTATCTTCATTTTTCTTCCAATTTTCATTCATTTTATCTTTTTTCTTCATTTTAATTTACTTTATTTTCCTATTTATTTACATTTTCATTCATTTTATTTTCCTTTTTCTCTCATTTTCATTCATTTCATTTTCCTTTTTCTCTCATTTTCATTCATTTTATTTTCCATTTTCTCTCATTTTCATTCATTTTATTTTCTATTTTCTCTCATTTTCATTCATTTTATTTTCCATTTTCTCTCATTTTCATTCATTTTATTTTCCTTTTTCTCTCATTTTCATTCATTTTATTTTCCTTTTTCTTTCAATTTTCATTCACTTTATCTTTCAATTTCTTTCCAATTTCTTTCATTTTATCTTCCATTTTATTTCCATTTTCATTCTGTTCCTCAGAGTTCAGTAATATGTGGCATACAGTTCTGGTTAATCATTACTACTAAGTAATCAGTTTGATCCTCACTGGGTGGCCCATAGAAAAAATTTCAATCAACCAACCATTTTCATTCATATAATGTATGTTTGTTTTTCTTCACATTTTATTCATTAGTGTCTTTCTTCTCATTTTTCATTCACTTTTGTTTTTCTCACTAAATTTCAGAGATAATGTGAAGTATGAAAAATAAATTTATAGAAAATTACCTAAGAGAAAAAACACAGAATATATTTTTCTTTTTTTTTTTTTCCCAATTAATTCAAATCCTCAGTGAATCTCAGGCCTAAGTGAATTCTGAGGTCAATTAACAACTGATGAAATCCCAGATTAGTATTTTTAACTCTTCACACATTTCAATTCCATCTTGTTTCACAAATGCCGAGATTGTAAAATACCTTCAATGGATTGATCCCCTTAAAATGTGTGAAAATGTATTTAAAAAAATTATAGCAAAAAGACAGAATCAAAATGACAAAGAATTGCCTAACAATTATTATAATTCTCATCAAAATTTCAGTTTTTGATTGGAAAAAGTTTTTTTGAAAATATATAAAGCTTTCAGAAGGCAAATAATAACATTTAAATACAAAAAATAATATTGAAACTTTTAAACTTTGAGAGAAACAGGAAAAGATCAAATTGTTATAGAGCTGCGATTTACACAGTCAACAGGACTGATATAATTTTTTTTTAATTTTAAATTGAATATCAGCATGAAAATCATTGTTTTAATCTTTGCTCAAACACCTGATTTCAGTGGAGAAAAAATGCAACTCTCTTATCCTCCAAAAAATCCAAATTTATAACAAAATAAAATCATTTGTCTCTATCAATAATACAACTATTAACAACTGCATTTGTAGCTAAACAAATTTATTGCATGGTATGATAATAAAGCCAGAGTAATAAACGTCCTTTTATCTTGCACTCAGTCCCTTTCCCCTTAAAGAAGTCTTTGCTATTTTTGGTAATTGCAAACAAGTTCTAATTTTTTTTTATTCATTTCATCCCATCAAGGCAGAAAAGCCACTAAGACACAAAGGGTTACTGGGTGTGAAAGAATAAGAAGAAAAAAAAGAAAAATTAATGAGTGAGTACAATAAAAGAGGAATGAAGAAGAGATTAGATAACAACTGAAATTGCATTTAAATTTTTGAAAATTAATTTTGGCTGGAAAGCATGAAGCTGGAAGAATGTTCCCCAAGCAAGAAGTGCAATAGAAGAAACTGTTAGCATAGAACTTACAGTTTCATCTAGCGGCCATTTCAATTGTAAAATAACAAGACCTTGCTGCCAATCTAGTCCTGTGCTTAAATTTGTAAAGTTTACGTACCATAGCAGAAAGTTCATTGCAACAATTAGCATAAAAGTATTTATAGAAAACGCACAAGGAATCTATGTTATGGTGGTGGGAAAATGACTGAAGCTGAGATGCAAGACAGGACTAATAAGATTGCAGATTCTTCATTGGATTTTATCAAGAATCTCTGAATATATATCAAGAGCACTGGACCATATGTGATAGCAATCTTCAAATTTCATTCATATTAATGGACAGAGAAACAGTGTTATGAAAAGCAAAGGTGAAACAATCATAGATTCTTCTTTCACTCAATTCTAATGCCTAACCATTAATTCAAAGTAAGAATGATGAAGATAGAAAAACAGGAATTAGGATTTTTTTTTTTCAGAATTTCTGAAATGATTATCTTAATTATATATTTATTTGTTTGAACCAGAATGTTCATCATGATGTTGTTGCAGGAATGGAAAGTATTATCATTTTATGTCTCCCCCTATCTCCCCCACTCCCATAAACAATATGAGTTTGGGTAAAAAAAGAAACAAAAACATGAAATTCAAACAAACAATCTTCTTCTAAATAAATGAACAGCAAATTCTGTCAGTTTGTTCATGTGTCTGAAGCCCCACCTCTAACTCATGCCACACTTACTCTACTTAGACATATTATACCTTTTTGGAATCAGAATGATTGAAAATCTGTCCTTCATCTGGTGCTTGAACCTACAACATTGGGACTTATGTCCAGATGAGGAAGGAACAGTTAAAAATTCAAATATTAAAATAGCCCCCCAAAATTTGTGATTTTAAAAGTTTTTAATTTATATTGAGTTTAAAGTAACACAAAACATTCTGAATTTAAACATTTTTGTTTTAAATTTAGTTTAAAAACTTTGTGAATTGAGGAAATCAGTTTTATTTCTTCAAAATGCCAAGAAATCAGAATAAAAGTGAGAGGTTTTGTGAAATGAGTTCCACAGAGTTTGTGATTTGAAGAACTCAGTTTTCATTCTGAATTGGAATTTCAGCCAAAATCGTTTGGGGCCAGAATTGGACTTATAGCTTGAATCAGAGTTAAAGTAAGATTATGAAGTTCCATGGAGTAAATTGGGGAATTCAAAGTTATTTTTTTGAATTATCATTGCTCTTTTCTAAGCTGGACCACAGGTTCTTTTAATTTTGGGCCGGAGGTCAAATTAGCTCTCCACAGGGGCTAGTTTAAAAGTCCACATGAAGTACAGCTTTCAAGCTAGTAATTAATAAATGTATTAATAAGTCAGTTTACAGAAGATTAAAGAAAGAAATGAAGTTTGAGGTTATCAACAGTTCAAAGCAATTTTCAGTCTGTGTCGCTGATGTACTTACATGCCATGTGTCTATTTGCATGAAAGGAAATGTCTTGAAATGTCAAAGGGGAAAGAGGAAGGGCCTTTCAAATATTTTTCTGCTAGTGATTATCATACAGTATTAGTAATCGAACAGTGTGATACTCACAACATTTCAATTGTTGCATTTTCTTGCCTTCTTCAGATATCTGCTATATTCCAGTAGAATGATGTCAATACAGCAGAAGCTCTAAAAGGATGTGAGAATAAAATTAATAAATATGACTAAATTTTCATTGTATAAGTCAATTGTTGCTTCTTTAGTTCCTTTTAACAAGTCCTTGTTCTATCTTGAGTTCTCATCATAAAGTAATGGCTAACAAGCTTGTAATGATATATAAATGAGGTACTGTATAAAAGGCAGTATCTCTATACATATGGGAGAATTATCTATTCATAACACTACGGCATCACTAATGGGTTACTTAGCCATGATGGTGGATCTTGAATATGTAGAAACCTGGCTTAGGGATTTCACAGCATCGGCAAGAGTAAAAAGGTTAAAGGACACCAAATCTAGTGGAGGAGAAAATGAAGTTATGCATTTGTTTTCAGCCACAGTGGAGTGTGAGGTCATAAAAAATATCTCCATCATGGTCTATCGCAAAATGTGGGAAGATTTAGTGTAAGATCAAATTGCTGCCATCATTAAAAGCAAATATCTGACCAAAAAAAAGATTGGTCATAGCAGAAAGAACTAAATTTCTCAAAAGTAGACAAAAAGAGTGAACAAAAATATTATGCAATTTGGACAGCGATTGAAAGAAGCATCAAGATATTGTGAATTTGAAAGAATGACTTCGGAACAAATGTCTATCAAAGATGAACTAATTGTGCTAAGACTGATTGAAGGAATGTTTGATATCTTGTACAAGTGCAAAATACTAGAGTAGCTTCAATAAATCTTGAAGCATGTGTGGAGTTCTTAGAACAATCATAATTGATTGTAAAATTTAATGCCTCTGAAGGCAGCATGGAGACTTACAAAGCAACTAAAAGCTTACTTGCATGCAGTTGTATTTTCAAGCTGAAAAAAGTTCCTGTTCCCATGCTAATTTTTGGGGTTGTTAAGCTGAACAAATGGTGGAACAAGAAATATTAGATAAAGTTAGCGAGGGGGGGGGTAGCAATTGGAGTTCACCCATTGTGGTGATGTGCAAGCCCAAGAGAATTTTAAGAATTTGTGGCAATTATAAGGTGAGCATGAATCACCAGATCTGTTTGGATTCATTCTCGTTGCCAAATATTGAAACAGCATGCCATGAATTTGCTGGTATGAAATACTTTGCTAAAGTTGACCTTAAGTCAGCATATAATCAGATAAAAATTGATAGCAAGTTTCAAGAAGTCACCACAAGGAACATCTCTTGGATTAATATATGGACTCATCTGCTGTTTGCAGTAAAAGTCATATTTTCTAAAAAGCCATTGAATTAATAATATTAGGTTGGTGCAAACATAATGTCGTTTTCTCACATATGTTACTATGTGAGAAAACGACATTATGTTTGCACCAACCTAATATAACTGTATATCACAACAACATTGACCTTGATGTGTGTAGTAAAGAAGAGTTCAAAAGTAAAACAGAACAAGTTTTGAGAAAATGAAATAGCATAGGTATGACAATCATAATAAATGCAAGTTTATTTGTGAAAAAATATTGTACATTGGAAATCAAATATCCAAAGGTGGTATGTCACCAGATTATAAACTCATTAATAAGATATCAGAGATAGCAGCACCCAGAAATAAAAAGAGTTAGAATCTTTTTTAGGATTAACCAATTTCTATAACAGATATCTACTGCAATGTAGTGACCATGTGGAATCATTTAACAAAATAATACTCAGTTTCAATGGACAAAAAGACAGGTGGTTACTTTCAAGAAATTTAAAAAGTCACTCATAAACAAACCAATTGTTAAAATTTTCAACCTGGTAAATGAATTGACGTTAACTACTGATGCCAGTGCTTCTGCTATAGCCACAATATTGGATCTCTCTGCAATGTATTTATCCAGGAAACTAACATTGGCAGAAGTGAATTATTCAAATATTGAGAAGTAGACATTGGTGATTGTGTGGAGCACGGAAAGAGTTAGAAATATTTTTGCTGGGAAGGAAATTTTCATCAAAATCTGATCATAAATCTTTTGAATTTGTATCCACCCCCAGTAAAGAGTTGCTAAAGATCACATCTGCCAGGATATTAAGATGGGTGATTAAGCTTATGACGTTTGATTTTGACATCGTATATATTAAAGGAAATACTTTTCCGCTTGTGGATGCATTATCTTGGCTAAATTTTGAGAGTGAAAATGTTGAAGCAAGTGAAAATTATGAGGATAGGATTTTGTACTGGATAGAAACGAACATATTATCCTTAAATTGGCTTAGGTTGGGAACTAGGCAGGATCCACTGTTGAATAGAATTATGGCGAGAATAAAGAGAAATATAGTGGACAGGGAAATCATTTCATCCTTACTTCCATAGCATCTCACTGGAAGTATCTTATCACAAAAATTGACTTTTCCAGACACCACTGTTCAGGACTCAGAGTTTGACATTGGGAATCTGGGGACAACAATGCATGACCAAACAGTGTGGGAAGGGATTGGAGTTCCAACCAACCATAGGGACGTCAGAGGAGGAGGAGGATCCTCCTCCTCCAAGACAAATTAAGAAAAAAGAATTATATGTAGTGGAGATATCATAGTATTAGGTTGGTGCAAAAATAATATCGTTTTTTGACGTTAAAAAATACATCAAAAAACGATATTATTTTTGCACCAACCTAATACTTCCACATTCTTTGAGAAAAGAAGTAATTAAAGCTATACATGGAGGTATATTGGCTACACAAATTAGGTTAAAGTTGCAGGCATGGTGGCGAGACTATTCAAGAGACATGGAAGAAAAATGCCCAAAGTGTGCAGAAATAAAGAAATTTAGGCAAACTAAAATACATTCTTGGCCAAAGGAAATGGAGTGATGGTCACAAGTACTTCTGGATCATGCCTATGTTAAAAGTATAGAACTATTTATGAGTCAACTTGTATTCAGTTTGGTATTCAGTTATTAAAGTTGTGGAGAGTTATCTTCTCTTGATGAGACTGCATCTGTAAGGGAGAATACCTATAATAACAAAGCTTGTTTTGCAAAGTATGACAGACATGGTGAGTTTGGACTTCACTTAGTGCCAGACTGATTTGGGCTTAATAAATATTTTTTTCTGCTTCTTCATTCAGATTTGGTCTCCTCTATGGTCACAAATGGAACTAAAAATAAATTATTCTCAAATATAAATATATGAGAATTTTAGCAGCTTGAAAATAGCCAAATTTAAAATCTAAATATTCATTTAGTGGAGATTAAGAAACTATTGTTATAAAATAAATAAAATTAACTCTAGCAAAATTCAAACCATCAGGAGACAAAAGAAGAAAGGATCCTAAATACAGCCACTTCATATTCTCAAAGCACTCTAAAAGATGGAGGTAAAAATACTGTTTCTAATTTGCAACTCTGAAAAGAAGCAAGCCAACAGGAATCATTAAAGAATTAAAAAAAAGTTACCCTTTTTGAAGATTTATGTCTTTTTATATTTTCTTTGTTCATGTTTGAGAGAATTAAATTTTGGGGACATTTGAAATTAGAGAATTAAAAAAAAAAAACATTAAAATTTCTGAAAAGTTGATTGGGACGTGTCTAAATATGGTGCTTGTAATGATCAGGATAACAGTGGCAGTTAAAGTTATTCAGAAATTCTTAATGTTAAGTATGGTTAAAGGAACATCTACGAAAGATGAATTCCTCAGGCAGGAGACGTAAATTCAAGTCCTGCTCTATAACAGATAAAGAATAAAATGGTTAAAACATGATAGAAATAATAAAATATATAGATAAATCAATAATTTTGCCAACCAAATGATGAAAAAAGCATTTATTTTACAAAGCAAACACTGCTATTTCTATTCTTTGTGAATGCTCTTACCTGAAAAAGGAAAAATTAATCATGTAATTGAAACATTCAAGGTACAATGGAGTAATGGATAGCAGCTCGGATTGAGGAATTGGAGAGTTGAGTTCAAATTCAAGTTCATTATATTCATTTATGTGTAAATACCTTTGGGAACAGTATGAATCCATCTCTTCTTTGCTCCAACTATGGATAAATAATAAAACAGACTGGGTCCTGTAGCCTTGGGTGCCAAATGGTCTTGAAGGAAACTCTGGATTCAAAACCTCCAATTACGTATAAAATAGTTTCAGCAAATAGGAATTGGCCATATTTGGTGAGTACAGCTTCACTCCTGAAGACATGGTCAGTCAGACAGAGATTCCTTCAACCGGACTGAAAAGACTCTGGATTTGGATCTGGTTTGAAATGAAACATTTGCGATCAAACAAATACTACCTCTGGAGATAAAAAAAATGACAAACCATTTCTGTTTAGTAATAGTTGTTACATTTATGGCAATCAATATTTTTCCTATTGTTCACCCAATACAAGGCTGAAGTGCCACTCATGGTAGAGGGTTATTGAATGAGAATGTTGTAAGGGCATATAGGGAAGGAATAAGGGTGGCCTATTATTAGGATATGTAGGATAGATAATAGTTGACTTGGAAAAATTAACATTGTAGCCTTCAGGGAAGCATCTTCTCAGGCATACTTTTCTCTTTGCAACAATCCTGAATGGAACTTATTCCTTACAAATGGAATATGAAAGAAATGAGAAGAATTTGATACAAAGTACATGGCATGGAAGGTCCTAGCTGTGAATGTCCAAAGTGGTGGAACCAAGGAATGTAGTTCATCCAAACATCTACTGGGAAAGTAGTGATACAACGGTGAGAGAATAGCAACATTTCATAATATAAAAACTGTTATAGGTCAGAAATAATGAAATATGACTGATTCATTTTTTATAGCTTATCAACCCTTTTGTAGGTTATTTAAAGCCTGAAAATATTTTTAGATTGAAAGAATTTTTTGGAGATAATAATGTTTTAATGATACAAATTTTACTAATTAATGCACAGATGGGTGGGAGAAGATATGGATTCATGCCTTTCTCAAGGGTATTCGTATGTAAGTGAATTTAACGAACCCTACTAGAATTGGAACTTGGCTCTCTGATTAAAAATTTGGGCTATTATCCATTATACCACCTGTACATTCAAGCTTACAGCACCCATCTAAGTATCGACCAGGCTCAACATTACTTAACTTCAGTGATCGTATCAGAAGTAGTAGTTTCAACATGATACGACTGTAAGCAAATAATGCAATAGTACATCCTCAGTCCTGTAATAGTTGAAGTGCTAAGCGTATGAAATACATAAGCAAATGTCAAAAAATTGATGCAACAGTGGTAAAGAAATACTACAACTATTATCCGATAAGACATGTTACGTTATGTGTAAAGTAATTTGTAAGCAAACTATTATAAGACAGAAGTAATGAAACGACAAAAGTTTACTCTTCTGTTCCCATCTGTTGATGCTGATGTTATGTTTGCAGGGTAGCTATTATTTCTTGTTGGTATGCGTCTGGGCCACCACTTATAATTTTTGCAGTGTTGTCGGCATTGGACAATTCCTGTATTTATACTGTATAGAGGATGGGAAATGAAGATGTATTATCAACTTCATTTCCCATCCTCTATACAGTGAAGGTTGGCTTATGATAAATGGATGTTTTGAACCCATTCTCCATGTAAGTTATTGGTTCATCCAGGAAGGCTCACTCATTATTATTTTTACTTCTATTGTGAACTGGATTGAACGTCTGATTGAGTTGATATGATCCAACAGCATTTAATATATGATGGTGTTATCTATGTATTTCAGCCATACTTTTGTCTTCATGATGGTTTTCTTGAAGTCATTTTTAGGAATGTTACCACTGAAGCCATTTCCTCAAAGTATTCCATGTATATATTTTGCCATCGCTAGTGACAGTCATCATCATTCTCATTATCATAATCATCTCAGTTTACCACTTCACGTATGTCTGTCACTAGCATTAGCTAATTGTAGGCCCAGTTTTTCTGTTTTTTGAAAATACCTCCTCTGATATAATGTTGGACTATCCCCTTCTTCTGCTGCTCTCAAACATCACCTCATGGACAAGTTTGATAGGACCCTCACTGCACTCAACATGGTTAGAGAATCAAGTTCAAGTTTCTTAAGAAACAAGTCTAACCTCATCTTCAGCAGACTTGCCACACATCCATTGTATCATGTCCCTGTCATTCCACCCCAGATGATTGAAATCCATCATTGAGAAGCCCCATGATTTGCTGGCATGAAGCTTTGTGCCATGAACCCAGATGTTGTATACATGACCTTTGGTCTTTGTTGGAAGGCCAGCAAGTTGTAATGATAGGCAGTAGCTGGTGAAATGTTTTGCATGTGATCTGGCAACATGTGAAATCTTTGTGAATCATGGGGAGACAATATATACATGAAAGCTTGGTGTCATATTAAGTCATCTGTCTTTATGTATTAAGTGCAAATTAGTCTAAGTGAATATTGAGGAGACTGTACTGTAGCAACATTGTGTAACAATGAGTCGGCTGTCTATACTTATTCAGTTTGAAGTAGTCCTTGTTCTTATTGAGAATTTATGATAGCCTCCTCTTGGTTTTTAGGCTCAGATCCTTTTTCACCTTGCTATAGCTACCATCCCTAAAGAGGCTTGACAGTTTCTTGGAGTATTTCAACTTGTCCATCACCATTGTAGCATTGCATTTACTATCTGGCAGTATGATGATACAAGTCTTTAAGGTTTTCATTGTCAATCTTTCTTCCCTTCTAATGTTTGATTTCTACAGTTTAGCCCCTTTTTTTAGGCTTCATCTCACTTTTTATCTCAGCTCATCTGCCTGAGACATTGGTAGCTTTTTCATCAACCAGATTCTTTTTCACCTTATGAAAGTTGTCATCCCAAACTCTGCTTTCCAATTTATTAGCGTATTCCAACTTGTCCATCATCACTGAAGTATTGCCTTGTATTTGTTCAGCTGGCATTATAATGGTAGCAGTGTCACTGTGTAAGGGTCTTCATTGCCAACTTTTCTTCCTTGTCATTTGGACAGCTTCGACTTTTCTCCTGCTTCTTTCACTTTCCATCTTAGCTCATTTTAGTGATCTTCAAAGCAACCTCCTCCACTGGAGTTATGTCTAAGTATTTCACACATGTTATCGTGTCTAAGTATGGTGGGGACACATCATATCTTCCTGATCTCAATTTAAACTGATGCTTTCTTTTTTCTATATATTTTGACCAGTTCATATTTTTCTTGATTTTAGATGAAAACTTTAAAATTTCCTATCATATTTTGGTGAAATTTTTATTTCCCCAAATTATAATCTATAACTATAGTTTAGATACATGGAAAAAAAGGTGTCAGTTTAAACTGACCTCAAGAGGATATGATTAAAGAAGATGTTTTTTGATTTAAAATAGATATCTGATTTCATCTGCTCAAATGCAAGCCAGATCTTGTCCGAATGAATGAAAAATCTATGCAATCTAAAAAGAAATTGAGGTAGTCATGTAATTTTGTTTATTGAATGGAGTGTTTGCTAATCTACCAACAATTAATTGTATTAAAGAAGTAGACATATCAGCAGTAAAAGAATCTTTCTGTGTAACATTTGTGCTTGGCTTATTTGTAGCCTTTGAATAATTCATAGCATGGCAGATATGTCCAGGTGACTCTGTTGATGAAATTTTAGCAGAATTAAGCAGATCGTCATTGTTGTTTGGCAAAATATCTGTCCATTTATAGATTACTGGGAAATAAGAAGTAAACTTAACTCATACAACCATTGCTTTATCTTTACAATAATCAGGTCAACTCGCAAATGGAGGATTGCTTTCATTTTCTGGGCTGGAGCTACCTCACTATCCAACAGAGTTTAAAAATGCTGACACAGCCTTGTGGGTAATGAATTATTCTGCACTCTGCAACCCTTATCCTACAGATAAAACATTACTAGCCTGTCACTAGTCTATTTCTATGACACATGTTAAGATGACTTACTTATTCCCTTATTATTCCAGACTCAGACCTTTCACCATTGATAAACTTTTTCCATTTGCTTCATGTCACACTCAGAGAGATTCTTCCTGAGTGCTGTTACTTTGTGCAACAGACTCCTGAGAGTATGCTTTTTTGACAGCTGCAATCTTGGTTTCTTCAAGTCCAATGTCAACAGGGATATGCCCTAAACATCCTCATAATATGCATTTCTTACTTCATCCTTCCCTCTAGTTTGAGTGGCTCTTGGACCTTGCATTGGGAAAACTAGAAGTAAAATAAAAGCTTCTTGATGATGATGCCTCTTCATTTTTCACAATATTGTAGAAGATGCTGCAGCTAAATGAACAAAATGTTAGAACGAACACCAGCAAAAAACCAAGAAAGAGTAGAATTTATGTTTGTTTTGCTTTAGTTATTTTGCACCTGATCATATGGTCAAAGATTGAATGACAAAGAATGAGAAGCATTTATGGATGAGGATCAAAGGAAAGAGGATATTGGATTCTCTTTGATAAATGAAATGAGGGAAAAGGTGAAATCTAAATGCAATTTTCCCAGCAATTAGAGATCAGACTCAAGTAATTCTGTGCACAGTGTTCCATCAAAGTCTGTTTGTAATGAAGAAAGAAAGATATGGACGTGTGGACTATTAACGGGAAATCTCTGAAGTGTTATGGAATCAAAAGTATCAACCTGGGTGCATGGGAATTCAGTTCAGGTTGATATTTTGTTAGTAGATGGAGAGATTTTCTGATTTGACCTACTCCTCACAGTTAATGTTGCACAGTGGGTTGGCAGATTAGAACTGTGAACATTTGTGGTTTTTGAACTTCCTGAATAATTATCAGTTCATTTATGAAACTATATTCATGTTATTAGAAACAGAAAAAAAGAGTATTGAACTGTTATGTCATACCTGTCCTATATGGCAGCAAAAGCTGGACAATCTCTTCATAGATGAAGAAGAGACTTATAATGGAGATGTGGTTCTACAAAAAGATGCTGAGGATGTTACAGACCACATAAGTGAGCAACAACAAGGTTTTGGAGAAAATGGAAAAGGAAACTTATACTTAATATCAGGAAGAGGCTGTCGAAATTTCTGGGCACATAATGAGGAAGGCAGGCTTGGAAAACCTGATACACTCAGGACAGTGTGAGAAAGTGGGACAGAGGAAAGTGTGACATATCTGATGAGCTTGAGTAAATGGATTATAGAACAGGGTTTGAGAGAAATAACAAAGCATCAAAACTTATTAAAAGCTACAAGGGACAGAAAGATGTGGAGGGCCTTGATCATCTATGTCCTAGGTGGACACAGCAAATAAAAGAAGATTCATGTTATTTGTACTTCAGAAATTTCAAATTTTACTTTCATATTTCTAATTAAACAAATGGGTTTAGGTTAATTGGTCTGCATTGAACAATCAAAATTCCTAAAGATTTAGACATTCTTTTTGTTCTGGTGGATTTTTAGAACCAAAAGTAGATTCCAAAAAGAAGATTAGAGGTTTAGATCCTGATTTTCTGATAAATACAAGGGAACTTACATCCAGTGCTCAGCATATAGTAGCAAATGCAGCTAATGATTAATATAACATATCAAAGGAACTCAGTATGTTTTAAATATCTTCCCATAATTTTCTTACATTTTGCTGATTTAAATTATTTTAATATCTGGGATGTTACACTAAAAAAGAGAAAAAGTGTCAAGCATTTGTGTTAGGGTTATCCCTATTTGGGGGTCAAAAACAAAAAAAGTAGGCAACATATTGTAAAATATTGGGCTCCAAAATCAATAGGTCATTTTTTTTTAAAAAGTGTCAAATTAAACCCTGGAAAAAAAAAAGGGTTGTCATCAGCTCCTGTGTTGATGAAGTGAAAATATTGGACAAAGAAGAAAACTGGAGAATTAGACATCAGAAATAATCAGCATATGTGCTCACCTATGAGGACGTTAGTAGGCATAGAAATGAATGCAATATAAGACTGAATTTCACTATGGTACCTAGACTTTTTGAATTTAAGCACATTAGTAGAATGGTGTCAAGATCTCATCAATTTACAGTTGAGCTGGTTAGATTTAGCCATAAATTCTATGCTAACAGTTTCTTTTCTCGCACTTTTCACTTGTGGAATTCCCTTCTGGCTCCATGCTTTCCAGCTAATTTCAATCTTAAATGCAGTGTCAATCAATATCTACTGTCCTCCTGATTACTCTTTTCTCTTCGCACTCATAAATAATGTTTCTGTTCTTAATTCTTGCACATCTTAGTGCCTTTACTGCCTTGCTTGGGGTGAAATTGATAAATAAAGGAAGAGCCACTAATAAAGAAAAAATGACAAATGACAGCATTCAATGAATCGAACATGATAAGCAGCAGCACTAATCAACAGGCAAGTAAAGGTTAACGCTTCAAATTCTCCACACTGAATTGTCCCATGAGAGACACTGATGAAGGAGATTAAAGCATTGGTTTTGAAAATTTGTTGACATAGTAATTTTGAGTGAGATGGGCAATGTCAGTTTGGAATTGGTAGAAACAGCACAAGCAATAACTGAGCAGCACTAAAAATAAGAACTAAAGGAAATATCCCTAGATATGGGCAGTGGAATGATAACACTCTACCCCCATAGATTAAATAAACGGCTCAATTTCAAATTCCATGTAGATTACTGTTGTGACCAAGTAATTGGATAAGAAATAACAAAACAAGAGGTTGCAGATAAATTGTGCATTGAAGCGTGTTACATGACTTGGGAGTGTGTGACGGTTGACCAGCGTTCAGTCTATATCACTGTTCCCCTCGAGGCTTACTTTTTCTACTACTTTATAGTAAGTGGAAGAGTCCACAATAGCCTTATTAGAGGGAAGACATCACAACAGTTACCCAGATCAACATGTACCTGATGAGAGCTGGAAGGTACTATGGCCGAAACATGATAACGACAAAATGATGTGGATAATAGTACAAGTAGTAATAATAGTAATAATAGTACTAATAGTACCATGTAAACAAGTTAAACCTGTCTGTCACTTATAACGTTTCTTTCAATGAAATTCAAATGATTTTCCTAACAAAAAAAGAAGAAAAAGCAAGTATCCAGAACTGATCATCTAAACACAACAGATTAAACATGTTTGAGATCTGATTAATTTAATCCTATCTTAAAAAGTTGCAGAAAAGCTAATCTAAAACTGATCACCTAAAATGAAATTATTAAAATTTCATGAGTTTTGTTTAACTTTAAATGATAAAAATTTAACAAATAGTTTGTGTTCAGACAAAATTAAACCAGTTCTTTCAAAGATAAATCAGTTCATTCATCCTTCTATAAATTCTATAAAAATCCAAAGAAAAATCTGCAATTTTATTGGTTCTGACCTGGTATCTTAGCTTCAGTCACATTTCCACTGCCATAAAGTAACTTGTCTGTGCGGTTTCTTTAAATACTTTCATGGTAATTGTTCTAATGAAATTTCATCTATTGTACATATAGGAACTAGTTAGGACCACATAGAGACTCTGAGGTATTATGGTGGCTGTAGTAAGAATAGTATGTAAGAATGTACTGTTTTGGTGTAAGGAAAACTGTGGTATGTTGAAGTCATTATTTTTAAGAAAAGAAAGATTGAAGACCAGCCTTTCCCTGTCACCACTTTTGACCTTGTGCCACTTTTTTGTATTTCCAGAATAAATATTACTTTCCTCTATGGTACCTAGACTCTATGAATTTAAGGGTAGTACAAGATTGGCTGTTAGGTTTCATTCTTTTGTCTAAAAATAATCATAAATTCTATTCCAATAGTTTCTTCTATCACACCTTTTGTTTGTGGAATTTTCTTTCAACTTCTTTCTCCCCACTCATGTTTGGTCTTCAAAAATTTAAATGCAATGTCAATTGTTATCTTCTGTCTTCTTAATTCCTGTTTTTTAATTGTTCTCTATTTGTAATAGTGTTTTTTTTTTTTTTCATATTCTTTAACACTCAGTAACTCCTTGTATCTTAGTGGCTTTATTGCCTTGCTTGTAGGTAAAAGCAAAACCTTCTAAGATCTTGAGACTGTATACTTTCAGATTATCACTTGGGAAATGTTCCAAAATGCCAAATTCTTTAAATGTGCTGTTAAGGTATAGGTGGTGTCCAGATCAATCAATTAATTGAGGAAGAAGCACATGTATGCAGCCATTCAGTGTAAATTTTGGTGGTAAGTGAAAAATTTGGAAATGGTTAGATAATTGCAAGTCAGAGATGCTGTCGAATAAATTCTCAGAAATTAAGAAAGCATTTGAATAAGAGAATCACATATGGATTGACAAAAGTTGGTTTATTAAAAGAGAGAAATGTGCAGCTCTCAATAATTTTATCTGTCTGATGTTCCCTGCCCTAGAATTTTAAGAATTGAATCAATATTCAATATTCATAGTCAATGAGAGACTGGAGATAGTGAGGGGGAAAAAGTGAGAAAGCATCCTGCAAGTCCATGTTCAAGAGTAACTGAGTCTGTTTCCTGCTGGTTCCCTCAGTAAAGTTGTGACAGAATTATTTGTCATTGTTTGACTTTTGTTCTTAATAATAATCTATAGAAAAGGGCTCTTCTAATTTTATGCCTAAATTGTACTGCCTTAGACCAGTGGTTCCCAAACAATGCAGAATGTCTCATAAGTGTGGCAGAAGATTTAGAAACAGTTTCAAAAAATCCATTGAGCAAAAATTAATATGCTTTCAGTATTTAAAATATTATTATGGATTACTTGTAATTGCATGCATGAGTCCCAGCATAAATAGTTATAAATAATTACTGACTGATTTATCATTGTGATATTTTTGCTTTATATCAAGTATTAAGAATATAGTATCTAGGGTCTGCAAATTGGAGGAGAGAGTTATCAATGATAATGTTCTGGTTTCAAATCCATGGTTGTCTCCCTTTAAGCCTCTCTCTGTTTTTCTATTTCTAAATGTACTTTTTATCACATAAAATTTGGTGACACATGAGCAAATTTTAATTCCAAAAATGCAGCTGAAAGCATGTTGAACTTGGGTTTAAACTAGACTTTGAACTCCAAAAGTGAGTAAGCATTAAAATCATAATAAAATTTTGTAACCCACCCACCTACATATTATTTAAGTATTTATGGAGAAAATATCTACCTGAACTTAAATAAAAGTTAAATATTCTTGTCAAACTTATGGTAAAAGTAGAACAATTTTATTATACAAAATTTATTGAAACAAAACAAGTACAGTTGACCACTGATGACAATTCCAGAATAATGTAACTATGAGCAATTTTTTTCTATCCTCTGCCAGCCGCAATGATGGAGAAAGCATTACCTTGAACCATGGCTAGTGAGACACACTGCAAGAGCCACTCCGTTTCGAGAGTCTTGTCCCTTAATCGAGACGTAATCGCATCAATCCTCTGAAGGAACGCCATCGAACGAGGGCCAATAACCCCTGAAGTCTCCACTGCCACAGGAGTAAAAAAAATCTATCAGCAAGAGAAGAATATTTAACTATTTTTTTAATCTCTGCGTCCCGGGCAACGGATCCTGGCTCAACCGCGGAACTGATCAAATTACCGACCGAAAATGTATCCGCACAGATGGCATCCCAAATCAACGACTTCCCCATTTTAAAAGGGAAAATAGTAATGCCATCCGGCCACTTTCCATCACCATGTTCGAGGCCTATGGGTTCGATTTGGGAAGGGAACCCAGCTGCATCCAAACCTCTTCTAATGATGTCGTTAATGGTTGCATGCCGTGGAAAGTGGCCAGCACTATGACAACAGGAGAGAGGATGCAAACCAAACTCATCAATGGAGGCTCCACATCTGCATCTGTGACCCTCACATAATTTGAGTCCAAGACGGATCCCGACTCCGACTCGAGTGCACTAATCATCTAGAAGTGTACCAGTAGATGAAGAGGGCACTGCATTGAGCCAGGCACCACTACTCGGTTGTGAAGCAAATAGTAGACAAGTGAGGTGATGCTGATCCAGAGAGAGTCTCAAATTAGTAAAATTGTCCTCGCATTTTATTTTATCCCAGCTTTTTTTGTTTTGATGTGTCTAGTGGGAGAGAAAGTAATTCTTGGGTCCAGATGCTGCAAGCTTGTTCGAAAGAACTACCTGAGAAACACTGAGACGAACCACCGAGTATCTCATCAATTAATTCGTGACTGGATGAAAGTGAAGAAAGATATTCTGGAAGGTCCAAATCTACTGCTGATCGAAGGCTCAGGCCTCCAAAACTCAAAGGGAGCTTTGCCTGCCTCCAGCCTGTGTCATCGAAATTGATGTTGCAAATTAGCTCCACACATCTCTTAACTGTGATATCTATCTCATTTAAGAAATCCTGCTTGAGGCAGCAAGGGGCACGTCAGAGAGTGTAGAGGAAACTCAGTAGTGAAAAACTGTTCTTCAAGAGGAAGAGGGCTGGGTGTGCGTCAGTTAGTTGCAATTTCTCAGTCATTCTTGTTAGAATGACATGCTTAGTATCCAAACACTCTCGAATGGCCATAGGAAAGACTGGAGAACCAAGAATATGTAATTCCTCCTTAGGTGTTATTTTAATATCCTCAAGGATGAGTCTAATATCCCGGATAGCACTCTCGAACTTTTGTTTTTGTTTGCTTCATAGAACTTTCAGTTGAACAATTTAATAAACTGAAATTTTGTTCTCATTTGTTCACTAAGAATTTCTCTCGTAAAAATAGTTTAAAATAACTTCAAGACACACTGCTCCACAGCTGACATTTAAAAGAAGAGATGTTTCTTCAGCTTTAGTTTGATACAAAGAGACATAACAACTGGGGTATTAAAACAGGTTTAACCTTATTACATTAGCAATAGTCTTGTGACTTAAATAACATTTTATATAATTTCTTCTGTATTTTGAGCAATGAAACTAACAACATGAAAATTAAAATAATAAATGTTGGCTTTACTGTAAGCCCATAAAAGAGCAGCAAATTGCATAATTAATGCAAAATTTCTAAAAACATACATTTACTCTACATTCTGTGCTGTAAATAAAATATACACCCAATGTATTCAGAGAGTGACATTGGTGAAATTATGCTTCTGTAATCTTATGTATCCTTTTCAAATGTTATTTTTTTATAAATTTAATTGAAGTATGGTCATGACCCCACTTGTCTGCCAAAGAACTTTTGATGATAATCACTGGATGACATTGCCAAAGCAGTATATAACAAAAGGGTGCAAAAATTTCAACCTTTTTTCTTGATCCATATAATCCTTTAGACAAAAGATGTAATCTCATTCCCCTATGATGAATCTTTCAGTCTCCAGAGAACTTCATATCACATTGAACACATCACAGAATTCTAAGCAGCAGAGAATGCTCTAAGCCTATTTGACTACACACAGGCATATTAAAAATATTTTACCAAACCAATCAATAATGTACTTTTCTCAAAATACTTTTATATGAACCTCACACATATGTGTGCACAAAAAGGACATATCTACATATTAAATTTTTTTTACTCATCTATTTTTTTAATTCAGTTTGAAGTAAAATATGTTTTGTATTGTATGTAATTTCTTGTAATTTAATTCTTACTTTTATTTGAGGAACCTTCAATGCACACACTATTCTTTAATTAAATATTCAACTGTCGCAACAGGATATGACTTCATCATAGTTTCTTTAGAATTTGTCAGCATTTGTTTCTCACGGATACTGAAAATGCTATTTTGGGATTGCATGCATTTCAACAAATATTCAATTTATTATTATTTAAATATGGCATTTTATACTTTTGCAAATATACTGTTCATTTTATTAACCAGATGTTGGTGAATATTGAAACATTATAGGAAAATTTCATTGCAAAGGAAGAAGAGTATTAAAGCAACAGAAATGTGGTTCTACAGAAGATTGCAGAAAATACCATCAACTGAATTTGTGAGAAACAGCAAGGTTTCAGAGAAAATGGAAACAAAAAGGGGGAAGTATACTTAACATCACATTTCTAAGGCACATAATGAGGAAATGGGGCTTGGAAAATTTGACACGCACAGGACAGATTAAAGGCAAAAAGGATAGAGGAAAACAGTGCATAACCTACCTATGAATCCCCATGTCTACAGAGTCTCAAATTCATTGCCTGCTTTTAAGGTAAGGCAAGCGTGTGTTGAGGTTGGTGGAGTGGGCATCTAACCGATTACTCTCACGACAAGTATCGCGGTAATAGGCAGAGTAGGGAAAGAGATGGGAGATGACAAAAATAACACTGCCTCAGAAACCACGGCAAATGGAGAGACAAAAATGCCCACTGGATTTACTTCACAAGACAGTTTTGCCGACTACTAGGAACCTGCAACAAACATGGAGAAAAATAGATCCAATGGTGCATGGCCAATAACCAGGTAATAGCCAACACATGGTTCCAAGAACATCCGAGATGATTATGGATATGGAGGAGCCTAGGAAGAGAAACTAAAAACAAAATTGATGACATAACTATCACAAAAGAATTCAGGAATGCAATGGTTCACTGCAACGTCTACCCAAGTCCAGACCGTGGAAATGATCATCACCCTGTTATATTTAAAGTAAGAGTGAAACTGCGGAAATTGAAGAAGCCTAATGTAGCACCCAAATTGCAATACAAGAAACTCTTGAGTGACCCGTACCTGAAAGAAAAATATATGAACAAAATGTGAAAAGAAGATACGAGGAACACAATGGAAAATGGAAATGGGATGCTCTAAGAAATGCTTTAGTGACACCAGTGAATGATATCAACGCAAAGGAGAATGGACAAAAAGGAAAAAACGAATGGATGACTGATGAGATTATCGACATGATGCAAAGGAGACAGAAAATTGATATGGAATGGAATACAGAAAATTACACAGTGAAAAACAAAAAAAATATGTGCAGAAATACACAGATTAAGTATTAGGTTGGTGCAAAAATAATATCGTTTTTGACGTTAAAAAATACGTCAAAAAACGATATTATTTTTGCACCAACCTAATACCACCAAGAAGGGAGATATGCATAAACAAATAAGGCAACTAACATGACAGAAGACATGCTCATCAGCAGGCTGCATAAAATCAAAGGATGGAATGCTCATATTAGAGAAGGAAAAAATTCTTCAGCACTGGTGTGAGTATATTGGAGAACTCTTCCATGACAAAAGAGAACAACCAGCAATACCGACAGAACTAATGATGGACTTGAAATTCTAAAAACCAAAGTAGAAGCTGCACTGGCCAAATTGAACAGAAACAAAGCGGCAGGGCCAGACAGAATTGTAACACAAATGGTGACAGCCTTAGATGATTTTGCCATAGACAAGATCAGAGAAATAATAAATAAAATCTACAACAGTGTGGATATCCTGGAAGATCTCAGCAGATCTGTTTTCATATCACTGCCTAAAAAACCAGATGCAAACAAATGTGAATTCCACCAAACATCATCCGTATTCTGATGAATAGAATGCACAGAAGAATCAAGACAGAGATAGGACAAGAACAGTTAAAGACAACCAGAACAGGAATGTCATTTTCATACTCAGAATGTTTATCAGAAAGAACAATACAAACGCAGAAGTATATGTACCTGTGTTTTATAGACTACACGAAGGCATTCGATAAAGTATGCCACAAAGATCTGTTGGAACTGCTCAGCAACCTTGATATATTCAGGTAAGATATCAGAATAATCAAGAACCTATACTGGGAGAAAATGGCCTGCATGCACATAGAGAATGAGTTCAAAAGATATACAAAAATAGAAAGGGGCATAAGGCAGGATGTGTCGTTTCACTGGACTTATTCAACTTATACAGCAAGGCAATTCTGAGAGAATGGGAAGTCCTACTGGGATTCATCATTGGTGGCCACAATCTTAATAACATAAGATACACAAATGACACAGTACTGATAGCAGACACAAATTACAAAGCCTTCTACAGAAGGTAGTGAAGGAGAGCAAGAAGAAGGGACTAAGCATAAATTACAAGAAGACAATGCATGGGCATCAGTAAAAAGATGAGACTGAAATGTGATTTATAGGTTGGGGACACAAAAATCAAACAGGTGCAGAAATTTAAATATCTAGGAAGTGTTTTGACAGAGGACGGCAAGTGTGACGCTGAGATCTGAAAACATATTGGGATGGCCAAAAAAAAGCTAGGCAGTGTATTATGAGACAGGAGGATTTCTTTGGTAACAAAGTAAAGGGTACTGAGCTGCTACATGACATCTGACCTCCTGTATGGCAGCGAATGCTGGAGGGTCTCCTCAAAGATGAAGAAGAGACTCGAGACAACAGAGGTATGGTTCTAGAGAATGATGCTAAGGATATCATGGACAGAGCATGTGAGCAATGATGAGATTTTGGAGAGGATGCAAACAAAGAGGAAACTTATACTTAACATCAGGAAGAGGCAGCTGAAGTTTCTGGGACATGTAATGAGAAAGGAGGGCTTGGAGAATCTGATACTCACAGGTTGAATAGAGAGAGAGACTAGGGATAGCAATGCATGACATCCCTAGCAGGTTTAAGCAAGTGGATGACAGAACATGACCTGGGGAAGTAGCAAAGGGACAAAACTTACTGAGAGCTACAAGGGATGGGGGAAGTGGAGAGCCATGATCGCCTACATCCTGAAGTTTTTAATTGATCAAAAGCTTTGAGTGCCTTTTTCTCAAGTAGAAATTCATTACATATCTTTGGGGCTTAGAGTTAACAATTGCTGCCACTTGTGCTTCTGGGGCAGTGTATATAAGTCATTATTTTGTTGTACTAAATCCAGTGCAGATGCTTGAGTATAAGCTGTTTGTAGATCTAGGGTTTTATTTTCTAAGAGACGCTGCCATATGGAATGCAAACTTAAGCCTGAAATGACAGCAGCTCTTATAGCTTCATTAACGCATTCCTCAGCAGTATGGTCTTTGAAATTGCAGTTTCTTTTCAGTTTTTTGAGTTCTCTGTAAAAGTTCTTTTAAGTTTCTTCGTTGGTAGGATTTTCAGTCGGTTGAATTAAAATTGATGCAGTTTTTCAGTCTGTGTTTTATACTGAATTGCTCTTGGCATGTCACACATACCAAATGATCTTCCTTTTTTTTAAGATATACAAATGGGTTATGGCAGTATGTCCAATATGGAGCCTGGACATAATTACTTCTTCTCTCCTAGTTTGGTGTTTCTGATGCCATTCTCCTATAGTGAGTTTAATTTTGGACAGTTTATTATTTGGGTAGAAGTTGTATAGGTTCTGCCACTCTTCTCTAATCATTTTATTATAAATAGGTACTGTTGCTCATTTTACTATATAAAAATCTATTGCTGTTATTTTTGCTATAAAAATGTATTTTTATACTTTCATGGTGTTTGGGGGTTTACTATTTGCCCATAACTGGGACCCTAACCGGTGCTACCACCCTGTGTCAAAGTGGACCTGAGAAAAACAGCAATTAAAAGGTGATTTAACGCTCATCAAAAGCTCCAATCATCTGATCAGAGGCCTTGCTTTGGATGTCATTTATTGTCATAACCAAGATCATGCTAAGCAGTCTTTGCCACAAAGTAGCAATTCTGACACAATGCTAACTGTTCTGTACACAAACCTTAAATTTTTCATTACAAGGCCAACTATTTTATACACACATCACTTTAAGAAGAATTGTGTTAAGATCAAACTCATGACACCAGGAAAAGAGTCACAAAACTAGCTTGCTAAACAATGTCTGTAGATGAGTTTCACTAAATCTGGCATAAGGCCACAATAGTGTGGCATCATTGAGAGAATATAAGCAACAGAAATGTGGTTCTACAGAAGGATACTGAGAATACTATAGACTGAACATGTGAGCAATGAGGAGGTTTTAAATAAAATGAAAACAAAATGGACACATATATATCAGAAAGAAATAGTTGAAATTTCTCGAGCACATAAGGAGGAAAGAGGGCTTTGAAATTTGACACTCACAGGACATAGTAAAAGCAAAAATGATAGAGGAAAACAGCTCATAAGCTAATAAGCAGAAGAGGGTTTAGTTGGCTGGTTGTTATTGGTTAGCTGCATATCGGCCTCTGTAGGTCATTTAAGGCCAAAATCTTTTGCATGCAATTTTATTTTATTTGGTGGTGGGGGATAATTATTGTTTTAGTAATACAAGTCTTACTAATTAACCCATAACTCTAGGGAAAGGAGTTGATTCATCGTCTTCACAAGCTTATTTGTGCATAAGTGAATATAATAACCACAATTGGAATTGGAACATCAAAGAACAGGGCTTTTAGGAGATAGCAAGATGACTAATTTTGTTAAGAACAAAACAAAGCACAGGAAATTGTGGAGAGCCATGATTGTCTATGTTCTGAAGGGACATGGAACATAGAAGAAGAAGAAAAAGAAGAGTATCCTACAAAAAGCCATTGTGTTTATTATATTATATAACATCTTATAAACTATTTCTTGAAAGTAGATGTATTTTAAAATAATCTAATATTAAGCCTTTAAGGCTGGAACGTCCCAAATACACCCACAAATTTCACATGCTTACAACCTGTCCGTCCTTAATTCCACTCACAATGTAACACTGTATTTCACCTTAACACCATCATAGGATCAAATCATGATAAAGGTAATATTTTTTTATAAGGAAATATTCGGCATGCATTGACTAAACAACTTGAACAAATTTTGGTTGAAATTTATAAAATCCTTCTCTGAAGATTTTTCAGGAAAATAGGTTTATCAAATCCAATATGTTTCCATTATTGATGAGCTTTTCCTTCCTAACTTTTTATTTGACATAGTGTGTAATATCAACTTTTTCATTGTCATTATTTTCTCTTTGAGTTACATGTGCTATCCATTTGAGTTGTTGCTGCTGTAGGAAGTCCTCAAATTATGTGGTTTCTGTTAATTGGTACTGTTCTTAGTTTCTGATTCTGCAGCATGACAGGCACCAGAAATTGACAATATTTTTACATCTACAATATGTAGATTTCTAAAACCATAACTCATCCCAAGGCGGCTCAATTTGATATCATATATAAATTTGATATCATATAAAAATGATATCAAGTTGGATATCAGATAAAATCCACTTGTAATACTTGTATTTGTGTTCTTGGATTTGTTTCATTTTACAAACAGGTTTTGAAATACATGGATACCAGTCGAGTCAATGCTAATATTCACATTTTTCAACCATTTGGTCAGGACTCTAGGGATTTAATAATTGAAATCTTTTCAGGGCTGATACGGTTAAGTGATATGAATATTGGTCATGTGCAGAGTTTTTCAAAGCTCGCTTTTATAACAAAACACTGAATACATAGTAAAAAACTGTTGTGTTTTATTTTTTAAGACATTGGAAACTTTTGCACACATCTCATAAATTAAATCTTTATTATCTGCGATGTTTATGGGTAATACATATTTATTCATGGGCCCAATATTTTCTGCTATTGTTTATAGATAATTGTAAATAAAGATGCATAATAAATATGATAGTAACAGTTTCAAATGTTTTCTAGTACCACTTCATATTTACTTAGCGGAGGCAATCAGATAAGCGAACTTTTCATATCCTGATGTCAAGTGGTATTTATATGTCTTTGACATTTGCAATGTTTCATGTTTCAAAGCTGAGATTTTCATGTTTTAATCTGGAATTCATTCAGACTAAATCATAACAGCTTGCTTTTCTACATTCTCTGAGAAACATATTTCATATAATTTTA